>JAFEMH010003344.1:0-272045 GCA_022495995.1 Adenophora triphylla var. japonica
ACATTGAATGAGGATGTGAATTTGTTCGTCTAGAAGTTGGGGACTATCAACGATTTCGGTCGGTTTGGTCCTCCATCTTTTGGACAAATGCAGCAAATGATTCATTAGAGAGTTGCTTAGTTTTCTACAAGAGATCCCTTCTAGTAGAGCGGTGAGTATAGTTGTCCTCAAGCCCCTTTTGGAAGGCACGGCGGGCAAGTGGCCAATCCAAGCCTTGTGGAGAGTGGAAGGGTCATGTACCAATCTCTAGCGGCACTATTAAAGGATTTTGATTATTTTCAAACATGGTTTTCGTCACCCAGAATTTCGTCGATGCCGGACATTAATGTTGGGAGAGTCTTGAGGCCGTGCAAGCTTCGAGAAAATTGACAGAGAAGTCTGAGAGATTGTGTCAAAGATCAAATCCTAGCCCCAATGAGTCGGAAGAAAGCTTAAAGGTTTTGGGCTCATCACGTAAGCGGAAGCTTTGTCCCGTGCGGAACAAATAGTCTCGCGCGAGACAATCACACTTTGAAGTCAATTTTTATTAAGCCTAGAATTTTGGTCGGAGCGGATAATCCGTTTTGAGGGGTTTCTAAGGTCTTTATCGACCTAATGACTAAGTAATCAGGCCGTTCTTTGTAAAATAAAGCCATATAAGATTGACTTGAAGGATTTTTCCTTTTATGCTCTTTGAAGGGACAATTCCGAAAGGGTCATTTTCCGAAGGGACTTTTCTTTTTCAGGAAGGCTTTTCCGAATCCTTCTTTATGGCCAATGATACCACATTAGCTTTGTTTTGGTGAAGACATAGAAAGAGCACTGAGTCAAAACCCATTTGGTCACAGAGTGTTCTTAGAGAAATAATCTACCACATGATGCATGAGGCTATGAAGGGCTTTAGGCTAGGCTCCTCGTGATATGACAATCTAGATGGCTTGAAGGCGTGAAGTGGGATGATCTGACTTCGGAGAGACCGGCGATTAGGTGATTGCCGTCATCCGTCCTTAGTGTGGGTCCCGGGTTTGCTCCGGGGGTATGTAGTGCAATAGCAGGTTATAATTATGAGTGCGCGTATGTGAGAGTCAATCTAGATGATAGAGAAAATAGAGAGTTTTTTTTTTAAAAAAACAAAAGGAAAACAGAGATAATGGCCGCACCCAGTGGTTGCCTACGTTTCTCCCAAATTAGGAAGACTCGGACCATCTTGGTTCCACATAGAGGAGAGAGAGAAATAATAAATTAATTTGATTTACAACTCTTTGAATCCTCCTTGAACCCCGGACTTTAATCAAAAGCCAATCTCACGCGAGTTTAAATAGAGGAGCAATACTCAAGACAAAATATGATTTCGAGTCCTACATCTTAAAGGAAGGCCTTAAAGATGAAAGAACTATGCAAATATTGTAATCTAGGATCCCACTTGCATGTTCGAATCTTATCTTGGATCTCAAAGCAAACAAGGAAAACTAGAAAACAAAGCGGTTTATAGAGGCGTTGTCTCGCAGCGAGACAAAGGGTTGTCTCATGCGGGACTAGCTGGCTGAAAAAAAGCCCTTTATTGGCCAGCAAGTCTAAGCCCAGCTTTACAATTTTAAAACTCCCGGCAAAGTCGCCAAACTATATCGATTGTGGAATTTCTTCCTCCTTTTCATTTTATTTTTGTTTGAGTCGCCACCTATATTGTTATGAAAATATAGAAAAACCTTTTTTAAAGAGATTTGGGTTCGAGTCTTAAGTGATGGATTCGGAAGGTCCGAGAGCACCACATCTGGCCCAATCAGAAGATCGATCTTGCTTAGGGGAGTTTTCAAATAAATAACACGTTTCAAAAGAAATTAATAAACATCCATTTAATTAGATTAAACGTAGTAGTGGGATCGATTGCTTCGAGACCGTCTCCATGATTTGGAGAGTCTCTGCAGGCCCGATCCTAGATTCAATATATTTATACCGCTCTAACGATCAATTTAGAACAAGTAAAAAGTAAAGGAAGATTGCTTTTAGGTCAAGGAGTGATTGAGACGAGTTTCGCCTTGATCCTAGACTTGAATCTCGATGTTCGTTGATCGACAAAGGTTGATCACGGGTGGAAGTGTTTGTGTATGAGTGATTTATAGGAATCTTTCAAGGAGAGTAGCGATGCGCGGAAATTCGGAGTTTCCCAAACTTTTTGTTTTTTGTTTTTAGAGTCGCCACCTATGTTATTGAATTGAAATATAGAAAAACCATTTTTTGAAAGATTTTGGGTTTGGGGCTTAAGTTATGGAATGGGAAGGTCAGGGAGGCACCCGTTCCACCCAATCGGAGATCGGTCTTGCTAAAGGGGGTTTTCAAAGAAATGACATTTTAAATAAACAAGGAAAATATCCGTTTAACGAGGTTAAAACGAGAATATAGGATCGACTGCTTCGAGACCGTCCCCATGATTTGGAGAGGCTCTAGGTCGATCCTAGGTTCACTATGCTATACCACTCTAATAATCGATTAGAAAGGAAGGAAAGATTACCTTTGGTTTGAGAAGAGATTCGGACGAGGAGTTTCGAAGCTCAATCCTAGATTCGAATCTTGATGTGAATGAACTTTGCCTCAATCCTTGATTCAAACCTCAATGTTTGTTGATAAACAAGGTTGATAAACAAACTTTAGGTGATTTAGGGTGATTTTGTAGGAATCTTCCCGAGGAGAGAAACCATGAAAATGTGTGTATTGTATTTTTGATCGAGGATCCAGGGGAGCGAAATACTAGAAATCATCAAGTATTTATAGGAGGTTGTAGAGGTAAAGGTGGATTGGGATTCCACACAAGGAAGCTTCCGAGACACAAATATCATTAGAAGAAGCTAGGATTGATAAGATTTATCAAGAAGAGAGTTGAAATCGACGAGGAAACCGGTTTTACGCACGCATCACGAGAAGCTTAGTCTTGCGCAAGACACGCCCATGCCTCATGCGGGATAAGGGGCTGCTACAGACAATCTTTGTATTCCCTCATTATCTCGTATGCGATTTATTCCAAACTAACGGTCGTTAGTCGAAACATAACGAAATGTGATGAAATGGTGGATTTCTACTCTTTTCGAGCTCAGTGGCGAGACTTAGAGTGGTATTACTAAGCCGATTGGAGTTCGGAATGGGGTGTCTACTGAGCCCCTCGGCGACAAGATCTTATGGAAGAAATCATGTGGTCGATAGAAAGAGACGTCATTAGGACATCGGGATAGTCGAGCATACAGAGTTTTCTACGTATCTCTATCGGAGAATCACGCCCATAACGTAGTTCGAATCCAAAACACGAAAGATTTGCTTTAGATATTTTGAAAATCATTTTTGAAATCGAGGAGATTTTATTTTTGAAAAGGCAAATTCATGCGAGGAATTAAATCAAGACCCAATTAAGATATACCTTTCGGTGCGAAGATTCGCACATGCGGGCTCCGAACCTGTGGGGAAATATGTTAAGAAATAATATGGCTTGCCTGTCCGCTCCTTTGTGTCCCTGTGGTTTTGTGACGGTCGCCTATACGGGCTCCGAGATCGGGCTTTTGCTTTGGGGATGACGATTCACCTGTTGGGGCACTGGGCTCAGGTCTTTTTATTTGACGATTCTTTTTGTCCAGGCTCTGAATCGGGCTTTTGATTTGACGATTCACATCTGGGGATCTGAGATCGGGCTTTTGGATTTGACGATTCACTAGTGCGGGCTCTGAATTGGGCTTTTTGATTTGACGATTCACCTGTTGGGCTCACGAATCGGGCTTTATGATTTGGCGATTCACCCATGCAGGCTCACCGAATCGGCCTTTTTGATTTGACGATTCACCTGTCTGGGCTCACCGAGATCGGGCTTTTTGATTTGTTGATTCACCGAGTCTAGGCTCACGAATCGGGCTTTTTTGATGGAGTGGTTTTTCTGCTTGTCTTTGACCAACCCAAAAGATAATTGCTTCCTCATGGGTTCCGAGTTATGTTTGGATAACTTGATCTACGGATCAAGCATTTCAAATGTTGGATGCCGTATCGGGCGATTATGCAGATTCCACGTTCGGCTCGTTAAAGTGAGGTTTGCGGTGCAGTTTTTCCATGTTTCCTTGCTAGGAGTATCACTTCCAAGGCTAAGTGTGTCAAAATTTTGAATTTTGACGTTGCGCTGAGCCGCTTATTGTGAAGGACAAATGATATGCTTTTCCAAGAGGCTTGTCTACGCAGGGCACGGCTATGCTCCATGTGAGACAAGAAGCATGAGAGGCAAAATGTGCGGTGTACTTTTCCAAGGCACTTTCCTGAGATTTCTTGTGTGTCGATTATTTGATTTCTCTTCTCAATAAACATTTCATCTTTCCTTCCTCCATTGTCCGTGGCTCAAGAGATGAAAAATCCGACCTTTAGTAGCCATTTGCTTGGAAGAAGGATTATCCACGCTGACGATCTCCCAGATTCAATCATCCCTACTCACATTTCCCATGCTATCCGCGAGGGTTTGGTAAAAATCTCTTTCTCAATTTTGTTTCATGCTTTGCATTGCATCGAGATCCGTTGCTTGAAATCCCCAAATTCATCCATTTGGTCAATTTTCTAGGACTTGGATTTCTATGGTTTGTATCAGCTGCATTTTTTGTTGATGTCATCGGATGTTGTTGTTGTATTGGCGTGTCTATGGGCTCCCTACACGTCTTGGATTGTAGGAAGGATCGATTTGGGTAGCCAACATGCATCTTTGAACATGAATTTCTAGTGTGCACGCCAAGTGTTCGATGAAATACTTGATGAGAAATTTCTTCTATTTCAGTGGAATTTTGCCATGGGTGATTTCTAACATCGTTTCTTTGTCTTTCCTCTGTTTTGCGGAGTCATACAGAGTCGATTAAAAACAGCCGTGGGAGTGCAAAATTTATCAAGGCTTTGTGGGACAAAGTCCAAGGATTTGAACGGGGTCCAAGCTTGTGTGTGGCGCAGACGGGGCTCTATACTTTTGTTGATAACATCCGGGGTATGAGAGCGGACTCCAGTCCTCCCAAGCTATTAGGGATAGGTGGCGGTGGGAACATTACCCACACGGTCCACCTTCGCTTCGGGAAAGCTACGATGACCCCTACCGATTTTATGGCTATTACTAGGTTGGAGTTCAACATCATTGCTCTTCCTAAAGACCGCCGGGTTTCAACCCGCAAATCCGCTCGAGTGGAGACCCTTGATTGGTTTTGCCCCTAGCAAAATTCAAGTGGATCTGAGTCTTTAATGGACCAGTCCACCTTTTTTTTTTTTGGGCAAAAGGAGACGGTAAGATCCCTAGATTTTATTAAAAACGAAAAATAAAATTACAAACATGGTGGGGGACATAGCAACCTTAACCACCAAAAAAACAAGGGGGAGTTCTCTACACAACCCTGTGAAGATCCTACTATGCAAAAAGGGGGAGGGAGCCAAAAAATAAAAAAGATATATCAATAAAATAACGAGAAAACCTACGACCTAATATTAGGATACGAGATTCTATCAAAGAAAAGAACACTTTGGCACGGCACCGGGGGCAAGACTCCAAAGAATGAAACTCAAAAATCAGCTTGCTCATTTGTTCGCTATAATAACGAGAAAATCAGCCAAGCATTATTACCCTTCTGTAAACAATGCAGTTACCTTTATAGTCACCTCCTCACATGAATCTTGAAAATGGCTTGGAAGATGCAAAGTACGAAATCTCCCAAGGAATATTATATTTTCTAAGCAAAATAAGCGACAAAACTTCAGAATCTACTTCAAGCCAAAGAGAATTATAACCCAAACAACCGAGCTTGAGAAATCCCATCAAGAGCAGCCCTAGCTTCAAAGAACCATGTTAGTAGCATTTCCATAAAATCGACAAAAAGCAAAAATAAAAGCCATCATGCTTATGCAAAATACCACCACTCGAAAGGCAGATACCCCGGATTTCCACGAGAAGCACCATCCGAATTAATCTTCACTTTGTCCCAAAATAGGAAGAACTCCAATACCACAAGCTTGACACGAGCAAATGCACGGAACAACTCATGATAATGATTAAAAGGAAGCAATATTTACCTCCGAAGGAAGAAAAGTAAAGGATAACTTGTGGGAGCCCTCGAAGAATCTCTCACTGATTTGGGAACCTATATTGTTACGGACCTTCTCCCCAACTAGCAGTTCCTTTCATCAAACCGACACTTGTTTCTATTCTTCCAAAGCTCCCAACGGATTGAAAGCTCGAAAGAAGATCTCCCAACTATAAAACAACTCGACTAAGCTTAGAATTTTTACAAGCACGCCAAGCAATCATCCTTTGCATGAGAGTTGAACTCGATATTTGAAAACCAATCAAATCTCCCAAAGAAATGCCAAACATTAAAAACAATATCACCATGTAAAAGAAGAACGTGGGCCGCAAAGATTCAAGAGAAGGATTAGTACGAACACAACGACAACGAGGAAACAATAGTAATAGCCTTTTGAGATACGTTGTCATCGGTAGGAAAGAGCCGCCTTTAGACATTTCCAAAGGAAGACCGACACCTTAAGAGGGATAGTACTTATGCCAACACCAAGCAAAACACTTTCTACTCCGAACACGGACACTCTACATTCCCTCCAAGCCAAAGAAATAGAAAATCTGCCCGAAGAGGAAGGAGACTAAAAAGGATAATCACAATCCTCCTCAAGCCGAATACCATGGGATTGAAGCTCCAAAAGACATTGCTGACCAAAAGTTTCTCTAATATAATCTTCCCTTAGAGCACCATCCTCAAATAAAGAAAAAATCTGATAATGACGATTATCAAGGAGATGAATATCATGAGGAAGCCACTTTTCTTGAATAGAAATCTCACCACAACCCACTCCCCAATTAATCCGGCCCTCCACCAAATCCTTAACAGCAACCATGCGCTTCCAAATTTGAGAACAACCCAATCTAGCAGTGGCATCCATACGATGAGTATCACGACAATACTTGGCTGCAAGAAATTGGGCCCAAAGAGAATTAGACGTACGAAATCTCCACCAAAGCTTCATAGAGAAAGCAACCTCCATCTCCTCAATTTTTCGAAGGCCTAAACCCCTTCTTCAATAGGCCAGAAAAATTCATTTTGAGAAACCCAATGACATTTTTTTCCCCATCAGTGTTGCTCCAAAAGAAACTAGCAATGAGATGATTCATGGCATGAACAATACCCTTCGAAGGAACAAGTAAGGAAATATAATAAATGGGGATAGATTGGAGACAAAATTTGATCAAAACAAGTTTAGCACCAGCCGAGAGTAATTTACCTTGCCAGGAATCAAGCTTATCCCGAAGTTTCTGCATGACCGGATCAAACAAAGATTGCACCTTCTTGCCAATATAAAGAGGACACCCCAAATATATAATGGGCAAATTCTTCTTCTGAAAACCCGTAACAAGAGAAATAGAATTGTCATGCTCAGCAACATCCCGCCCAGTCAGAAAACAAGACTTAGAAATACTAATAAGCTGCCCCGAGAAATGTTGGTACGAAGCCAAAAACTCCATATGAAGCTCAAGAGATGGAATACTTCCATTACAAAAGATAATAATATCATCAGCATATGACAAATGTGAAATAATAGGAACGTTTAGATTACCCGTATAGAATGCCACATGAGGATGAAGAAGATGGAGATTATTAAGCCTACGACTTAAAACTTCAGCAGCAATAATAAAAAGACTAGGAGATATATGATCCCCTTGTCGAAGACCACGGGTAAACACAAAATAGCCATTAGCAGAACTGTTGATAAGGACCGAAAACCAACAATAATTCACACATCTAAAGATCATGTCCAGCCATTCTTCAGCAAAACCAAATCTCCTCATCACCTTAATCAAGGCAAACCAAGAAAGTCTATATACGCCTTTGCCATATCAAGTTTTAACGCAACATTAGAGCCATAAACCTTCCTTTTATGCGATTGAAAGAGCTCTTGAGCAAGCAAAACATTTTCATGAATAAGATGACCCTTCACAAAGCCACTTTACTGTGGAGATATAATACGAGGAAGCACATTTTGCTTCCTCTTCATGATCATCTTGAGGCTTATGCTGACAAGCCCAATGCATTACACCGATCGATTCGGTGAGGTGCTCTCTGGGGCATATCTTATCGTAGACCATCTTCGCTAACCATTCCTCTATGGCTTACCTTCCTCTTTTGGGGCAGCTGAGGATTTGGACTCTGAGGACCTATGATCGGGGCTAATCCGGCCGGCCTTCGCTATCATGCCATGGATGAGGCATGTAGGCACGCACACCAAGTGGTACCATGTTCCGTGTATTGTTATGCTTGGAAGGTACATTTTCCGACTTTCCTTGTCATTTATTTGTACGTTTTACCTATACTTTGTATTGAATCGCTCCTGTTTTCTTATACGTATATGGGGGTATGCCATCTTTTCATTACACAAGTTTGAGTTGGATGATATCAATCCCAAGTTTCCGAATATCGGGAGGTGGAGCCACTCCAACAAGACCGCGAATGAGGCAACGGGGAGGACTAGACCCTGACCGTTGAGGAGGTGCGGGCCTTACTGGATAGCTTCGGTTTTAGGCAGCTGGGCCTGTACCCGTGGACCTTATTAGAGCACTAGGTTCACCACGCGTGGGACACCACCGATGTGCAGAGGATCTTGGTATCGCTGGAGGGGGATACCATGTATCTAGGTGAGAGAGTCTTCCCTCAGCATGGCCGGGGTTCACTTCAACAGAGTGCCGGAGGATCCGCCTGGGGCAATGCATCCTACCCATTTCATCCCTGATGGGGACTACGCCAGTTTTGTGAATGGCTATGCGGTGACAGATTGCGTTGTCCCAAGGGCTTCATATGAGGAGTTCCTGTCCCGGCTAATGGGTCCCCTTGTGGTAGGTGGCAGGCGGTCCCGTGCTCAAGCTTCTACTTTCGTCTCCTGTTCAGGCACATCAGCCCCAAGCTCTTCATCACAGTATGCGGGTCCATTATCGCTTGTGCCAGATTATGGTCCTCTGAGCTTCACATACATGGTGGGAGGTATGCAGATGGTGGGTCATATAGCGATCCCGAATCAGATTCCGTAGGGTTATCGTCGCCCTCCCCATGCATCTTCGATACATTTCTTGTTTATACTGCTCCTCTTATCGTCCATATATGTATATATATACGACTTCCTCTGAGTATCTCTCTTTATTTAACAGGTCATCATGTCCACGGAGGATTATGACCGCATTGCGAGCAGGATGGCCGGTTTTTTCCATGGTGTCAGATTTGTCCCAGAGGCTATTTCACAAGGCGGCATCAACGATAGCCTCTGCAGTGACCCCCTCTTGTAGACCTAAGCGGTCAAGGAGGGACGGTAGCTCTGGCAGCAGTGGTGATGATGGAGGCACTGGCAGCTCGAGAAATTTGATGGTGTGATCCCTTTTTTCTCTCCCCCCATTTATCTCTTGAGAACTTGTAAATATTTGTTGGGATGGCCCAGACAATTTTCCTTTCTGTTTTACCTGTTAGCAAGTAGGGAGCATAACAACAAAATGTTCTTAATTCCTAATCCTAGATCTAATTAATTTTTAAACTTTCTCGACTTCCGTGGTGGAATGAAATGACCAATTCAGGTCAAGATTTTGAGCCTGGTTTTGATGCCCTGGTACCGCACATTAGGAACCGTACTTGCAGTTTTTGAGACTTGATTTGTCAAGTCGGGGCTAGATCGCTTATTTGTGCAGGAGGGCTGCTGATTTTTTTGAAGAGTTGTATCATGCGGGACAAGGTGTCTCGCGCGAGAGGCGCTACTCAGGAAGAGTTCTTTTCTTCTCCGAACAGGATTCTGCCAGTTTTCCCTTACATAAACACCTTGTAGTCTGACTAGATAACTCATTCCATCCTCTCAAAATCTAGAGATATCTTGTTAGGGTCGAATTGTTGCCTTCTTTTCCAACCCTGTGATCCATGGCTTCCAAGGAGATCATTCCAACGTCCATGGTTGTCGATGATTTTTCTCTGCTACCCGATGTAGTCTAAGCATTCAAGCAAGCATCAAGGAATTTTGTTAGATCGTTTCATAATCGATCTCGCAATAAGTTTATTGCAGAATTGGGATTCAAAATCATTTTCACTTTGAAGAACCTCCAATCAGATTGGAATCTTTTGCAGGGTGCTGCTAAATTTTGGGACCCTTCCGTTCATCTCTTTAATTTCTCTCTTAATGAATTGATTCCTACTGTAGAGGAATTTGCTACTATCTTGGATATGCCCTTGACTGGTGAGATTGTTGTTTCTAAGTTCGATAGGAACCATTCGGAAGCTTTGAACGATTCGTTAGGGATCCCCCCTGACACTTGCTATGAGTTGGTTCACCGAAGATGGGTAGATGCTCTTCCTTTCCTGAACGCTTCGGTGGGGGTTAGGATGATGAGACCTTCCATGTTTTCTAACGAAATTTCTTGGCTCTTTCTCTTTTTGGATATGTTTTGTTCACATGTAGGTGTGGTTTGGTTGACTCCCAATTGTTAGAAATCATTCAAGATGCTAGGAAACGTTCTAGGAACATCATTCCGTTAATACTTGGTGAGACCCTTCATGGTCTTGATAAGTTGCATAAGATCGGTGCCATGACTTAAGGGAGTCCTCTTTTGTTGACTGTTTGGCTAAGGGAACATCTCAAGTTGGTAGCCCTTCCGTTGGAGTATTCTCCTTTTACGTATCATATGAGGAAGTTGTTGATCAAGGATCTTTCGGTAGATGAGTGGGCAAAGTGGATTGCAAAGGCCACCACCGGTATATTATTTGGTGTCTACCTTATTGGAGGTTGAACAAGTATGTTGCCAATACCAATGGTTTTGACAGGGTTGTGCTTCCAGGTCTGCGAGATTCCTCTTTTTACTTTCCCAAGTGGGAGCTTCATCAGTTTGGCCAATAGCAGGATACTTATCTTTTCGAAGGAACCTCTCGTGAAGTGTCCTATATTGGTTTGGAGTTTACGAAGGTGCTAGCTCAAGCATGGGGTGAAGGAACTAGTCAAGATTGTTGGTCGAACCTTCAAACTTTTGATGCAAGCGTCTTCTTATCTGATAAGTACTTGGATTGGTTTCTTCATAGTGGTCACCTAAGTGAGGAAAAGATTGATGATCTGTGGCTTTCACTGCTAGGAGATTCCTTCGTGTCGAGCAGTATTTTGAGAAGGAGCGAGGCTCAATCTGATCCTGCTAATGTACGAACTAATTCAACCCAAGATTTTCTTGATAGGGATTGGTACGAGAGACGAGATAAGGGTCTTCCTGGAAAGATGCAAGCTTTGGATAGGCCCAATGTCTTCAAGAGGCTTTCATAATCTATTTTCACTCGCCTTGAGGGATGCTATGCTTCAGAGGGTCCAAATCGCAAGAGAGATCGAGATGACATGGGTGATCATGTCCGTCGGCCTACCAATTGTTGGGTATGCTTATTATAAACCCCTCCTATTACTTGATTTGATTGATACCATCACCTATTTTAATCTAAATGGGCTATAGGATATTATGTATGAAGTTTTATAACTTCAATTTTTAGTTAAGTCCATTTTATAGTTTAAGTTACTTAGGCTTGAGAAGGTTAATCTAGGTAAAAATTATCTAAGTTTTTTTGGCTGGAGAAAAGCATGAAGCCATGCGGTCAACCGCATAACAGACCGCACATTGACCGATCGCTTGCACCCGGCAACCGCATTCAAATGGCAACCGCATCAACAAGCAAACCACATGCCGACCGCATAATTGGGAGGACCGCACACACGGTGACCACACAGATTCCTAAGCGCATGACTTGCCGGACCGCATCCTCTCTTGCCCCTAGCCAAAATTGAAGATCTAGATCAACTCGTAGTTAACTCGTAGATTTTACCGTTGCGTAATTTACCTAAAATTCAAATTGGTGACAGTGGGTTATCTCGTACAAAGGACATACCAAAGATACCACCTTGCCACTAACTCGCAACATGGAGACAAAAAGGACACGTGCTCCAATTAGACATCAACAAAGACATTGTCCTTGAAGCTTGCTCAACACGAAATTCCAACGACTAATTTTATTCCAAGGCTATAAATAGACCTTGTGATCAAGCATGAAAAAAAACCAGAAGGCTTGAGTTCAAAGAGATGTTGCTATAATCCTCAAAGTGTTGAAGCTCATCATCTCCAGATTTCTTTGAATCTTCAAACACTTTCAAGCCTTCAAGAATATCTTACCTAGAAATTTCTCAAGCCTTGTAACCACATAGATTCATCAAGCTCTCTCTTTATCATTATAAAGAGCTCTTGAATCTTGCACACACACATACACTGGTTATTGTCTAGGATTAGCTTCAAAGAAAAGATAGTTAGATTTGAGATTGATTGACACTCAACTTGTATCACTTTGTAAATGTTTTTTTTTACTCAAATCAATATACTATCTCCCTTAGAAAATCCAAGACTAACCATCTTGGTAGAGGACGTAGATCTTTAACGATTGAACCTCTCCAAATATCTTGTTATTTCTTTCTGCACTTTACATTTTGTGTTCTTAAGATTTTCTTATCATTCCTTGTATTTGATCTTCCTATTCTCCCAACCGCATATTGAAGTGTGTTTATAGTACAAATCTGCCTAAGCTTATTTTCAACCTTGCGGTCGACTACACTTTCAATTTTGCGGTCGACAACACTCCCCTTTTACTACTAAGCTTTTATACTTAGAAACTTCCGCTGTGAATTACTAAGCTTGAAAGTTGGTTTTAACTTGACTACACTCTCAGCCCAAGTAAGCCAAGGTTGAATTTTCAAAAAGAGTAGAAAAATTTTATACAGCTATTCAATCCCTCCTCTAGCAGTTTTCATACTCTTGTTGCACCTTTGGGACCAACAAGTGATATCAGAGTGAACACCTTTTTAAAACTATTCTTTGTTTTTCAAGCTTAACAGCTTGGGTGCCGATTCGTCATGGTAACTTCAAAAGCTATGGCAACGATTAACTATTCACACATTCCTATGTTGGATGAAGATCACTTCGATATCTGGAAAGTTCAAATGCTAATTCATTTAGAGTCTATAGATGAAAGGTTGGTCGATTGCGTAAATGATGGACCTTTTGTACCAATGAAAGTCAATCCTGATGCAACTACCATCACTGAAATTCCTGAAGTCAAGAAGCTGAAAACTGAATGGACTGACGAAGAAAGAAAATATGTTGCATTGGATAGCAAAGCCAGACAAATCATTGTCGGAACCTTATCAGTCTCCACCTATCAGAAGGTTATCAAATGCACGATCGCAAAGTAAATGTGGGATGCAATTGAAATCTACCTTGAAGGTGATGAGTTATGCAAGGAGAACAAGAAGTTCGAGGTTCAAAGAAAATACAGCATCTTTACAAGATGACCGAATGAAACTCTATGTCAAACCTACGACCGATATGTTGAGGTAGTAAATGCTTGCTTATCTCTTGGTAAAGTATTAACTGATAAAGAAATTAACATGACATTCCTTGCTACTTTCGAATCCAAATGGGTGCACAAAGCTACTTCCCTCGAAGACTCAAAACATTTGAATACATGGACTCTCAGTAACTTGTATGCAAATCTTAAAGTTTATGAGTTAAAATTACAACACATTGAAGAGGTTGAAGGGAAGGGAAAATCACTTTCTATGTCTATTGTTGATCATGTGGAGAAACCCTCATTACCTACCTCAGATCCTAGTATTTCAACTTCTTCTCTCATCGATATAGATGACGAGGATTTTTCCATCTTTGTAAAACGTTTTCAAAAATTTCGTAAAAATTCAAAATCGTTTTCAAAAGATAAAACTCCAGCAACATCTTCTAGGGTGAGTGACTCAAAGAAAAAGAGTGACCTTGTTTGCTACAATTGTAGAAAGCCCGGTCATTTTGCTTCAGAATGTCCTCAACCCAAATATGAATATTTGAAAAATAAAACTCCTCCTTCGAAATTTTCTCGACGAAAGGGGATGGTTGCTGAAGAAGAAGAGAATACAAAAGAGCTTGCGACTTGGATCGAAACTGATTCTGATGAAGAAAGCGATGAGAGTACTGAAGAGGTAAATCTCTGCATCATTGCTGAGGATGCTTCTAGTGATTCAGAAGAAGAAGTTATGATGAGTCGCCCAAAAAGAAAAATGAGGTAATTTCTAAGAAAACTAAGAATGTTGTTGGCAGTGAGGACTTTAGAAATTTTGACCTCACTCCAAGCACCAAAATTGGTAATTGTTCATTTTCTCGCCCCCATCTTTCCACCCAAAAATGAAACACCTTCAAAAGTTAAGTCAATCCCAAATGTTTCAAAAAGGGTCAATGAGATTTCCCCCATGGATCAAGAAGAGATGTTTAAAAAGGCTGAAGTGATGATCCAAAGGTTTGAAAATGTTAAGAAAGCTCTATCACTATCAACTGATGAAATTTCTCAGCTCAAGACGGAGAAAAGTGTGCTAAAATCTGAAATCAAACTTTTGAAAGAAAAAGTCAGAAGCATGACTCCTCTTGCTGAATCAAATATCACTCTTGAAACTAAAATTACCGCACTCAAAATTAGAAACGATGACTTGGTTGCTCAAAACACTGATCTTCAAAAGATAATTGATGAGTGGACCAAATCTCGTGTCACTATGGATCAAATACTAGAATCCCAAAAGGCCAGTGGAAAAGAAGGTTTGGGTTTCCAAACTAGTGACAATTTTAAGTGTGTCTCTTGCTGTGAAAAGAGTGAAAAATTTTCTGATCAAACTCATGAAAATCCTAAGGTGAAGCAATCTTATTTAAATGGTAAAGGACAGGAACCAAAGGCTAAACTTAACTTCCACTATGTCTACCCCAAGAATCAAACTAGGTATGATTCCAAGATGAAAGAAAAGGAAGAAGAGGAAAATGGCCACAATGAAAATCATCATGTGGTCGACCGCGCCTCACCTCCGACCACATACCAAGCTTCCACAAGCAAGGCAAGTTCTCCAAGGAAATCTGTGGTCAACCACAAAAAGACAATTTTTGTCAAAGCCAAAACCTCTGGACCGGTAAAAGATGTGAAACCTAAGGCTAGTAAAGAGTTTATCAGAACTCAGTGTGGTAGTGGTTTTCACCATTGTTATGTGTGTGATGGTTATGGTCACTCGGCTGCAGAATGCCTTTTAAGATTCACCCCTAATACTCGAAGACATAATCCGCCTTCAGTCAAACAGGTGTGGGTTGTTAAAAGGTGCTAACCCCAGGACCCAAAAGAATAAAGGGGATCTCGTACTTAAATGTCTATTTTTCAGGTCCTCTGCTTCATGGGTGGAACTTCCAAGGAAAATTCAAATGAATGGTATCTTGATAGTGGCTGTTCAAGACACATGACCGGAGATATCACATTGCTGGAAGACGTCTGTGAAGAAAGTTGTCCATCAGTAACTTTTGGGGATAACAACAAAGGAAAGACAATTGGATATGGAGTTATTCAAAAAGGAAATATCACTATAAAAGAAGTATCTCTAGTCAAAGGGCTCAAGCATAATCTTCTCTCCATATCTCAATTTTGTGATAAAGGATTGCACTGCAACTTTACTTCAACAAATTGCTTTATTAAAGATGGCACATCCGGAGTCACTTTGCTCAAAGGGATTCGTAAGAGTAATGTTTATATCATCGACTTTAATTACGCTTGCAACATTACTAATCTACGTTTTGTAGCAAAAAGTGAGTGAAATAGTTGGGTTTGTGGCACAAAAGACTTAGTCACACGAACTTCAAGTATCTATCAAATATCGGAAGAGAAAGTCTAGTTCGTGGTCTACCTAAAGTAGCTGATCACCACGATAAGAAGTGCACCACACATGTCAACTTGGCAAACAACCTAAGGCATCTTTTTCCAAAGAAGACCGTGCCTTCAACTTCAAGATGTTTGCAACTACTTCACATAGATATGTTTGGACTCCGTCACCATCGCAAGCATTGGAGGAAGTAAATATACTCTAGTTGTGATGGATGATTACTCAAGATATACATGGGTCGAAATGATGATCTCCAAAGATGATTGTTATGATATTTTGACCTCTCTCTTTAGACAGACTCCAAACATAAAAAGAAGATGACATCATAAGTGTTAGATCAGATCATGGAACATAATTCAAGAATAACGGTGTAGCTCAATCTTGTGATAACCATGGTATTGACCATAAATTCTCTGTCGCTAGAGTTCCACAACAAAATGGAGTTGTGGAAAGAAAGAATAGAACATTGATTGAAATTTGGAAAGACAATGCTCGCTGAAGCAAAACTACCACAATATTTTTTGGCTGAAGCTACCAACACAGCGTGCTTCACTCAAAATCGATCCCTCATCAACAAGACCTACAACAAAACTCCTTATGAACTTTGGAGAGGAAGAACCCCCAACATAGCCTTCTTCAAGATTTTTGGATGCAAATGCTTTATTCTATATAATGGAAGAGAGCATCGAGGTAAATTCGCTCCTAAAGCAGATGAAGGTATCTTTGTTGGGTATGCCAAACATTCTAAAGATTTTCGTGTTTTCAATAAAAATAGTTTAAAGATAGTAGAATCTGTCCATGATACTTTTGATGAACATTCTCTCCTAGAGCCACATTTGGCTCCAAACGTTGCTGATGATTTTGCTGAGCCTAATGAGACAGGTGATCCTCCACAAACTACACCTAGATCAGAAAATCACTCAACTCAAGGAAATCCATCAACATCAACCGCACCAAATTTTTCAGAACCAACATAAGAAGTTCCTACTGAAGATATTCATTCAGAATATGATGCAGTTGAATCTACTCTCAAAAATTCCATAGAGCCTATACCTCAACTCACTTACAATGATGGCTCAAATGATGTACCAATAGAAGATCTTCAAAAACAATCGACTCAACTAGATTTACCTCCAGAAATTCATGAGGTATCTAGATCACCCAATCAATAACATTATTGGTGATCTATTCTCTGGTGTTCAAACAAGAAGCTCTCACTATGATGAGCACACTTCACTTATATCTCAAATTGAACCAAATAAATTTGATGAAGCACTCCAAGATTCAAGTTGGTTTGTGGCTATGCAAGAAGAGCTCAACCAATTCGAAAGATGTAAAGTTTGGACTTTAGTTCCAAGACCAAAGGATCATGGAGTGATTGGTACAAAATGGGTGTTTAGAAATAAGATGGAGGAGAATGGAAGCATCACAAGAAACAAAGCACGGTTGGTTGCTCAAGGATATAGACAAGAAGAAGGAATCGATTACGACGAAACCTTTGCCCCTGTTGCAAGACTTGAAGCTATAAGAATTTTCTTAGCTTATGCCTCCTTCAAAAGATTCAAGCTTTATCAAATGGATATGAAGAGCGCATTTCTCAATGGTGAACTTCAAGAGATAGTCTATATTGCACAACCTCCTGGATTTGAAGACAACAAACATCCTGATCATGTCTACAAACTCCAAAAAGCTTTGTATGGACTCAAACAAGCTCCAAGAGCATGGTATGATACTCTATCTAAATTTATTTTAGAAAAGGGCTTCAAACGAGGTAAAATCGACACAACTCTTTTCATTGCCAAATATAATGATCATACTCTACTTGTTCAAATATATGTTGATGATATCATTTTTGGCTCTACTAATGAAATTTTGTGTAAGAGTTTTGAGAAGCTTATGAAAAGCAAGTTTGAGATGAGCATGATGGGAGAACTCACATTCTTCCTTGGGCTCCAAATCAAGCAATGTGATGAAGGCATCTTCCTTAACCAAGCAAAATACACTAAAGACCTAATCAAGAAATTTGGACTTGAAAATGCCAAAGCATACGACACTCCTATGGCTACCGGTAACAAGTTAGACAAAGACTTGAAAGGTAAAAAAGTTGATCACACTTTGCACAGAGGTATGATTGGCTCCTTACTATATCTAACTGCTAGTAGGCCCGATATCATGTTTAGTGTTTGTGCTCGTTATCAAGCAGATCCTAGAGAAGCACATCTTATAGCTGTAAAACATATTATTCGTTATCTATCTGGGACTATTAACCTTGGACTTTGGTATTCCAAATAATCATCTTTTGATCTTATAGGTTACTCAGATGCAGATTATGCAGCTTGCACAATAGACAGGAAGAGCACAAGTGGAACATGTCATTTCCTTGGAAATTGACTTGTTGCATGGGCCAGCAAGAAACAAGCTTCAGTTTCTGTCTCAACAACGGAGGCCGAGTATATTCTTTGCTTTGGGAGTTCTTGTTGTCGAATCGTGGATAAAGCAACAACTAGTTGACTATGGTATCCATGAAGGAAATTGTCCAATCTTTTGTGACAATACATCAACCATTGCAGTATCAAACAACCCAGTCATGCATTCCAAAACCAAACACATTGATATCAAGTATCACTTTCTCAAGGATCATGTTGAATAAGGTAACATTCATTTAGAGCATATTGGTACTGATAATCAAATTGTAGATAACTTACTAAGGCTCTAGACTCCAAGAGATTCGTGTTATTAAGAGGAGAAATGGGTATGCTGGAACTCAAGTAAAACTTGTTCATATTTCTTTCAAACAAATTGTGTGTTTTATGTTCATGTTTGAGAACAGGTCAAAAGAATGGCCCATTCCATTCTTCACGGTCGACCGCATTAAGCCAATCCAAGTCACGGTCGATCGCATAGTCCTTCAACATGTTGGACCGCATATATTCTATCTTATCTTTTCTAGGCTTTATAGAAGCCTGATATACGTTCAACTGTATGACTAAAAAAGGTCATGCTCAACCGTATGATTAAAGACATCAGGTAAGTATTCTAACTCTTTATGATGTCTGAAACTTGTCCATTTTAGGACAAGATAATTGCACAAGGGTACTTTTGCAATTATTTTTCCCTCGTATTTATTAAATTCAAATCTTTTCGAAGAAAATATTTAATTTAAATTTGACACCTGTACAGCCCCCATTGGCTGTCCTAATGAAGACAAAAGGACTATCTCTCTTACACAAAGGACATTACTGTGCACTAACTTCCCTCCATAACCCCCGTCTCCACTTCTCCACTTCTCCTCACTCCCTGTCACCTGTACCAAATCTGTCCTTCACTCTTGTCTTCTTCTTCTCTCTCTCTCTCTCTACTTTATCTCTTTAAAATTCTCTCTATAAATGGCTCCTTCTAAAACGGATTCATCTCACAACACCACTGAGGAATCAAACAGTGGTTCCACCCTATCTAAATCCGTGATAATGGTATGTCATTTCTATCTTCCAACCTTGATTTTGAACTTCAAAAATGGCTATTCGTCTCCTTCAAAAAGGGGAAAACCCATTTGCTTCGAAATGCTAGCTTTTTGATGATATCTGCTTAGAAATCTACTAATACCTAATCGATTTACCATTATAAACTCATATATGCTGTTTATATTATGGTTATTTGGTACTTTGATGATTCAAAAAGAAGATTTTTGAAAAACCTAGGTTTCGAGTTTTCAGAGTTTCAAATTCAATTTCTAAGATTTATTTGATTGAATCATGTATTTAAAGTTGTTTTAATGAAATTCCCACTCTTAGAAGCAAGAAAATATGATTTTTTTTTTCATATTCTGTGAAAATCTGGAAATTTTGTTCTTCATGTTCTTCATGTTCTTCATATGTTCATATACATTTTTTGAAAATACTCTATATTTTGGCTCTTGATTCAAAATTACTCATGTTTATACATTTTAATCCAAAAATTTGCTTACAAAATTTATTTGAATGTTTCTGCTCAAAACACGGTTGAACGCATACCTTACGGTCGACCGAATGTCAATGAAACCTCATTCTTTCTCACGTAAATACGGTCGACCGCACTATACTTGTTAATATCACGGTCAACCGCATCTGCATATAATTATCTATTTCCTCTCACATTTTTCTTTTATGTAGAACACTAGTCATTTTATCCATGGTTGGGTCATTGACCGCAAGGACTTATCTCTCGATGCTCTTGGGAGAGTAATACTCAAAGTCTTCAAAAAATCTGGAGTTCTTCCTTTCTTTGACATGAAGCAAACTATCCATGTTCCTGCCTTAGTGGATCAATTCTTCCACTATGCCAGAGAAGTAACTGTAAAAGATGACAACGGAAGAAGGATCAAGATTATAAGCACTTAGATTAATGGAATTACATTGGATATAGACTATGAAGACATTGCTTTTGTCCTCAATATTCCCATCAGCAGAACTGATCCCATGGAAGTAGATCAAAAAGATTTGGATGATCTATCAGTGTCCTTGATTGGTAGTAATGCTGTAACAACAACTTCAAGGAAGAACTTTGATGAGCTAATGTACCATATCAGTCATCTTGTTGGACACTCCTTTTTCCGTAAGACTGGAAATCAGGCTAATTTCAACAATGACCAGTGGAAGATTTCTGCAGCTATATTTCTTGGTAAAAGACTGCATTGGCCCAAGATCATCTATCAGCGACTATTGGCAAGTATTCTGGAATATCAAAAGAATGAAGTTGCTGATCACAATAAGTATAGGACTCATACCAGGCTTGTCTCTCTCATTTTGGCCCAAACAGAAAGAATAGGCAAATACATTGATAGGCATCAATAACTTCAGGACGAAATTCCAAAATCTAAGATCTTTACCAGAAAACATATGCAAGCATTCAGGAACAGATTTGATAATGAATTGTATATCCAGTTCTGGAAAAAGGACCCAGTTGAGGAATTTGTGCCTCTCAAAGGGCAAAAGAAAATTGAGAAAGATAACATTGTTGCCAAGAACAAAGACAAGGAGGATTCAAGGGAAATAGCTAGGAAGGTCAAGGGAAAAGACAAGGAAGAAGATCCTCCAAGTAAGAAAGACACATTTGTTGATCCACCAAGAAGACCTGGTGGAATCAGAATCCAGGAGCCAAGCCATACCAAACCCTCTTCCTTACCAAGCCAAGCTGAAAAGCCACGATCAACCGTACCATCACGGTCAACCGCAGCTACTAAGCCTGTGAAGTTTTCAAAATTCGGTCTTTGCACCAAAAGTTACTAAGCCTAGCTCTCCCATTCCATCAAAAGCTAATCAACCCAAGCCCAATTCCCCAATTATTTCTCCTAGTCCAACCCCATCTGCTATGAAGGAACAACAAATTTTTGAACATTTATTTGGTGCCCCATCTCAGGGGGAGAAAAGAAAGATTGTTGATGCCCAAGCCTCCCCAAAGAAAAAGCCAAGAATTGTCAATGTCAGTAAAACCATTGCTGACTTGGGTCTTGATGATGCGATGAAGAATTATTCGATGACTTAGGCGATTCCATTCCCTCAATCCAAGGGAATGTTGAGATAAAAAAAACCAATGTGGTACTTGATGAGAGTGCATGGCTTGATGAAAACTTTGAAAAGCACTGCGGATGATCTTTGTTGGTAAAGATATTTCTGTTAAAGAAATTAATGATGAGATTGTGAATGACGATGATGATCAAGCCATTGATGACCAAAATAAGATATCTAAAGCTCAAACTTCTGACTGCACGGTCAACCGTGGTGAGCCAACCTTTGCTGCCAACACTCCTCCTCACAGCCCAATCCTATCTCCAAAGCCAACTCAAAATGCTGATCTTGAAAAGATTCTTCAATCCATTGAGACTCTTACTTCCATCCAGCTTGATAATCAACCACAGATTGCCCAACTCCTCAAAAATCAATCATTAATTGTAGCTGCTCACAAAAGCCTCCATGCCAAGGTTGACTCTCTTCCCTCCCTATTGATTGAAACCATTAAGGGGGAGAGTATTCACCTAACAATGGCCTTTAAGGATATCATGTCTGGACACACAGGCACAAGCTCAAGCCAAGCCGCCCTATCACTCCGTTTGCTCCTACTTCTACTCCAAAAAACTTTGTCTCTCAAGAATTTATTAAAGAAGCTATGAGAAAGATGACTCAAGCCCTCTTGCATGGGTTGTCATCCGAAATGAAACATCTTTGTGGAAGAAATGTCTAAATCAATGGCTTTGGATAAAACTGATGTAGTGGGAAGAATTAAGAAGAATGAGGAATATATTGATACTTCAGTTAATGCTGCCTTTACTGTGTTAGGAGATAGATTCAAAAGTGTTAGTCAAAGTATTGGAGATCATTCCAACCGCATTGACTACCAAACCTCAAGGATTTCATTCTTAATTTATTTGGACATGTTTTTTTACCAAGTACAATGAATTAGCCTTTGTTATAGTAGGTAATGGTCTCAATCAAATAGGGGGAGATTATTGGGTATGCTTATTATAAACCCCTCCTATTACTTTATTTGATTGATATCATCACCTATTTTAATCTATATGGACTATAGGATATTATGTATGATGTTTTATAACTTCAATTTTTAGTTAAGTCCATTTTATAGTTTAAGTTACTTAGGCTTAAGAAGCTTAATCTAGGTAAAACTTATCTAAGTGTTTTTGGCTGGAGAAAAGCATGAAGCCATGCGGTCAACCGCATAACCGACCGCACATTGAATGACCGCTTGCACCCTAGCAACCGCATTCAAATGGCAACTGCATCAACAAGCAAACCACATGCTGACCGCATAATTAGGAGGACAGCACACAGCTAGCTGCATCGGATTCCTAACCGCATGACTTGTCGGACCGCATCCTCTCTTGCCCCTAGCCAAAATTGAAGATCTAGATCAACTCAGAGTTAACTCAGAGATTTTACGGTTGCAGAATTTACCCAAAATTCAAATTGGTGACAGCTGAGTTATCTCGTATAAAGGACATACCAGCATACCACCTTGCCACTAACTCTGCAACATGGAGACAAAAAGGGACACGTGCTCCAATTAGACATCAACAACACATTGTCCTTGAAGCTTGCTCAACACGAAATTCCAACGGCTAATTTTATTCCAAGGCTATAAATAGACCTTGTGATCAAGCATTAAAAAAAACCAGAAAGCTTGAGTTCAAAGAGACGTTGTTATAATCCTCAAAGAGTTGCAGCTCATCATCTCCAGATTTCTTTGAATCTTCAAACACTTTCAAGCCTTCAAGAATATCTTACCCAGAAATTTCTCAAGCCTTGTAACCACATAGATTCATTAAGCTCTCTCTTTATCATTTTAAAGAGCTCTTGAATCTTGCACACACACACATACACTGGTTATTGTCTAGGATTAGCTTCATAGAAAAGATAGTTAGATTTGAGATTGATTGACACTCAACTTGTATCTCTTTGCAACAGCTACTCAAATCAATATACTACCTCCCTTAGAAAATCGAAGACTAACCATCTTGGTAGAGGACATAGATCTTTAACGATTGAACCTCTCCAAATATCTTGTTATTTCTTTTTGCACTTTACATTTTGTGTTCTTATGATTTTCTTATCATTCCTTGTATTTGATCTTCTTATTCTCCCAACCGCATATTGAAGTGTGTTTATAGTACAAATTTGCCTAAGCTTATTTTCAACCTTGCGGTCAACTACACTTTCACTTTTGCGGTCGACCACACTCCCCTTTTACTACTAAGCTTTTATACTTAGAAACTTCCGTTGTGCATTTTACTAAGCTTGAAAGTTGGTTTTAACTTGACCACACTTTCAGCCCAAGTTAGCCAAGGTTGAATTTTCAAAAAGAGTAGAAAAAATTTATACAGCTATTCACACCCCCCCCCTCTAGCTGTTTTCATACTCTTATTGCACCTTTGGGACCAACACAAGTCAATGAAAGGCTAGATCCTAGAGAGTACCAAGAGATTGCCTTTGGATAGATCATTAGTCTTATTTATTAGTATATTTCTTTTCAAGATTGTTAGCTTATCAAATTAGTCATTGTCGTTAGAATTTCCCTTTTGTTATTAATAAAATACATTCGATTAATAAAAGGACAGGATTTGGTTTATTTATTTGATTTGACAGAACTCGAAGGCTGCCTACGTTCCTCTTTTACAGCAATTAAATAAGAGGCTAAGGGCCTAACGCAGTTCATTTTTTAGAGAAAAGGACAAAAACTCGATTACAGACCGAAGGGTAGTCTCGCGCGAGACAAGACCTCTTTTTTTTTTAATGCACACCCTGGCTTTTGCCTAGATCGCCTTTTCAGGTTTTCAATCTAGCGGGCTTCTTTTCTTGTGCAAGCTCTAACTTTTGCCTAGGCTGCCCCTTTCTGGGATTTTTAACCTAGCGAGCGATTTTTATTTTTAAGAGGCCAATTCACGCGAAGTACTTCTTGAGCTTGTCCATATTGACCAGCTTCGGTAGTTGATCTCTGTCTAAGTCCACCAGCTGAAGGGCTCCCCCAGAGAATATCTTATTTACGATGTAGGGTCCTATCCATCTCGGTCCCTACTTGCCTAGAGGGTTGAAAGGTCCAGGGCGGTGTTTGCAGAGAACCAGATCGCCTACCCTTATGTTCCTCATTTTGACCTTTTTGTTGAAAGCTCGTGCCATTCTCCTTTGGTAGGCTTGAGTGTGCTCGATTGCTTTCAGCCTTCTTTCATCTAGCAGGGCTAGTTCTTCGTATATGTTTTCTAACCAGTCGACTTCATTTACTTGGTTTTCCAGGAGAACCCTAAGTGATGGTATTTTCAACTCTATCAGTAGGATGGCTTCCATTCCGTATGCAAGGGCATATGGGGTTTCACCTGTAGCTATTCGGACTGAAGTGCGGTATCCCCAAAGTGCGAAGGGTAGCTTGTCGGGCCAATCTTTCCCAGCGACTGCCATTTTCTTGATGATGGTTTCAATCATTTTATTTGCGGCTTCAACTACTCCGTTTGTCTAAGGCATGTAGGGAGAATACTTGTGCCTTTCGATTTTGTATTCTATCAAGAGATGATCGATTTCTTTCTCAAAGTGGGAGTCGTTATCGGAGATCATTTCTTGTGGCACCCCATATCGGCAAATGATGTTGTGCTTGATAAATTCTGCTACCTTTCAGGCATTTAAGATTTTGTAGGAGGCGGCCTCGATCTATTTAGTGAAATAGTCGATGGCTACTAGAACAAAATAGTGCCCGTTGGTTCCTGCAGGTGTAACCTTTCCAATCACGTCTATGCCCCATGTTGAGAATGGCCAAGGGGACATCATTGAGTACAGCAAGGAAGGAGGTGCATGTTGAATGTTGGCGTGTATCTGACACTTATGGCATTTCTTGACCATGTTGGTACAATCAGCTTCCATGGTAAACCAAAAGTACCCTTGTCTGATGATCTTTTTGGCGAGCATGTTTCTGCTCATGTGGGTTCAGTATACTCCTTGATGAACATGGTCCATTATTTCTTGGGCCTCTTCTTTGGTGGTGCAAGGAGGTTCCTCTGGGAGTATTTTTTGAATAGATGGTCAGCAATGATGATGTAATTGCCAGTCTTTTAAGGGCAACTTGGAGTCCTCAATGGTGCCGCATTCGGATAACCATTTGTCTTTGCGGTCATGAAGGTCTATGATGGCACGGTGGCGGAGTTGCTCGCCGAGTTACCTTAAAGGGTTTTACTACCTTTCTGCGGGATTTCGACTAAGGAAGCAAGTGTAGCTAACGCATCTGCAAACCGATTTTTCTCTAGGGAGGTAGTGAAATGAGACATCTTGGAATTGCGCACCAACTCTTGGAGGTGTGCATTGTATCTTTGAAGGGTTGGATCTACGATCCTCCACTTCTTCGATGTACGATTGATGATCAACGGGAGTCCCCAAATACCTCGAGTTTGGTCACGTTGCATTCTGGGGCTGCTCCGAGTCCTGCTATACAAGCTTCGTATTTGGCAGTGTCGTTAGTGGCGTCAAAGTAGAGACACATTTCTAGCAGAGTATAGATGTCATCGAGATCTACCAATAGCATTTCGATGCCATAACCTTTCTTATTGGCTGTGCCATCGAAAATTAATTGCCACTTATTTTTGTCCTTTATACTCATGATGTCCTCATTAGGGAATCGCGAGTCTTCCCCCTTCACTTCATCGTAAGGAAATTTGGCTAACTGATCTGCAAATACACTGCCCCTGACGGATTTTTGAGTGACGTAAGTGATATCATACCCCACGAGCATGACGTACCACTTGGCTAGGCGTGAAGACAAATCTGATTTGTCTAGGATATATTTCAGAGGATCCATTCGTGCGATGAGACGCACTGGGAATGCTTCCATGTAGTACTTTAGTCTCTGTGTTACCCAAATGAGAGCAGCACAAGACTTGTCGAGTGGAGAGTAGTTGAATTCGTTGCCTTAGAATCGTCGGCTGACAAAGTAAATTGCATTCTCTGTGTGCAAAGCTGGCTGTTCTTGAGCAAGCATAGCCCCTAGTGCATTGTCAGTAACCGTGAGGTAGAGTTTCAAGGGTTTCTCCTTGTGCAGTGGAACTAAGATAGGTGGGGAAGTTAATTATTGCTTAACTTCCTCGAATGCCTCTTGAAATTCCTCGGTCCATTCTTGAGGTGCATTTTTCTTGAGTAGCTTGAAGATAGGATCGCACATTATAGTCAATTGATTGATGAATCGACTGATGTACTGGAGTCTGCCCATGAATCCTTTCACTTCTTTCTGTGTTCTCGGCGGTGGCATGTCCTTGATGGCCTTTATCTTGGTGGGATCTGCTTCTATGCCACGTTTGGTGACCATGTATCCAAGGACTTTTCCTTTGACCACCCCAAATGACCATTTTGCGGGGTTGAGCCTCATCTTATATTGTCTCAGTCGATTGAAGAATTTTCTGAGATCTCTGATGTGCTGACCATCTGTCCCTTTGGAGTGAATAATCATGTCATCCAAGTACACCTCTATTTCTTTGTGGATCATGTCATGGAAGAGTGTCGTGACTGCCCTCTTATAAGTAGCCCCAGCGTTCTTCAGACCAAATGGCTTGACCGTATAACAGAACGTCCCCAAGGTGTGGTGAACGTTGCTTTGTGTTGGTCTTCTTATGCCATGGGAATTTGATTGTTCCCTATGAAACCATCCACGAATGAGCGGACTTCGAAAGTCGCTGTAGCGTCGACTAGCATGTCTATGTTTGGTAGCGGAAAGTCATCTTTAGGGGATGCCTTGTTCAAGTCTCTGAAGTCGACATAGACTCGTATTTTCCCATTTGATTTGGCCACTTGCACTGTGTTAGCTAGCCATTCTGGATATTCGATCACCTTAATGAACCCCACGTTTAGGAGTTTCATGATCTCCTCTCACTTGCATTGACCATTCGGGCTTAATTCTGCGCGTTTTGTTTGGCCCGATTTGGCGTTAGGTAGCGGCGGTATTCTGTGTTCTACGATCGACTGATTTAACCCTGGCATATCTTTGTAAGACCAAGTGAAAACGTCGACATATTCTCTAAGGAGCTGCGTTAGGATTTCTCTGTCTTCTCCTTTGAAGAAGCTGCCGATCTTGGTTTCTCTAGGGTCTTCTGCCTTCCCAAGATTAACCATTTGCATTTCTTCATTATCAACAGGGCCATTCTTTCCACAACGACCTAGTTGCTTTGCTAATTCTTTTAAAATTTGTTTGTTTTCTTGATCTATCTCTTCATATGATTCATTATTAACTTGCTCGTTATATTCATTATTATTAGTTAATTCATCATTCACGATGTTAGCAATCTCAGGGCACTCGAAAAGATCAAAGTTTTCATTAAGGAAGTAGGGGAATACACGCTCGGTCACCGCCTCAATTTCCTCTTAAGTGAGTTAATCAGAGGCGGAGCCTGACTCTAAAGTGAAAGCTATAGAGCTTATCTTCCTGAAGGGATGGGGAGTACAACCAAGCTCATTGATCATGAAGTCTTCATCAACAACTGGTCCCCCGGTGACATGCCTATTTAGAATTGGCTCATCACTTTTCTGGATCAACTTCGTGTAATCAATAGTTGGAGCGTCCCCTTTGGATATTGCATGGATCTGGCTGTCTTCTAGCCGGCACAGGTTCTCAAACTGTCGCAGCATGTCTTCTCCCAACACAAAGTCCCATTCGGTGGTCACCTCTGCCTTTGTGCCCCACAAATCTGTAAGAATTAGCGGGACGGGTTCTATTTCATCTGAAGAAGCATCACAGTCGTTGAAGATTTCAAAGCCTGGCGCTTCCCTTTGTCGTCAATCCATGGTTCTAAAATGATAAAGTATGGAATGTTTTCCCCTTCTCGAACGAAGTAGCCGTTGAGCGTCTTTCGGTATGGTTCGAGGTTGTAGTCTTTGGCCTTTGGGTTATTGTGACTTTTGTATGCGGTTCCTTCCCACTTAATCTGAGTGAAGTCGCACTCTTCTTCATCACTTTCATCGTGGATGGAAATTATGTATCCTAGGCCATGCTTTATGTGCAGTGGGGGAATAGGCGGTGGCTCTATTACCCCTTGCAAGTGTTTGCCAAGTCCCAATCCAGGAAAGTACCCTTTCGCTTGCATCATTCTCCAAATAGGAAGGTTTCCGGAAAACCAAAGTGCTTTAGAGTAGTCATTTTCACTTAATAAGTAATCAGAAGTGCTATGTTGAAAATAAAAGATATTGACTATACTATTATTGAAAGGAAACTTGATACTCTTGCCCACAAATGAGGATTTTAGGCAAGTAGTACCCAAACTGAAACTAGACTACTATTGTTTTTCTTGCAAATAAATTAAATGACTGAAAAGTAAAGAAAAGGTTCTTCTAACTCTTCCGCACTATGCCACCGCTAGGACAAACTCTGATGGCGTCGTTGTCAATTAAGTCTTGGACTGCATTCTTTAGGTTCGAGCAATCATCGGTGTGGTGGCCATGGCACTGATGATAGTAGCAGTAGAGGTGTGGAACTCGACCTTCCCTTTTAGGCAAGTAACCTTCCATTGGATTTAGCTTCCCATCTTTGTTAAGGCTTTTGAATAGATGACCGAGAGAGATCCTCCCAATGTCAGTGTAGGTCCTCCCCTTCCTTCGTTTAGCCAATTGATTATGGATCGGATATGGTTCTCATAGTGTTGCATAAAGGTGTTGTGTCAGGAGCGGTATTCTTCCTCCATTTGCTCTTTGAGATCACAGTAAAGGGTATTGAGGCAATACTTGACCCTCTCATCGATGTCGTCTTCAATATGGGCTTCGAGGGTATTACACTTCTGAGTCATAGTCTCAAGTTCGCCTTTGACTTCCTCGAGCTCTTCAATCAGCATCTTTGTTTTGTTAGCTTGGATGGACTCTTCCTAATTATGCCATGAATCATTCTCGTCAATTTGTTGTAGGGCTTTGGGGAGTTGAGCTTTGATGTTACCTAACTCTTCTTGGACGGATGATCGCCCACTGTCAGAGTCACTTTCCATCCTCCGGAAATCCCTAGCAATCCGGGTGGTAGGTATATTGAAGGCTTCCCTCCAACCTTCCACATGCTCCATCTTGGTGATGAGAGACTTGGTCATTTCTCGCAGATCCTCCTCTTCAAGGTCTTTCTTGGTGACGAAGTATTTTTCTGTAAACATTGTGTTGGGAATCTTGAGGTTGAGTAGCTTCGGAAAACTGACAGAGAAGATGCAGAGATTGACTCAGGATCAGGTCTAGCCCCAACGAGACGGAAGAAGGCTTAAAGGGTTCAGGCTCAATCACAGCAAACAGAAGCATTGTCCTGCGCGGGACAGGATGTCTTGCGCGAGACAACCACACGAAAAGTCGATTTTTGTTAACCCTAATTTTTGGTCGGAACGAAAAATCCGTTTTGAGGGGTTTCTAAGGTCTTTATCCAAACCTAACGACTAAGTAATCAGTTCGATTTTTGTAAAATAAATCCATGTGAGATTGTTTGAAGGATTTTTCTTTTTAAAGGGACAATTTCCGAAAGGGTCATTGCGAAGGACATTCCGAAGGGACTTCTCTTTTGCCGAAGGGACATTTCTGAGTCCTTCTTTATGGTCAATTATACATGGCTTTATTTTGGTCAAAATAAGAAATATCACCGAGTCAAAACCGACCGGTCACGGAGTGATCCTAGAAAGACAATCTACATGATATGTGGCGATGCAGGGCTGGAAGGCTAGGCTCCCCGCGATATGACAATCTAGGTGGATTGAATACGCAGAGTGGGATGATCCAACTTCGGAGAGACCGGCGACTGGGTGTTTACCGTCATCTGTCCTTAGTGTGGGTCCCGGGTTAATCGGGGTATGTAGTGAAATGACAGATATAGCATGAGTGCATGTGTGAGAGAGTCAATCTAGGTGATAGATAAAATAGAGATTTAAAAAAAATAAAAGGAAAACAAATAATGGCTGCATCAAATGGTTGCCTACGTTTCTCCCAATTCAGGAAGACTAAGGTCGTCGTAGTTCCACATAAAGGATAGAGATAGAAAGAAATAAATTTATTACAACTCCCGAATCCCCAATGGACTGGAATTTAATTAAAAAAACCAATCGCAGGCAGTTCAAATAATAATCAATTACTTAAACAAAAAACAAATTCGAGTTCTACATCTTAGGGAGGCCTTAAGATGAAAGAACTCTGTAGATAATGTAATCTGGAATCCCCCTTGCGTGTTCGACTCTTATCTCGGATCTCGAGACGAACGGGAAAACTAGAAAACAAACATGATACTGAAGCTTTGTCTCGTGCGAGACAAAGAGTTGTCTCGTGCAAGACTAGCCTGAACTGAATAAAAAACGATTTTTTTTAAAACCCCTCTTATTAACGCAAATCTAAGCCACGTTAAATTTATAAGTCCCCAGTGGAGTTGCCAAACTGTAGCGATGCACGGGAAATTCAGGTTTCCCGAACTTTTTGTTTTTTATTTTTAGAGTCGCCACCTATACTATTGATTGAAAATATAGAAAAACCATTTTTTGAAAGATTATGAATTCGGGGCTTAAGTTATGGAAGGGGAAGATCAAGGAGCACCCATTCCACCCAATTCGGAGATCGGTCTTGCTAAAGGGGGGTTTTCAAAGAAAAAGACATTTTAAATAAACAAGCAAAAATATCCAATTAACGAGGTTAAACGGAATATAGGATCGATTGCTTCGAGACCGTCCCCATGATTTGGAGAGGCTCTAGGCTAATACAAGGTTCACTATGCTATACCACTCTAATAATCGATTAGAAAGGAAGGAAGATTACCTTTGGTTTGAGAAGAGATTCGGACAGAGTTTCGACTCAATCCTAGATTCGAATCTTGATGCAGACAGAGCTTCGCCTCAATCCTTGATTCGGACTTCGATGTTTATTGATCAACAAGGTTGATAAACAAACTTTAGGTGATTTAGGGTGATTTTGTAGGAATCTTTCAGGGAGAGAAACCCACAAAATGTGTGTGTATTGTGTTTTTGATCAGGGATCCAGGGAGACTGAAATACTAGAAATCATCAAGTATTAATAGGAGGTTGGAAAGGTAAAGGTGGATTGGGATTCCACCCTAGGAAGCTTCCAGAAATCAAATATCATTGGAGAACCGGATTGATAAGATTTATCAAGAAGAGAGTTCAAAATCGATGAGGAAACTGGTTTCTGCACACCTGCAGCAGCTTAGTCTCGCGCGAGACATGCCTAGTCTCACGCGAGACATGCCATGTCTCGCGCGGGACAAGGCTGCTCTGGATAATTATGTCCTTCCCTCGTTATCTCGTATGCAGTTTAGTCCAAACTAATGGTCATTAGTCAAAACATAACGAAACATGACGAAATGGTGGATTTCTACTCTTGACTCAAGGCGAGACTTAGAGTGGTATTACTCTGCTCCGATGGGTTCAGAATGGGGTGTCTACAGAGATAAACCAGTAAAATTGTCTGTCTAAACGTCCTTTGAAATACTGAAAGTCATCTGGTATTTATAGGGTTTGGATTACTTGGTTACCAAGATTAGGAGACTCAAGTGGATTAGGATTCCTCCCAAGGAAAGTTCCAGAACTCTAAGATCAGTAGAGACCCGGATTAGAGAAGAGTTATCAAGAAAAGAGGTTGAAATCGACAAGGAAAGTGATTCTGAATATCTTGCAAAAGGTTAGTCTGGCGTGTCTCGTGCGGGACAAGGCTCAAAAAGGACAAATTAGTCCTCCCCTTGTTATATCGTTTGCAGTTCAGTCCAAACTAACGCCCGTTAGTCAAAACTTAACGAAACATGACAAAATGGTGGATTTCGACTCCAAAACCAAAGGCGAGACTTAGAGTGGTATAACTCTACCACGATAGGTTCAAAATGGGGTGTCTACAATAGGTCTTGGGTGATTAATGGTGGGAGCTTGTCCATTTGAAGGCCGAGGAGGGTGCTACTCGTCTTCCAGTGTTGTCTTGATAGTTGCCTTGCATGTTGAAGAAGTAAATTTCATAAACTGAACTGATTACATCAAACTGCAATCCTATCTTGCTAGAAAATTAAAATACTGACTAATCTATTACATAAAAACAAACTAAAACAAAAGATAGTATTTCCATAGGTTGTCAGAGTGCTACGGATGCTTGAGCTCTTTCCCATCCTTAGTCTTTAATCTGTAAGTCCCTTCTTGAATGACTTGGGTTATGATGTAGGGACCTTCCCAGTTTGGGGAGAGCTTGTTTTGTTCGGCCTTCCGGCCAGTAGCTTCGATCTTTCTAAGTACCCAATCGCCCACTTGGAATACTCTTCTGTTGACCCTTTTATCATGATATGCCTTGGTCCTTTGTTTCTAATTCACCATTCCCAAATGAGCAGCTAGTCTTTTTTGGTCCATTAAGTCTAGGTCTAGGAGCCTATTTACCTTGTTGACATGCTCATCGTAGTTGGAATTTCTTATAGTAGGGATAGCCATTTCAGTCGGTGCCATAGCCTTAGAATCGAAGGTTAATACGAACGAGGTTTCCCCGGTTGGCCCCCGGGTGGTTGTGCGAACAGCCCACAAGGCTAAGGGAAGTTCATCCAACCATCTACCATCACTTCCTTCCTGGTTCTTAATTAGGGTTGTAAGTACCAGTTTGTTGGCTGCCTCTGCTTGTCCGTTGCATTGGGGTCTGCTTACAGATGACTTGATGTGACGAATTCCTACTCTGCTCAACGCAGCTATGAATGTAGTAGAAAATTGGAGACCATGATCCAAAATGATAGTGTGTGGGACCCCAAAGCGACGCCAGATGTGGTCATGGACGAAGTTGATTGCGTTTTCCTCAGTTATTGTGGCTAAGGCCTTCGCTTCAATCCATTTTGAGAAGTAGTCGACTGCTACTATCACATATTTGCAATTGCCTGGGGCGGGAGGGAAGGGTCCGATGATGTCGATCCCCCATATATCCAATGTCCACATAGGTATTATAAGAGTTTGCTCGACTGCTGGGAGTCTAGGAATGTCAGAGTATCTCTGGCACTTGTCACATTTTCTCATGTAGGCTTGCGCGTCCTCCCTCAGGTTTGGCCAATAGTAACCTAGCGTGATGATTTTATCAGCTAGAGTTCTGGTCCCCGCGTGTCCACCGCAAACGCCTTCATGGACTTTGGCCAAGAGATTCTCAATTTCCTTAGGATAGACACACCTCATCAGGGGCTTAGTGAAGGATTTTCTGTAGAAGACTCCGTTCATCACAGTGAACCTTACTGATTTTTCTTGACTAGTTTAGCATGTGCTTCATCTTCCGAGAATTGGCTCTTCTTAATGTAGTCCATGTAATCATCTATCCAACATCTCTTCTCTCCATCTAGGAGCATTATTTGTAACCTTTCATAAGCGGGTTCTTCAGTAAAGACTGCGTGTGGTTTAGAGTTGGACTTAGACACATCCATAGTTGCTAATTTAGATAGAACATCTGCAATTTGATTGTCTTCCCTGCCTATCTGACTGATTTCAAAGAATTCCAGCTTCTTTGTCATATCTAGGACCAGGTCCCTATACTTGGTAAGTATAGGATTTTGCTTGTTATAATCTCCCTTCACTTGCTTGACTACGAGCTGGGAGTCGCAGAAAGCAGCAACTTTGGTTGCTCCATAAAAGGAGGTCAGCTCGATGCCAAATATCAGAGCTTCGTATTCGGCCTGGTTGTTGGAGGCAGGGAACTTGAATCTGATGATGTCCTGGATGGTGTGCTCTCCCTAAGGACTTGCGGGCACAACTCCAGCTCCGCTTCTCTCCTTTATGGCTCAGCCATCAGTGTATAGGGCCCAACAGTTGGATGGGAGCTTGATGGTTGATCCTTCTTCCTCCAGTGAGATATGCTGTAGGAGGTGGGTCGTGTTCACCCATAAAGGCGGTTTCGACCATGAAATCAACCAAAGGCTGTGCTATGAGAGTCTTCCTTGGTTGGTACGTGATATCAAACTTTGTAAGAGCGATAGACCAATTGAGGAGACATCCAGAGCTATCCAACTTGTGTAAGATTTTTATCAAGGGTTCATTTGTACATACAGTGATGGGATGTGCAGAAAAGTAGGCACATATCCTTGATGCAATTGCTAGAGCGTACACTACCTTTTCCGCGTTGAAATATCTGCTCTCCACATCCGAAAATGCCTTGGAGACATAGTAGACTAGTTTCTGAGTACCTTCATCATTCCGAACTAGTACAATCGCTACTGCGCGATGCGTGGTGGCCAGGAAGACATACAACATCTCGCCGGTAATCGGACTACTCAACAAGGGAGGGGATTCCAAGTACTCCTTCAACTGGCGGAATGATTCTATACATTCAGGAGTCCAGGAGAAGCTCTTGGCCCCCTTTAAGACCTTGAAGAATGGCAGCAATTTTACAGCGGACTTGGCAATGAATCTCCCAAGAGCCGCTATTCTTCCATTCAATCTCTGAACCTCCTTGATGTTGGTAGGTTCCTTCATGTCGATCAATGCTTTGATTTTCTCAGGGTTCGCCTCGATTCCCCTCTGGGATACCATGAAGTCCAGAAATTTTCTGGCAGTCACCCCGAACACACATTTACTTGGATTTAACTTCATGTTGTTGGCTCGAAGATTGTTAATGGTTTCTTCCATGTCAGGGGCGTGACTGCCATCTTTGGTCTTTATGACCATGTCATCAATGTAGGCCTCCATGTTACGACCAATATGCTCCCCAAAAACCTCATTGACCATGCGTTGGTAAGTTGCGCCCGCAATTTTAAGCCCAAATGGCATCATGATGTAACAATAATTGCCTCCAGATGTTTGAAAAGCTGTCTTCTAAATATCTTCCTCAGCCATTTTTATCTGATGATAGCCTGAATAGGCATCTAGGAAGCTGAGAGTTTGGTGTTCGGCTATGGAGTCTACCAACTTGTCAATTCTGGGGAGTGGGTAATTATCCTTTGAGCAGGCTTTGTTGAGATCCGTAAAATCTATGCACATTTGCCACTTCCCATTCTGTTTTTTTGACCATCACCATGTTGGCCAACCAAATGGGGTATTTCACTTTTCTTATGATTCCGGCGCTTAACAATTTTTGCACCTCCTCCTTGATAGCTTCCTCCTTATCGTTTGCAAAGTCCCTCCTAGTCTGCGTGATAGTCTTAGCAGACGGATCAACTTCCAGGCGGTGGAGAGCTACTTCTTCCTTAATTCCTCTCATATCCTCGACTTTCCAGGCAAAGACATCTAGACTATTTTTCAGAAGGGTGATGATTTCTTCCCTTTCTTCCTGGGAGAGCTGGCCCCTGATTTTGATTTTTCGTTCTGGATAGTCAGGATTGATGATTATTTCTTCTAGTTCATCTATGGGCTCTATTTCTGGACCGTCTCGGAACTCTAGAAATTCAATGATTATTTCTCTAAGTCTCCTACCCTCGTCATCATTCATGTTTAGGCCTTCCTCTTCCATCAGTTCGTCTACGTCGGGCAGGTCGACTATTCTCAAGTCAGGGTTGGACCCTGAGTTCTGGCCGCTGACGAGAACACGATCTGTCTTCGGGACGGACAAAACTATGTCATTGTCTTCTTCAATTTCTAGGACCATGGGTTCCTCCTCTTGTACTTCGACAATCAAGCTCATCCTAGAGCTGGTGTGGGTAGTTTTTATGGACTTAGAGATTTTCATGTTGTCCTCCGGTGTATCTATCTCCACCCGTTGAGATGTTTTTCTGCTTTTTATGACATGCTCCAAGAATTCCTTGGCGGTCGCTCTCACGCATCCAATTCCAGCACGAGTAGGAAATTTGACTCGTTTGTGAGAAGGGAAGAGACCAACCCAAGTTTTGCTTGACTTGGAATGCCTAAGATGGCATGGTAATCACTAGTCAGATCCATGACCACGAAAGTGACTGTGGCCTCGGTTCGGAAGCGATGTTCACCGACTTCCAGTAGCAGATCAATAGTTCCCTTGACATCGACCTTGTGGTTGGTGAATCCCTCTAATCTACCATGGTAAGGTTCCAGGATGCTATCTTTCAAACCCGTCATCTGGAAGGTGGAGTAATAAAGAATATCTCGAGAGGCCCCCGTGTCAATGAGGACTCTCTCAGACTCACAGTTATCAATTCTCCCTTTTATCACCAAGGGATGCTCACGAGCTGCGCGGCTTCCAGCCAATTCATTGGGGGAAAAGCTGAGGACCTCTTCTGCCTTATGAACCCAGGTCGGAACATGATAGACCTTTCTTAATTCATGAATTTGGTCCCTCAGCTTTCTGGTGGAGAATGTATCTTCTATAATCACATGCAACTTGGCCCTAGGAGGCCTTTGCTCCATGTCATCATCCTTATCATCGTCTTCATCACCATCGTCTTTCCTTTTTTGCTTGCCATCTTTTTTCATTACATAGCGATCAATTTTACCTTTATTAACCCACCTTTAGATCATCGTTGAGTGGACGAGGAGGTGGAAGATTCACCAACTGCATGATTTCTGTGATAGGCTTGGTGAGAGGAGTGAAGATCTCAGCCTTCTCTGTACAACGTGTTCTATTTCTTCCACTTGGCCTGTCATGGCTCGAAATATGTTATAGTAGCTTAGCGTGGTTTCATTCTTTCCTTGCTCAATGTTAGCAAGGTCAATCAACCTCTTCTTCCTCTTCCCTACTGTGGCAAAGTGATCTAGGAACTTCCTCCTCATAGCCCTCCAGCTGTCAATGCTTCCCTTTTTCAACTCACGCAACCAGGTCAAGGCTGTTCTAGAAAAGGTACTTGCAAAGGCTTTACAGAGAATGTCATCTGCTTTGGTAAGGAGGGCCATAGTAGATTCAAAGCTTTGCACATGGTCCCGTGCGTCAGTGGTTCCCGCATATTTCTCAAAACATGGGAGTTTGAAGGCAGGATTGGGAGGTAGATCATTAATTCTTTGGTAGAAAGGACGGGTTGCACTGGTCTCATCTTCTTCCTCGTCCTTCCTTCCCATTTCCATCTCGTCAAGTCTCTTTTTCAAGAGCAACAACTCTCTGGCAGCGATCCCATTTTCAGAGCTGAAGTAAGAGCTTCGGTGGGACCTTTCTCTTGCATGACCATTTACTTGGCTATGTTCCTCATCTTCCCGGCGGTTCTCTCCTTGTTTGGAGGGTGTTTTTTCCTCCCTCGACTCCCCTTCATGGTAAGGGAGCATTCTGTAAGGACGAGGGCTCCTCGGCCTAAGAAGGTTTCTGGGACGAGGGGAACTATGCCGAGGAGGATTGTTATGATGAGGAGAAATGTTATGACGAGGAGGGGAGAAATGCCTAGCCTGACTGAGCCTTGCTCGTAATTTGATCGAGTTAACCTCTTGCTCCCTCGTGTTCAAGTGGCTTCTCAGGTCTACCACCATATTCTCATTTCCATGGTTCTTTGACTGAGGACGAGGAGGTGCATCTCGGTGGTTTAGCTTAGGTTGTCTAGCAAGTTTATAGTGAGGGGGATCTTGGCCACGAGGAGGGCTCCTCTGACTACCACGCCTATCACCCTGAGTTTCCCTTCCATGAGAATTTCCTGTCCTCGTAGGCCTGATGAACTCGGCCAATGAGTTTTCGGGATCCAATTGCAACAGAGCATTTTTAGTTTCATAAATACGTTGCAATGTCTCCATTTGTTGATGTAAGAGTGTACGACGATAAATTGGGTGGGTGGAGTCCTCAGCTCTTCCTTTGTCAGCGTTCCTCGTCGTCTGTCTGCTCGTAGTTCTCTTTCCTCGCTGACGTGGAGGTCGATTGGCAGCGATCACCTCGGCAGCTGGCTGAGTCCGAGAATGAAGAGTCATACCGAGGGGAGGCGGCCCGTCGATCTGAGTAGAGGAAGAGGAAGCAGTCTATTGGTGAGAGGGAGACCAGTCGTCCCGTTTAGAGGGATGTCTTCGACGTGGGCTCGTTTCTTCTCAATAGTGACACTTATGGTATTTCCGTCTTCCATTGTAATGAGGATTGTAAACAGAATAGAATTCTTATGAGAATAAAAAACCAAACAGAATTTCAAACGGCCCAAATTTCCAAGTGGACAGATTTTCCAGTAAACAGATTTTTTCGGCCAAACAGTAATTTTTCGGCCAAAATAGAACATATTTCAAATGGAACAGGCTTTTTTCGGTCAAAACGGAATTTTTCCAATCAACGAAATTTCCAGGCGAAACTGAAGTTTTCGGCCAAAATAGATTTTTCTGGCTGGAAAAAGGTTCAGGCGAATGGCAATTTCAAGCTTTTCAACGGGTATTCGAATCATTTCCCAGCAATAGAATCAAACTGATGCTGCCAGAAACGATCGGATCAGCCCAAATTTGGCGGTAGGTTATATCCAAGATATTGAATAGCCTAAAACAGAGAAACAAAACACGTAAACTAAGCCGAGGCTTCTCCGGCAAAGGCACTCCGGCGTGAGAGTAAGTATTTTGCTTTATGAGAGAGAGAAATCAATTGACAAGAGTTTAGAGTCAAAAGATAACGTACCAAAATATGTGAATTATGGCTTGTATTTATAGGTATAGCAATGTATAATCCATGTTGAATTGGATTGCTAAGAGATAAGATATAAATCCTGGGAGGATTATATTTGATGAGTCCTTGTTGGACCTGAATTTCTATGTGAGGTGGTTAAAATCCCAGAGGGATTATAATTGCTCAATGTCCCAATTTGAATAGGACTAGTATAAACTGCAATTCTGCACGTGAGCCAAGCTGGCCCCTCCTCGTCATACGTGGCCAGATCGGCCTACGTTGAGCCGGGGAAGAGATGTGAAGGAACTTGGGAAATCCAGTTCCTGGTGATTTGATAGCCCAGGAGGCCTCCTCGTCGCCAAGGGAGCTCAGCTCGGCCTTGGAGAGAGGTCTCCCTCGGCATTGAGACAGGCCTTGGTGATTTCGCCTACTAAGCCTAGGTCGACATAGGGAATGATGAGACGGCTTGATTCGAGGAAGGTAGGGAAGCCCATACCCTTCCTCGTATATGAGACTTGAGTGAATTATGTTTAGGGCTCAATCTATTTGGGCCTTGCTCGGACTAGCCCAAGTTCGTATCTCGATTTATACTATTCAAGTATGAACTGAAAATTAAAATAAATAATCATGAAACCAAAAACAATGTCAAATAGAACCCACCGTTTTCTTCTTATTGTTTATTTTAAAATAATAAGCTTATGTCATGAAAAAATGAAAATAAAAACGATATTTACATTATATTTGTTTTAATGATGACATCGTTTTAGCAAGCATTTTTTGAAATTAATCATGTAATTTATTTTTTATATGTTTCAAATTTACTTTTTTACAAATAATAAACGATGAAAAAACTAATAGATAATAAATAAAATTCATTTATAATAGTTAAAGTAATGATCAAAAGAATCCAAATATAAAATATTTAAAAAGAAAAAAAATCATTTATCATAATAAAAGCAAAAAATTTAACTTGAATAAAAAATAAAAACTACTCCCTCCATCCTACTTCAAGTATCCTAGAGTAGTATTTCATGCTTCTTAAAAATATTTTAAAAAATGAATAAAGAATTGCAAGTGGGTAGAAGATTCAAGATTAGAGGTGGGAGAATGAAAAAGTTAAAACATTTATGATAAAACCTCTTTTTGATTGGTTTTTTTTTGTAAATATGTTAACATTATAAGGGAATAATGAATAGTTTTTTTTGTAAATATATTTACATTATAAGGATATAAATGTCCGAAACATTGTTCAAAATTTGCCATTAATGGAATGAGACTCTTAGTCTTGGACGGATCAAAAGAGAAAGTAGGACTCTTAAAGTAGGACGGAGGGAGTATTTATAATATGATTATAAAAAAATTTAAGTATTGTTTTGGTAGAAAAAACAATAGTACAGAATCTTAACTTTGACAAGTGTGTGGATTTAAATACTAAGGAGGGGACTGTGGAATTCGACTAAATGGAACAAAGAAATAAAAAGAGATAATGACACGGTGATTTGTTAACGGGGAAAACCTTGGAGGTGATAACCTCTTTGGAAAAAACCCCGGGAGTTAGGTCTCCAACCTTAAAAGTTTCACTATAATAATTGAGTTACAACTGTGGAAGATGATGGAGAGGATTACAAGAGAGATGTGCGTAGAGTGTGTGAGCATGAGAGTGTGTTTTTCCGTCTCCATATCCCCTTAAATAAAAGAAAGTATGAACGGGTCAAAGTTGTTCCTACAATCTCGGGATTTAAGTTTATCTTCTCAACGTCCGTGAGACCAAGTCTTCTTCGTCGTTGAAGATGTGTTGAACATGGTTGGAAATATCCCGCGTTCTTCTCCCTTATTTACTGGAAAATAATAATAAAGATATTAATAAAAATCAAATAAGTAAATATTAAACAATACTTACTACGGAATAACATCTTGGCATGCAGGAGCAACCGAAGATGTCACCGTGCTGAAAAATACCCACAACAATTTGTCCCCAAAAATATTTGGCTATCTTGTTAACTGAAGAGGCAAATATTTTTATCCCAATAAATGCTCAACTGCCAGCTTGCATGATGGGACGGTTAAGGATACGTGGCGGCTAGAAAGGAAAGGGTCTTGATAGGAACTAGTAACCGTAATTCCCGGTAACCATCGTTATCATCGAATCTTCTTCGAATTCTATCCATCTCAGACGTCTCCTTCTATATTATGGTGAGAGTAATCTAAAGGGTGCAGTTTCTATCCCTCTTTCTCAAATACGTAGTCACGACGTTCTTCAAAAAGTGAGTTAAAATCAATGTGTCATTGAATTGGCGACTCTACTAAGTCCGTACTAACATATTCCCTTATATGCAGTGACTCGATCTGGCTTTACGACGAATGATATTATGGCCAAATACAAAGGCAAGATGAAAGCGGAAGAGACCATACCTGAGGTGGGTAATAAGGTTACTTCGAAAAGAAAAAGGGTGGACCAGATTTCCAGCGTGGAGAAGCAAACTTGGAATGAAGAGGTGTTGGAGAATCAGGTAAGAGTTGATTTGGATCTTGATACATTGATCCTCTTTTATTTTAGTAAAATGTCTATTTTGCTTGTTGATGACAGATTGTCTCGATGGCTAAGTTAATGTCCAAAGAAATCAGGATATGGAGGAAAAAATGTGATACCTTTGATATGAGTAGGGTTGAATACGAGAAGGATTTGAAAGAAGCTGCAAGGATACTGAGGGAAAAGGGATTGGAAATCAGGGACAAAAATGAAGAGATTTTAAAATGGCGGTCCAGGCTTGCAAGTGTTGATATCAGGCATGAAAGGGAGATGGAAGCACTTCGGGATGACTTGGTACATGAAACTGCGAAAGCAGTTTTTGAAACTAGAATCTAAATGATTGAGGAATATCAGGCAGGAGAGCATGTGAACTGGAACCTGGATGATGAAAAAGCAGCTTTGCAGCGGATCCATGATGAAAAGACGAATGAGGGCTTTAAGGATCTTGAACAGGCTGATGATGCTCACGACAGCAACATGGAATGACTTTCAGGATGGGAAGTACAAAAAGTAGGATGCTTAAGAAGGAAGAGCAGAGGTTGGAGAAGTTACTCCCAAAGCAACACCTGAGGCAGACGCCATCTGAAAAGGTAAAATAAGTTTGTTCTTGGTTTTTTGTTGGTTTAACTGGGGTGGAATCCAAAAGACAATTTTAGTTTTGTTTGGTTATGTAATAGGTCCATAAGGACCGAAGACAATTTCTCTTATGTGTTGGGTTGGTCCAACACTTTTGCGTTTTAACTTTGGCAGTTTGGATGTTGTTTTTAACTTTTTAGGGATGTTCTTAGGGTAACTTTAGCTTAGTTGTGGTTTAGTAATTTTCAAGCATGTCAAGGCTTGTTTTATTTTGGATGAAATTTTTCTTTGGATGGTCATTTGTTATGCTCGTAAGGTGACATGATAGTATGTCAAAGCGGTAGATACTTAAGATGACACGTACATGTCATAACCATAAGAATAAAACATGTGATCAATCATTTAACTGAGTGGGAATGGGTAAGCTATATGAGTTTATCCATATAGGCCCACCCCACACCTCAATTAAAGAGATAACTTGCGCTCCAGGCGAAGGTGTGGTAGCCTAACATCTTAAGAAAGAGGTAATTAACTCTTTAAACCTTAGAAGGGATTATGTACCTTTACCTGAGAAGAGATGGCCAGTCTCTGACGGAGGAAAATTCGTTGTTCTTCTGACTTTGCGTACATTCGATATGTCCCCATTTCCATATGTCAACACCTCATAAGACAAAGACATGTTAAAAATGGACGTCAACTATGTTGACGCCTCTCCACAAGTTGTGTTAGCGACATCTTGATTTGTAATGAAGTAAGAAAATAGTAAATAGGAAAATCGAAGATTACAAATAAATAAAGGATTGTCCATACCTGGGATGAGATGAGTTTAAGGGGAGCATTGTTTAGATGCAATACCTTTTAAGGTGAATGGCGTTCCAACTTCGTGGTATCATTTGGCCATCCAAGGTTGACAGACCATATGCTCCTTTCCCGGCCTGTGCATCTATTAGGTAGGGTCCTTCCCACTTTGGGGTGAGCTTGCCTGCATTGAGCTCCTTTGTATTTTGGAATGCCTTTCGTAGGACTAAATCTCCTACTTGGAACCTTCTAACCCTTACATTTTTGTTGTAAGATCTGGCTACCCTTTGTTGATATGCTGCCATCCGAACTTTGGCCATGTCCCTTAGTTCGTCTACGGTATCCAAGTCATATGTCAAGATGTCTTTATTATGTTCAGATGTCAACAAACTGTATCTGGCCGTAGGTACAAGTACTTCTGCTGGAATAACTGATTCTGTCCCAAATACAAGTAAATAGGGAGTTTGACCAGTAGCGTTCTTAGATGTCGTCCCCGTCGGCCCCAGAACCATTGGCAACTCTTCTGCCCATCGTCCTTTCTTCTGGTTCAGTCTCTTTTTTAAGTTGCTTATGATTATTTTATTGCTAGATTCTGCCTGTCTATTGGCTTGAGGGTGAATAGGTGAAGATGTCACCATCTTGACTCCCCAAGATGTCAAGAAATCTTGGGTTTTCTTAATAATGAATTGGGATCCGTTATCACAAATTATCTCTGAAGGTATCCCAAATCGGCTGAATATATTTATTTTGATGAAAGAGATTACTTCTCTGTCACGAACTTGTACGTACGCCTCAGCTTCTACCCATTTAGAGAAATAGTCTGTCATAGCTAATAGAAATACTCTTCCTCCTTGTGCCCTGGGTAATTTTCCTACGATGTCCATTCCCCAAACCACAAACGGCCATGGCGATAGGATAGGATGCAATAGTTCAGCTGGCTGGTACAGGATGTCCCCATGTCGTTGACAGGAGTCACATTTCTTTGCATAGTCTGCGGCGTCTCTTCTCATTGTGGGCCAAAAATAGCCCATCCTCGCAGCCTTGGTATGCGTACTTACGCCCCGATATGATTTCCACACCGTCCTTCATGCGGTTCCTTGAGAACCCGATGGGCTCGGTGCACTTCTAGACATCTTAAGTAGTGACCTGCAACAGATTTTCTAAACAAAAGGTTATCAATAAGTAAATACTTAGATACTCTTACCCTGAAGGCTCTAGCATTTTTCTCCTCGGCTAGGATCGTATCATCTAAGAGATACTTGATAATAGGAGCTGTCCAAGAAGTTGCTGCTGGAGGGGAAGGTACGTCGACATCTAGAACGAAAAGCTCAAGATGATCAATTGCTGGGATGCCAACATGCACAATTGGGATACTGTGAATGTGTGCCCCAAATTTTGTTTTTGTTGGATTCACGCGAGTTTGAAGACATCCGGTTTAATTTGAAAAACGGAGTCGCCACGCCATTTTGATTACCTCAAAACTTTGAAAAAAAGGTTTTATGGGTTCGGAGGTTAAGTTACCCCTTGGGAAGAACGTTTGGCGTTCACCCAAGGTGCCTTGCCGAAGCAAGTCTCCCATGATTTCATTAATCGTGCTTGCTTGCGTGCTTTCTTGTGTGCATGTGTTTGAAAATAAGGAGGGAATGTCCCAAGTCGTCTTCCGGACGTACAAACCATTTGTTGGTTGTCGCTCGGGATTTCTTGGAATTTATGTATTCGGGATTATGATCCCGCCCTCATCTTGGACTTGTGATCATCGCATTTTGTGACCTCGGGACTTGTGTGATCGAGAGAATGACTCTCTTTGTAGTCAAAGATGAGGTTCTTTAGAAAAGGAGGGTCCTTAGCCCATCAATCCTACACTTTAAGATGGTCGAGCTTGTATAGATGATTTATACTCATCTTAAGTGATAATCGGAGATATAGGGTTCGAAGGTGTCCCTTTTCTAAAGAGATTATGAAACCTTTATGGAAGGAACGATGTAAAGATAGGATCTTTTACACCGGTCCGTTCCTAGGTTGCTAATGGGGGAATGGGGGAAATGTATGTAAAAATGACACTTTAATGAAAAGATGACATTTTTGGGTTGCAAATGATGCACTTAATTCAAAAAAATGATCTTTATTGCAAATGATGCATAAAGATTTGATTTTTATGCAAATGATGCATTTTTGTTGAAGAAATTGGCATTCATTATGCAAATGATGCATAAAGATTGCATTTTGAAAAGCATATGATGCTAGTTTATGGTAAAGACGTGGTCTTTAAAGCAAATGATGCTTGGAAAAGGGATTTTGAATGCAAAGGATGCATTTTGATTGAAAAGATTTGATTTTTATATGCAAAGGATGCATAAAGATAACATTTTTATTTGAAAATGGGGGTTTTAGGTGCAAAGGATGCACCTTTATGGGAAAAGACTACATTTTTATGACAAATGATGTCTAATGCATGCAAAAGGGGAAGGGGGAATATGAAGATATGATCTTTAATCTACCAAGTCCCAAGCAATATAAAGGTAATGCAATGAGCAATTTATAAAGCAATTAGGATGCGAGGTTAGGGCGTGCGAGGTTACCAATGGCTTCCTTCTTCTTCGGGCGGAGCTAGGAGGAGAGGTTGGTCTTGGATCTTCAAGGAGGAGGGAGGGAGCTTCTTGGCCTTCTTCTTCACCTTCTTGAGCTTCCAGCAGTATTCTTCACGTATTTGGAGTGTTTGTGGGTGATTTGTTGTGTTAATTGTTTTTGTTGGAATGGGTAGAGGAGGGCTCTATTTATAGGCAGTCTGGATAAGGCTAATGAAGCCGTGCGGCTAAGGACAGCGAGCTAATGCAACCGTGCGGCATTATCCACAATGACTCAGCATTCTAGAACCATGCAAGGTGGCAAATTCTAGAACCTTTCCTCCTAATTAAGAAAAACGTGTTTCTTAATTAGGAAGGATCCCCTTCAGCCCTAAATTAATTAAAAACAGTTCCGGAATGTTTCCAGAACACTAGGAAGGTCTGGGGAATTACCGGAAAACTTACCGAAATTGCCGGGAAATTTAACCGGAAGGCATGAGCCAGATTTGGGTACTTACAGAAGCCCCTCGGCAACGTCACTTGCAAGGCGAGTGGGGTTGTCGATAGAAAAGGATCCGATCTGGCGAATGCCGAGACGGATTGGGTGACCAAAGTGGTCGAGTGGCTGAACCTCTTATGAAAGGCTACCTACGTATCCCGGAGGAATCAAGCCAGCCGTAGTTCTAATAGATCCGCTGGGGAATGGAGAAGAGAAACTGGTCTCTTGCTGGGGAAATAGAAGGGAGAATGACCTAGGAGGTCAAGCAATTGATCCTACTGGGGATATGCTAGGAGTGACCAAGGTGGTCAGATAACAAAGTCTCTTATGAGAGACTACTTCATCACTGAGGAGTGACGGAGGAAAATGGTGACCAAAGTGGTCGGATGGCTGGACCTTTTATAAAAGGCTACCTACGTATCCCGGAGGAATCAAGCCTTGATCGTAGTTCGAGCATCACTAGATAGGTAGGAACGATGTCTAGGATCCTCGAGGGTTTTGACAATTAATGGAGGCTGTCACCTTAGAAAACTGGAGCTTACGTCACTATCGAGAAGATAGAGGTAGCTAAAGTTGGATGACGTTATTTCTTTATGACGGAAATAACGAAGACTAGAGCTTACGGCGCTATCTCCTTTTGACAGAGATAGATGTAGCTTAAGTATACTTCACTATTCGTGATAGAGGTATCTTAAGTATACTTCACTATTCGTGATAGAGGTATCTTAAGTTAAGAGGAACTCAAGCATATGTCACTATTCGGGATAGAGGTAGCTTAAGTTGAGAGAAACTTGAGCGTACGTCACTATTCGGGATAGAGGTAGCTTAAGTTGAGAGAAACTTGAGCGTACGTCACTATTCGGGATAGAGGTAGCTTAAGTTGAGAGAACTTAGCATACGTCACTATTCGGGATAGAGGTAAGCTAAGTTTAGAGAAACTTGAGCGTACGTCACTATTCGGGATAGAGGTAGCTTAAGTTGAGAGAAACTTGAGCGTACGTCACTATTCGAGATAGAGGTAGCTTAAGTTGAGAGAACTTAGCATACGTCACTATTCGGGATAGAGGTATCTTAAGTTGAGAGAACTTAGCATACGTCACTATTCGGGATAGAGGTAGCTAAAGTTTGGATTTTGACAATTCGGAAACTGTCGCCTGGCGTTATCTCGTTATAAAGGAAGTAACGGAGGCGCTTTTTTGGGAGAAAATGTTATCATTAGCAATTGGCAGGTTACTTGAGCCTAGGGGCAACTTTTTTGCTTGGAATCGGGGCTGAAACTGGGCCAAAATGATTTATAATGGTGTATAAATGCTTGAATGGCTTCTGGATATGTTTTTGTACAGGTTTTGGTTGAAAAAGTGGGGTGAAAACTCCCTTGGGCAGCAACTTTGGTTGCTGCAGATTTTTTTCGCAGAGGGCTAATGTAGCCGTGCGGATAGGTTTACGAGGGTAAATAGGGCCGTGCGGCTCACGGTTACAGTCTGAACTGGTTATTTTCTGAATAAAAGCAAGGCTTGGCCATTTCATTTCATTTTCAACTCAGACTTGTCCCAATTGTTCCCAGAGCACATTTTGGACCTAAAAGCACCACCTTTGATCATTTCGCGATGGAGAAGCCCGTCAGATTGCAAAGGGGGAAACGAGATCGTTTTCTGTCCGATCTTCAATCTTGGGTGAGACACAACTTCCAATCTCATAGGGGCTGCTTGATTCTTCTTTCAAGATCAAGTCTTTATGGCATTTGAGGGATCTCCCGCCCGATTGGGACCTTTTGAGAGCCGCAAAGAAAGTTCGGGACGTCCGGAGACATGTTTATCGCTTTTCTTATAACGAGATTGTCCCGACGCATGAAGACTTCTGAGCCTTGATTGGGGGTCCCGAGATTGAGGCTATATCTATTCCGCTGATCGGAGACGTGTCGGTGACGGTAAAGCTTGCATCTTTTCTGCAGATTCCTTTGGGGGAGGCTGAGAGGATGATGGTAGCCCCGGACAGGATTGACCTTCGATATCCCCGGCGGGTTTGGGTCTCCGGATATGGCTCCGAGGCCACGGTGGCTAGGGACGCATTCATCCTTTGCGTATTCTCTGCTCTGTTCACTGCTGAGTCCGTGGGGATCTGTCATAGTGGCCTCTTGGACATGGTTAGAGACTGCAAGGCTGGGAAGGATATTGTCCTGCTGGTTTTGGGAGAGACAACTCCATGGGATTGACAGGATGGCTCGGGGAGACCATTTCATGAGATCCGGGCGTCCACCGTGTTGACCTTATGGTCAGCAGAGAGGCTCGGGGCTTTGCCGTGGGCTTTGCCGACTCGGTGCCCTTGGGTGATTTCTGAGAGGTGCACCGAGGCAACAGGACCAGGTGGTAGATGGGAGCCGACGATGGCTAGGCTATCCACTTCGGACATCCGTTGGTGGATACCTCATTGGAGGTTGTAGACCAGAGGACATTTCAGAGTCCTATGTCGTGAGGGTTCCGTGGATTCCGCCGGTCATCCTTCTACATACCCCGCTTAGTATCCAGTGCAGTTTGGGGCTTTACAGAGCCATTGAGCGATCGGGAGGACATCTCGAACCATGGAGGTGGTGTCATTGGACATGAGGGATCCAAACGCCTTCTCTTTCTTCTCGAGGGCTTGGACATATGCCGCTTTCCCACCCAGGGCTATCTTCAGGAGCAGAAGAGCACCATCTTGATCACCGTCTACTTGGACCGGTACGAGAGGGAGACGGGGGCGACTCAGGTCATCTTGGAGGAGAGACGTCGAGCTTTATCAAATGGGGCCGACTGCGCGACTCGAGTAGGACTCGAGGGAGACCGAGGCTAAGGCGAGTCGCCATAATCCGGGCCGGGTGACCTGATCAGGGTGGATATGGAGGCTCGATACAAGAGATTGTCCGAGGTCAGCTCCTTCGACCGAGGCTCGAGGGAGGAGGTGCGGACTCGTGCTCGGTAGAGAGGGCACTTATTGACACGGGTTTGATAGAGGCTCCAGCGAGGATACCGAGAGGTCGGGATGAGGGATACCCGACCTTATAGAAAAGAAGAGAAAGAAAACTCGACGAGGCCGAGGTAAAGGGAAGAAGACCAAAGAAGACTCAAATAATGACGACCGACGTATCTTTTCTTAGGATTCCCTTATTGCCATTTTGCAAACACATTAGTTTATTTAGGCATTTTATTGTATTTTAGATCTTTGTAGCAAAGGGTTAGCAGAGTCAAGAGGTAGACCGTGCTTGAACTCATCAAGAAGTTCTTAACTTGTAATGAACAAGAAATATTATCTTAAAAATTAGTCAAGACACATTTCATGGAAATTCAAATGTCTTATTTATTGGTACCCGTTTGATGAAAACTGAAATACCCTTTATTATTTAGGACGCACTTCATGGAAGCTTGATTGTCCTTTTTATTGTTTAGGACACATTTCATGGAAACTTAATCGTCCTTTTTATTGTTTAGACCGAACCATATATGGCCGCCTACGTTCCCTTTTACAAGAAAGACTAAGGGGCTCAGTCTTCGTAGTTCATTCTGATGAACTATAAAAAATTTTATGTGCAGCCCTGTTTTTTGCCTAGACCGCCCTTTTTTGGGTTTTCACTTAGCCGGGCATTACTCTTTTGCACTAAGATTTTTTCTTTTTTTATGTGCAACCCCGTCTTTTGCCTAGACCGCCCTTTTTGGGGTTTTCACTTAGCCGGGCATTACTCTTTTTGCACTTTTTTTTTTTTTTTTTTTTAGACATAGTATCTTTTGAGCTTATCACCGTTGACCGGGTGGACAAAGGGATTGCCGTCCGTGTCCGCAAGCTTCATGGCTCCTCCCGATAGTATCTTCTCGCACCACATAAGGGCCGATCCAAACGGGTTCCCATTTTCCTGTGGGGTCAGTTTCTCCGGTAGGGGGCTTCACTTTCAACACTAAGTCACCCTCTTTGATGTCTCCGGCCTTGACCTTTTATCAAACGCCCGGCCATCCGCCTCTCGGTAGGCTCGGGTGTGTTCCATAGCTTTTAGCCTTCTCTCGTCAAGGTGGCTAACTCATCATGCCGGCCGCGCAACCATTCCACTTCATTGACACCGTTTTCCAGAGGACCCTTAATGACGGGATTTCCAACTCCACCGGTAACACCGCTTCCATCCCGTAGGTTAAGGCAAAAGGAGTTTCTCCCGTAGCTTTTCCGACAGACGTTCAGAGCCCCAGAGTGCCAAGTGTAGCTTTTCGGGCCAATCACGACCACGGTGGCCATCTTCCGATGATCCGTTCGAGCGTCTTATTAGCAGCCTTCCACGGCTCCATTAGTCTCGAGGTCCGTACGGAGATGACTTGTGGCGAGTGATTCTGAATTCTCGACAAAGAACCTATCGCAGCCCCTTCAAAGTGCGACCCATTATCGAAAATGATCTCGCTGGGCACCCCATATCTCGCACATTATGTTTTCTTTGATGAATTGGGCCACTTTTCGGAAGTGAGGACCTTGTAAGACTTGGCCTCTACCCACTTGGTGAAGTAGTCGATGGCTACTAGCACAAATTCATGCCCATTGCTTCCCGCCGAGGCTATTTTCCCTATCACGTCAATACCCCAAGTTGCAAACGGCCAAGGAGTCGTCATGCAAGACATGTGTCATGAGGCGGAGATGGTTGAGGTTGGCAAACCGCCGGCACTTGTCGCATGCTCTGACGTGCTGACACACTGCTTTCCATGGAAATCCAAAGAGTAACCCATTCCGAGGATCACTTGCATCGTGGCTCGCATTCATATGGGGACCGCAGGGACCATTGTGGACTTCACCATCAATTCTTTGGCCCTTTCTTGAGTGACGCACAAGAGGAGTGGTCCTTGGTATCGCTTCTTGTACAAAGTTGCCTCCTAGAATGACATAATGGGAGGCCAACCTTTCGTGGCTTGCAAGCTCTTGGCTCGACACCTTCTTTGGTCTACCTTCTTCGCCTTTGAAAGCCGACTCTCTATCTTTGAGGAACTCGGTAAATTTGATTGTACTGTGGTTCCTTCATAGGCTCGGGTCCTGTGTCTACTTCACAAATGTAAGGTCGGGGCTTCTCTTCTACCCACTCGGAAGGGTTTTATGGCTTTTCCCTGTGGATCTCTACCAATGAGGCTAGAGTAGCTAATGCATCCGCGAATCAGTTTCTTTTCCCTTGGCAAGTAGTGGAAGGTCACTTCTTCCGAACCGGTCTACCAAATAACTCCTCCATATGGGCATGATACCGCCGCAGTTAGGGTCCACAGCCTTCCACTTGTTGGAAACCCGATTGATGATCGTGGCCGAGTCTCCGTAAACTTCTAGCTCCTTGACATTCCTTTCTAAGGCAGCTTCCAAACCAAAGAATGCAAAGCTTCATACTGCAACATTGTTCGTGGCAGGAAGTTCAACTTGAGGGCTATGGGTGTATGCTCATCCTTCGGATCGACCAAGCAGCATCCCGATACCGCTTCCTCTTTTGTTAGCGGCTCCGTCAAAGAACAACCGCCATCGGTTTTCGTGTTCGACCGCAAAGATCCCTTCATCTCGGGAATTGGGGTTCGTGCCCTCTCGTCTTCATTATCGGGAAAGTTTGCCGTGTGGTCTCGACAATGCTTGACCCTTGATAGCCTTTCTCTCGTCACATAGTTGATGTCGTACTCGCTAAGAAGAAGGACCACTTTGCTAGACGCATCGAGAGGGAAGGCTTATCAAAGATGTATTTGATGGGGTCCATTTTTGAGACCAAATTCACAGGCGGGCTTCGCATATAATGCTTCAACTTGCCGACTACCTGCACTCGCCTCCCGCATGTGTCTTTTCACATGCCGAGTAATTGAGCTCACTTCCCCGCAGCCTTCCTACCGACAAAGTAAATGGCGTTTTCTACCCGAGAGTCTTTCTTTTCCCGAGCAAGCATAGCCCCAACCGCCGTATCAAGGATGCTGAGATAGAGCTAAGAGGTTTCGTCTATGTGGGGGCATAGCACTGAGGGTGTACCAAGTATGCCTTGATCTCGGTCAAAAGCATCCCGGCATTCTTCGGTCCATTCTCGTGTCTACGTTCTTCTTCATGAAGCTTGAAGATGGGCTCGCACATAGTGGTCAATCGATTGACGAAACGGCCGATGTACCGCAGCTTTTCCCATAAAGCTCTTGACTTCGTCTGGGTCCGAGGTGGCCTCATATCCATAATGGCTTTGATCTTTGGGGGTCGCCTTCGATACTCGCTTCTCCGCGACCATATACCCAAGCACTTTTCCCTTGTCACTCCGAAGGTGCATTTAGCAGGTTTAGTCTCATGGAATGTTGTCTCGCCTCTCAAAGAATTTCCGCAGTCAACAAAGTGCCGCCCGTCCTCGCCTTTGGAGTGGATTATCATGTCGTCTACGTAGACCTCGATCTCCTTGTGGATCATGTCATGAAAAAGCGCGGTCGCCGCCCTTCGTAAGTAGCCCCGGCGTTCTTAAGCCCAAATGGCATCACCGTATAATAGTAAGTTCCCACGGCGTGGTGAAGGTCCGTCTTTTCTGGTCTTCCTCACCATCTTGATCTCGGTTGTATCCTCGCAAAGCCGTCAACGAAGGATTTGACTTCGTAGTTGGCAAAGTGGAGTCCACCAGATGTCTATGTTTGGCAAAGGGTAATCGTCCTTGGCCGGCCTTGTTCGTATCTCGGAAATCCACACAAAGCGCCGCACCTTCCCATTAGCCTTGGTGACGATCACAATATTGGACAACCATGTCTGATATTCGATGACTCGATGAATCCTACCCGCAAAGAGCTTCTCAATTTCTTCTTTGACCCGTAGAGACCATTCCGCTTGATCTTCCTCGCCGCTTTACCGGTTTAGCATCTCGGTGCTAGAGGGATTCTCGTGCTCTACTATCGAACCGTCTAGCCTCGGCATATCCCCGTATGACCATGCAAACACGCCGACGTATTCCCCGAGCAGATCGATCGCCCGTCCCGTTCAACCCCCCGGAAGAAGTTTCCGATCTCGTGTCTCTTTAGGTTCCTCGACAGCACTCCAAGTTCACACTTGTCAAAACCTCCTCGGCAAACTTGGGCCCGGTTTTCCTCTTTTTTATGAAACCTCGCTTAAAGATTTCTTTAATGTATTGTTCATTTAGTGTGTTTGCATCTTGTTCAAATGATTCATTATTAATCGTTGTTAAGTTTTGAGTTAATTTATCATTTGTTAAGTTGGCAATAAGAGGATACTCGTAAAGATCCGTCATTTCATTCAAAATAAGGGGAAAGATGACATCGATTACATTTTGGTAGTCCTCAGCGTGAGGCCTTCGGATGACTCGTAGGACTCGGAATTCAAAGATTCCCGACTCAACCGTATGGACAACAGGTGTTTGACACGACCGGGTTGAGAAGGACGAGGTACCAATCCAAGCTCCTCTATCATTTGTCCGTCGGCTGGCTATCGATCCCGAGAACGTCTCCCAATTCTTCAATGGCATTTGTCTTAGTTACCAAAGTGCGGGGATCAAAAGGATTTTCACCACCGTCTCCAATTACGGCAACTATCTCATCATCTCGAGCCGAAGTCGATCAAATCTCGGGATTCGTGCTTCTTCATCAAACAACCGTAGCAAGCCCCACTCACCGTCTTCACTACCGGCAGCCTTCTATCCGGCCGATCTTCTAAGAGCTAATTCAAGGCGGAGAAATCCATTACCCCGGATGCCGACTCTTTCGACGCCGTCCCGAGTTCCCTTTGAAGACATACTGCTCGAACGGTAGTGGTAGCCCTGTGAATGTCCGGGCAAATCAAGGAACATTCTTCGAACAGATTGGCCGGCTTTCCCTTACTTTCTCAAGATTCTCCGTAAGGGTTTTCTCGCAAGGAGATCTCGTGATCACTTTTATCAGACAGGTCTCGCCTAATGGGTCGTGATAAATTGTAGGGATGAAGCCGGACCCCTTTATCTTTTCTCGCCATTTGGTTTGTACCCTGCCGTATCTCGGTATTCTCTCGTTCCTTTACATCGATGATGGTATTGCGACTCAAGTCTTCCACCCAATCCAAGTCCCTAAGATAACCCATTTTTCTCATCATTCTCATGGCAGAGGGATTTGATCGGAAGTAGTAGTGAGGTCGCCGCAACACACTTGTGCTTTGGAAGGAGCTACAGAGAATCCCGTCAATGCCAACCCTTCGTCATCATGTTTGATTTCCAATATCGGGATGTCTCCAAAGGCCGGTTCCTTCTACCGTGACATCGTCTCCATAAATGGTGGTGATAGTACCATCATTTGATCAAATTTGACGCACCGGTGCAAAGTAGAGGCTACCCCATTTATCCGGTGGATCCAAGGCCGTCCCAGAGAGCAAGAATGAAATCGGAATATCAATCACTTGAAAATCGACGTCCATGACCTTTTTTCCGAACCACACTTGAGAGTAGCAATGCCCAAAACCGACCGTGCAAAGGGAGTCATAAGCCTTAATAGTCTCGACTAGAAGGCTTCAAATCTGTTGGTTTCAGGTCCAATAAGTCCATCATCTTGGCCGGCAAGACATTCATTGCACTTCCATCTACTAATACCCGTGGCAATCGACGCTCTTCTAACCGGACTGTAATGTAAAGAGGTTCGTTATGACTAGCCCCATACTTTGGCGGTGTCCAAGTCAGTGAAGGTAATGATGTTTCCGTAGTGGATACTTCCAATCATTTGGACGACCTCATCCGGGGTGACATCTATGGGCACCATGGTCTTGGCCAAACTTTCTTCTAGCTTCAACTTATGAGGGTACGAAGAGGTTAACAGGACCACAAGGAGATATTGGCTTGGGTACACTTCAACCGAGTCAACACCGGATCCTCTTTGTCGAGTCCGGCTTTTCTACTTCCGACTTATAAGGCCTCTTATCTCGTCTTTGGCTCCGAGACGGCATTCTTTTTGTCACCCTTAGCCGCTCAATACTCATCCGTCCGCACCGAGTCATCACATAAACATTAGATTTTCCCGAGTCATTATTCCTACCGGATGATTCTCGTTAGCTCTTTCAAGGTCGAGGCGGGCTCTTGCCGGCGTATGGCCAATTTCCGCCGATTAATCTCGATTAACGGCGCTACCGGAGGCGTAGGCCGCTCGACCCGATCCCAAGTTAACGGCTTTCGACCTTCTCGTGGTTCTCGACTTTCCGATTGGCTTAGCAAGGCCGGTTTCAGCCTTTACCTTCTCCGTTTAGAGCCTTCACAGCCTCATTCAAACTTTTCAAAGTCAACATGCAACAGGAGTTATCACTTTCGTGGTTTGGAGCCCGGCAACCGACTTTCTCATCCGGTCCAACAATTTTTTCAACAGAGCGGGATCACATTCCTCATCACCGCCAAGCATGTCCCTTCTTTTCTAGGGGTCCGCCTTCGACGGCATCTTTGACATTGGCTAAACATTTTCTCAAGTGAGAAATTCCATCATCAATAAAGATTTTGGGGTCAAACCTCGTGGCGGGTTTCGTTCTTCACCGTCGGGAAGGTTTTCTCGGGCTTTTGGCTTCGGGCTAACCACTCTTCTACTGTTCCTTCCGCACTTCGACCGTGTCTTCATCAAGCATCACCGTAGTAACTCTCGCGGGAACTTTCATCTTGACTCGATGACCAATGAGGGCAAAAGAAGGTCGGGATACTTGACGCCATATAAGAGGTATCTTGGACTCCTCCTTTGACTTAGGAATTACCAAGAAAACATCATTGTCGTCACAGACATGAAGGGGACTGGGTCGCCTCGAGACTTAAGACTCTTTCCAGGCATCCATACACTCTTCTTCTGACAAGGTCTCGTGAGTGACTACTAACACCGTAACAGAGTCTACTCTTCCCGATGAGAGTTTGGCTTCCTCAATGCTTACGTTTTCCAGACGGTGGGTGGAGCCCATTTTCCTCTTTCGCCTAGTGGCTTCAATTAAATCCCTCCATTCACCGACCAAGTCGTTGTAAGGAGTATTGACCTCTAGGAGGTAGGACTCATATACTGCTTCATCTAAGCTAGCATCTTTTTCCTTTTCTGAGCCTTCACACAGCCGCAAATACACTTTGAAGTGATTTCATCTCCTATTCCGGTCGGTGGTTTTCTACCTCATCTTGCCCTTTGGGTTTTACTTCGCCGACTCCAAGTCCATTCCTTCTACGGAACTGTCATCATCATCAGAATCCATCCATTCCTATTCTCGTTCCCGATCGATTCTTCACTACCACCTGTTCCGAGAGATAGGCAAATTCACAAAGCGTTGACGAAATTAGAGAGGTCGTTGGTACTGGGATTCCAAAGTAAAGGGATTTGGATTAGGCCGAAAGGAGGGAAAGAGTCCCACTGGGGATGCAAAGGCCGTGAGGGTGTCGGGACCCCGATGGCTCGGGATGTTGGGGAAGACCGAAAAGGGACAGCCTTTGGCAAAGGATTAGGAGGGGATGGGCTATAGGCTAGCTCGCTTCCCTAGTCATCTCGGTTACCCAAACCAAGGCCTTTTCTCTCGTCGAATCGGACATTCTCGACTCTCGGATCGACCAAACCGAGGATTCTCGCGAATTGTCCGAGAATTCTCGCGCTAACAAGTCGCCGACCCGGTGTTCTCACCCACTTCTTTCTCGGCGGGAAAGGGATAGGAAAGGTTTAGACTCGGGGTAGGTGTTTAGGCCGAAGGCTCGTGCAATATGCAAATTAGAATCTTCCAGTTTACTTAAAACAGTTGTCTTTTATTAATATCTATTTGGTTGGAAAAGGGGGTTTGCCCTTCTTTTTCGTAACTACTCTAGATCCCGGATCGCCGGGTTCCGTCACTACGTCTATAAGCCCCTCGTATTCCACCGTATTTCAACCTCCTGTGGTGGACACCCCGGCGAGGGTCCTATAGGGCACGCGGATCCCACCGACCGAGAGTAAAGAACGCTCCTAACGGGTCTAGCGGGTCATAGGAACTTTCAACGCACGAGCGATGCGGATTATAGTCAAGGCAATACCGGGAAAGTCTCGTCTTTCTCGCCTTGATAGGATTTTTGCGTAATTTCGCTTGAGCGAATGACGTTTGACTTTCGGTAATGTCCGAGAAGATAATAGGCATGGGTCGGGCGGCAAAGCCGGATGACACAAAGGTCACATTGAACTTCGTTGCATACGCCGGGCGTGAGTTAGAATCGAAGTCAATGCCGGGTCAAGATCTTGCCAATTTTTCCTTGTCGGAATTTTAGCAGTAGCTTCGCTTGAGCGAAAGATCTTTTGATTTGTTGGCAAAGACTCGGTCTTGACTCTTACGCATTCCGTGCGGTGTCAAGGTCAATAGTCAATGTCGGAGTTGAGATCTCGCCAATTTTTCCTTGTCGAATTTTGGCAGAAGTTCTTCTTCCGTTATGAACTAAGGCTTGACCTTTACGAGGGTATGCAACCGGGCTATATGACACGGACTAGACCAAAAACCAACCAAAAGTCACGGTTTTTTGAAACGTGTGACACGGATCGTGCATTGGTCGACACCGGCCGCCATGGGAGGTTGGGATGATTTCGTGCGCGCCCGGAGCATCGTAAGGCCGTCCATGACTGCACTGAACCACCCTCGGGTTTGAAGGACGTGCGTGCAAAGTGTACAGATATATCAGTGCGCGTAGTGTGCGGTCTCCTAAAAATGTTCCTTTTTGAGTTAAAACAGAGATTTTCGAAATGTGTTTTAAAGGAATGATTTTCGGAACAGGAGAATGCAACACATAAGCACGTAAATTTTCTCGGGAGCCCTGGGCCGCCATGGAGCCGAGTAGCCCCAAGCCGCTAGGACCGCCGTATTAACCATGATTTTTCCCGGTGGAATTGCCACCGAGGTCGCCCGGTCGAATCCAAGGAGGATTGAGCCGTACGACCGCATGGATCAATTTTCCAGTTCCACTCCTTTTGCTATTTTTTCGGGTTGTTTCCCGTTCAAAGTATGCACAGATTCCAAGATGCAAATGATGCAATGCATGGTAAAGAAAGCAAGCATGATTAATGAAATCGGCGACGGGAGTCTAACCCGCTCAAAGGGAAAAGCTTTCTTTTTTTCAAAAAAGAAAATTTTCGAAAAGGGATACTGGTACGTGGATTGTTAAACCACCGGTTATCCCAACTCCCACGTCAGGGAGTGTACAGGAAGGGTAAGTGGTTTCCACCTATATACCGAGTATCGATTTTTTTTGTTTTGAAAACAAAAGCTTTTCTCCTTTGGGGTTTCCCCAGCGGAGTCGCCAAACTGTGAATGTGTGCCCCAAATTTTGTTTTTGTTGGATTCACGCGAGTTTGAAGACATCCGGTTTAATTTGAAAAACGGAGTCGCCACGCCATTTTGATTACCTCAAAACTTTGAAAAAAAGGTTTTATGGGTTCGGAGGTTAAGTTACCCCTTGGGAAGAACGTTTGGCGTTCACCCAAGGTGCCTTGCCGGAGCAAGTCTCCCATGATTTCATTAATCGTGCTTGCTTGCGTGCTTTCTTGTGTGCATGTGTTTGAAAATAAGGAGAGAATGTCCCAAGTCGTCTTCCGGACGTACAAACCATTTGTTGGTTGTCGCTCGAGATTTCTTGGAATTTATGTATTCGGGATTATGATCCCGCCCTCATCTTGGACTTGTGATCATCGCATTTTGTGACCTCGGGACTTGCGTGATCGAGATAATGACTCTCTTTGTAGTCAAAGATGAGGTTCTTTAGAAAAGGAGGGTCCTTAGCCCATCAATCCTACACTTTAAGATGGTCGAGCTTGTATAGATGCTTCATACTCATCTTAAGTGATAATCGGAGATATAGGGTTCGAAGGTGTCCCTTTTCTAAAGAGATTATGAAACCTTTATGGAAGGAACGATGTAAAGATAGGATCTTTTACACCGGTCCGTTCCTAGGTTGCTAATGGGGGAATGGGGGAAATGTATGTAAAAATGACACTTTAATGAAAAGATGACATTTTTGGGTTGCAAATGATGCACTTAATTCAAAAAAATGATCTTTATTGCAAATGATGCATAAAGATTTGATTTTTATGCAAATGATGCATTTTTGTTGAAGAAATTGGCATTCATTATGCAAATGATGCATAAAGATTGCATTTTGAAAAGCATATGATGCTAGTTTATGGTAAAGACGTGGTCTTTAAAGCAAATGATGCTTGGAAAAGGGATTTTGAATGCAAAGGATGCATTTTGATTGAAAAGATTTGATTTTTATATGCAATGGATGCATAAAGATAACATTTTTATTTGAAAATGGGGGTTTTAGGTGCAAAGGATGCACCTTTATGGGAAAAGACTACATTTTTATGACAAATGATGTCTAATGCATGCAAAAGGGGAAGGGGGAATATGAAGATATGATCTTTAATCTACCAAGTCCCAAGCAATATAAAGGTAATGCAATGAGCAATTTATAAAGCAATTAGGATGCGAGGTTAGGGCGTGCGAGGTTACCAATGGCTTCCTTCTTCTTCGGGCGGAGCTAGGAGGAGAGGTTGGTCTTGGATCTTCAAGGAGGAGGGAGGGAGCTTCTTGGCCTTCTTCTTCACCTTCTTGAGCTTCCAGCAGTATTCTTCACGTATTTGGAGTGTTTGTGGGTGATTTGTTGTGTTAATTGTTGTTGTTGGAATGGGTAGAGGAGGGCTCTATTTATAGGCAGTCTGGATAAGGCTAATAAAGCCGTGCGGCTAAGGACAGTGAGCTAATGCAGCCGTGCGGCATTATCCACAATGACTCAGCATTCTAGAACCATGCAAGGTGGCAAATTCTAGAACCTTTCCTCCTAATTAAGAAAAACGTGTTTCTTAATTAGGAAGGATCCCCTTCAGCCCTAAATTAATTAAAAACAGTTCCGGAATGTTTCCGGAACACTAGGAAGGTCTGGGGAATTACCGGAAAACTTACCGAAATTGCCGGGAAATTTAACCGGAAGGCATGAGCCAGATTTGGGTACTTACAGATACTTGTCTGTGAAATGCTTTTGAAGGCTGAACCTAAGTTTGCCAGCGCATCTGCTTGGGAATTTTCCTCTCGTGGAATCTGTTCCAAAGTAAATGTTTTGAATTTGGCCGCCAGAATTTTTACAATTTCCAAATATGTCGTCATCTTTGCATTTTTTGCTATGTAGGATCCGTTGTAATGGTTAACAATTAGCAAAGAATCCATAAACACCCAGATATGCTTGACATCTAGGTCCTGGGCCGCTGTTAAACCTGCAATTAATGCCTCATATTCTCGCTTCATTATTAGTGGCCTTGAAACTGCAAATGATGGATTGTGGTATTATGTCCCCTTGTGGCGATTTTAGTACAACACCAAGACCACGTACCTCTCATGTTAGAAGCACCATCTGTGTAGAGAGTCCAGATCTTCAGGATGTCATCATCTTGAAGTTGCCGAACCTCCAATTCCACCTCTTGTTGCATGGTTGGACTAAAGTCGCCCACAAAATCGCCTAGAGCTTGAGATTTTATTGCCGTTCCGGGCACATATTTAATGTCGTATGTGCTTAATTGTACATGACCACTTCGCCATTCGACCTAACATCTCTCGGTTTTCTCATAACATTCTTAATAGGATAGTTAGTGCGTACAATTATAGTAGTAATGTGTTTCAAAATAGTGCCTTAATTTAATAGAAGCAGCTTATCAAAGCTAAAATTAACTTCGTGAAATGAGAATACCTGGTCTCTCGCATCTAAAAGTTTCTTACTTATATAGTAGATGGGTTGCCGACTACCATCTCGCTCGTCACCAAGACCGCACTAACAGTGCCTTCGATACCGCTGTAGATGTAAAAATGTTCCTCCTCCCGAGGGTTGGTCAATAATGGAGGTGTCGACAGTAAGTTTTGAGCTCCCGAAAGGCTTCTTCATATTGGTTCTCCCACCGGAACTTCTTGTTCTTCCTTAGGATGTCATAGAAAGGTTTGCATCGATTCGAGGATTTTGAAATGAACCTCGGTGAGTACAAAGAATCTTTCCCGTCAATCTTTGGACGTCCCGATGCAGATTGAGGTGACGACAGGTTAATAATAGCACGTATCTGTTCTGGGGCAGCTTCAATGCCTCTTTTAGTAACTATGTAACCCAAAAACTTCCCCGCCTTCACTCCAAAGTTGCATTTAGCTGGATTAAGTTTCATATTGAAACAATCCAAGATGTCAAAGGCTTGAGATAAGTTGCTTATCTGATCTTTGGCTTTCTTGGATTTTACTACCATGTCGTCAATATATACTTCCATTGTGTCCCCAATCTGATCTTTGAACATTTTGTTGACGATCCTCTGATATGTTGCACCTACATTTTTTAGTCCAAAAGGCATAGCAATATAACAATAAATACCTGTTGGCGTTATGAAGGCGGTGTCTTCCTGGTCAGATGGTTCCATCTGGATTTGCTGGATTCCTGAAGAAGCATCCATGAAGGTGAGGAGCTCATGTCCGGATGTGGCATCAACTAACGAATCTATGTGAGGCAGAGGGAAAGGATCTTTTGGACAGGCTTTATTTAAGTCGGTGAAGTCAACATAGACTCGCCATTTCCCATTCTTCTTCTCAACTACAACCACGTTTGCTAACCATCTTGGATAATCTACCTCTCGAATCATGTTGGCTTTGAGTAAGCACTCTACCTCTTCCTTGATGATCTGGTTTCTTGTTTCTGCAAATTTTCTGCGTTTCTGGTGCACTGGTTTAAAACTAGGATCGATGTTAAGTTTGTGAGTGATGACATCTTTGCTGATGCCGGTCATGTCATCATGTCTCCAAGCAAAACTCTTTACTCTGCTTTTTAATAAGTCCACAAGCTTCTCTTCTATATCTGATGGGATGTCACTGCCAATAAGTACCTTGATGTCCGGGTTGGAAGGGTCTAGCAATACTTTTTTCACATCGTTCTCCCTAGCTTCCAGGACTTCACGTACTTTCCTCTGTAATTGCTATGCTTGTTTTGGAGATGTCGACGCCTTCATTGAAGTTTTATAACATTCCTTGGCCACCTGCTGATCACTGTATATTTTGGCGACACCCCAAGGTGTTGGGAACTTCACACACTGATGGTAAGTGGAGGGGACAGCCTTTATCCCATGAATCCATGGTCTTCCAAGAATGACATTGTAGGATGTTGCACAATCAATTACACGTAACCGCTCCATGGTAAGCCGAGGCCCTTTCGAGTATATTGGAAGCTTTATTTCCCCACCGTTTCTTTGACTTCACCACCGAAGCCTACCAATACCGAGGATTTCTTGATGATCTCCGATTCTCGGGATGTTCATTTCCTTGAGGGTGCTCAACATAATGAGATTGACAGAGCTACCCCCATCAACCAGATACGCCGGATTGTACAATTGGCGATCCGCAAGGAAATAACTAGGTCGTCGTGATGGGGTTCCAAAGCAAGTTATCTCGATCACTCTCATCAAAGGTGATTGGATCATGGCGGTGGTATCGACATTCTTGGTTGTCTTTCCGGCCTCTCCTCTTTTGACTCCTTAGCATGTCGTTTTGTGGCGTAATAGGATGTGCCACGTATTTCGAGCCTCCACTAATGAAATTGATCACCTTTGTTGATGCCGGGGAGAAGCCGGTCTCTCGACTTCATGAGGAGCTTCCGCACTATCCTCTTCTTCTTCTCGGATCCCAAGAACTTCTTAAGATGTCCCTTCGAGAGCAAGTAACTGATCTCCTTTCTTAGTGTGATGCAATCTTCAGTAACATGCCCAAAGTATTCATGGTAAGCGCACCATTTTGATTTGTCACGCAATCCCGTAGGCTTATCCATCTTCTTTGGACATCTGGCTTTGTCCCCTAGGTTGCCCATTGCACAGAGTACACCTGAAATGTCAACAGAAAAACAATAATCAGAAATGTTAGGCACATTATCACTATCTTCATCCTCACCGTCTATTGAATTAATTTTGCTAGTATCAATTCTTGTGTAAGGATTGGAACGGTTGTTCCTGCGACGGGATGATTCGCCTTTCCCGTCGTGGTGGTCATATGTCGACAACTTGGACGAGGACTTTGATCTTCGCAGCTCATCTTCCTCTAATCTTATGAATCTCAATGCCCTGCTCCTGACATCTTCCAACCGCTTACAAGGAATCATCACCAATTGAACCGGTGAACATAATCTTTCAGAGTTTCATTAGGCTGTTGGGTCACATTGTAGAGGTCACTTGTCAGCTTCTCAAATTGTCGACTACACGAGAATTGGTTATAGAACATGTTGATAAGCTGGGCGTATGAACCAATTGAACCTAGGGGCCGCCTAATCAGCCATTTGAGAGATGGTCCAACCAAGGTCGATCCAAATCCTCTGCATAAGTAAGCCTCCCGGAATTGAAGCGGAATATGGATTATGTCCATCTTCTCCTGATAGTGAGCAACATGCTCCTCTGGGTCTGTGGTGCCGTCATACAACTTCATAGATGGAACGTTGAAACGCTTCGGGATGTCGACATTTGCAATTGCCGGGACAAACCGAGATTGATTGTAGCGCTTCGAGTCACCGGTTGGATTGGAGGAGTTATGCCGGCACGTTCATTATCGCCTCCCCGAGATCCCGCATCTATTTGGCTAGCGGGTTTCTGCAAAAGGGCCAGCCATAGGAATACGATTGAAATTATTATTATTTAAAAGATTATTCAAAGAAACCAGAGTTATCCGTGGTAGTTGTGACAAAGTGTTGTTGTCAATGAATGGAATGAACGGGTGAATCCCGCCAAGGTGGCATCATTAGGGTGTCCCCTGCAAGGATGTTAGATGAGGAGTTTGAGGTGGACTATTCATTGGAATAAATTCATTCTCGGAGCGTAGATCCTTCGGTGTTGTCAAAGCCGAGGTTCCTTGCACGCAATGGTGAGACGTTTTCAAGCCGCGAAGCGATGAGCCGTTGATCCCTCTCGCATCTTGATCATGGAATTGGCCAACACCTTGGAATTGCTATCTTGTTGATCCAACCTCCGATTCAACTTGGTTAGGATAGTCCTGGATGTCAAGATCTACATTGGAAGAAGTCGCTTCCTTTTGTGGAGTCTTTGTAGGTTGAGTTTGCTGAGATCCGGTCTGAGGAGGCGGTGACAACAAGCTGGTTCTACCTCCTGATGTTGGAGTGACGGCGGTACCCTTGCCGGCGGCGGACACATTGGGAGGTGCAGACATGATGAATTCGCTCAGGAAATGATCCAAATAACCGATAAACCACGAGGTCCCTCGGTGGGCGCCAAATTGTTTTGGTAGAAAAAACAATAGTACAGAATCTTAACTTTGACTAGTGTGTGGATTTAAATACTAAGGAGGGGACTGTGGAATTCGACTAAATGGAACAAAGAAATAAAAAGAGATAATGACACGGTGATTTGTTAACGAGGAAAACCTTGGAGGTGATAACCTCTTTGGAAAAAAACCCGGGAGTTAGGTCTCCAACCTTAAAAGTTTCACTATTATAATTGAGTTACAACTGTGGAAGATGATGGAGAGGATTACAAGAGAGATGTGCGTAGAGTGTGTGAGCATGAGAGTGTGTTTTTCCGTCTCCATATCCCCTTAAATAAAAGAAAGTATGAACGGGTCAAAGTTCCTACAATCTCGGAATTTAAGTTTATCTTCTCAACGTCCGTGAGACCAAGTCTTCTTCGTCGTTGAAGATGTGTTGAACATGGTTGGAAATATCCCGCGTTCTTCTCCCTTATTTACTGGAAAATAATAATAAAGATATTAATAAAAATCAAATAAGTAAATATTAAACAATACTTACTACGGAATAACATCTTGGCATGCAGGAGCAACCGAAGATGTCACCATGCTGAAAAATACCCACAACAAGTATGATTTTGAAAAGAAAATTATTTCACATATTGAAGAATAAAATTAATTTGAAATTATTTGTACCTATTAGCATTTGAATTTTGATATTTAATGATAAATTTTAACAGCTTACCAATTGAACCAGTTATAGGATATGTTAACAATAAATGTGTAAATTAAGTAATATTATTTGTCGGTGCACTTAGAAAATTTAGTAATTTTTTTTTTAAGAAATAGAATTTGATTGGGTGCTTGGGCACCTCCACTATTAAGTTATTGGATTCAAGCACTTCTACAAATGATCAGTATCCTAATTTAAATATTACTCTCTTTAAATGAATTTAAATGAATGTTTAAATTTAAAAAATAAAATTACACTCTTTCTAAATAAATGTTCAAATTTAAGAATTTTTTTTTTTTTCACAAAATGAATGTATTTTTTTTGCAAGAAACTCTATCATTAAACATTTTTTGACCAAAATTTTTGTGTTATTCATTTTATTATCGTAAAACAATGTTTAAAAGTTGATAACAATAATATTTATGAATTTTTTCCATTAAAATGTATAAAAACATACATTTTTAAAGATCCATTAAAATGAAATTTGAGCAAATTAGGATGAAGAGAGTACTAGAAACATATTTAAAATAAGTATAACAATACATTAACAATATAAATAATATAAGATCTATCCTTTCCACCAAATTACATAACAATGCTACAGATATATACTAATTTTCTTTTTCGACATCTCATTTTAAAGAAAACTATCCAAAATAACATGTTTTTAATACTATCTCTTCCACTTATTATCTGTACTACTTAACTTTACACTAACAAAACTAATTAATTTACTATTATTAATGCTTATTTTCTCTTATACTTACTACACATTCTTGCACTAATTATTTCTCCTACTTTTTCTTATATCTTGCGTCCAAAATTTTAGTTTTCAATGAGATGGGACCTGAGTGTATATTAGAGTACGAGAAATCCATTGGCTTGTTTGTAAAATTAATTATTGTGTTCAATAAACCCAAGTTAAAATATAAATCGATATGTATCGGAAAAGTATCTTTTATTTTTTAAAGCAAAAGTACCCTTTATTGGAGGTCTAATATCGCTTTATGTATTATATTTCATGTTAAAAATAATATAATATTTTCAACATCCCAAGTGAATGAATGATAAAAGAAAAAGAAAAAAAATTGTTCTAAATTAAATTAAATTTAAAAAGAATATAATTATTCATTATGAAACGATGAAGATAATTTATATTTTCTGATGATATAAATCTTATAACTTTCAATACACTATTTGTTAAACACCATTTAATATTTTATTAGTTTCAGAAAATAATCAAATAAATTGGATTCCCTTATTAGTGCGTCCAATGTATGAGAAATCTGGATGTTGGGATGGTGCGTGTAATATTGGCACTTAGTTCACCTTTAGTAGATTGCTAGTTGTTTGAGAATAGATTTTGTGGGTCATCACCATATTTTTCTTATTTTGTCACTTTCCTTTTACTTATTTAATATTGTATTCTATGACAGTACAACTTTTGACTATTTTCTAATTTACCATTTTTAAGTGACATCCATCAAATGATTGTCCTTTTGGTGTTTTCTTTTTTCTTTGGTTTTTTTTTTTTTTTTTTTTATTATTATTATAAATTTTGGTGTTTTCTACCGTCAAACAGACTCAACACACTTTTCGTTTTTCCACTATTTTGTTAAAAGTTGGAATTTCTGATACTAGATTGCCTGTCTTTCCAAATTTCATGGTTAATACTCTCCCGTGCCATTGAATTGAATGGAGATTTATTTTATTTTTCCTCCAATCCCAAGTGAATGGAGATTGCCAAAAATAATAAAGTTTTTACACTATTTCTCTCTTTCTCATTTTCTTTTATATTTTACTTTTATACTAACAACACAAATCAACTTACTATTTCTCTTATTAATTCTCTCTTATATTTTATTTTTATACTCACAAACACCTCATCTAACTAATTTTATCTACTACTTTTCCCTAATTCTTATTTCCAATTTTTTGATTTCCACTCACGTGAAGTGGAGGAAGTGTTTTTTTTTATCCCATTTACGGTGACATTTGAGTAGTCGAGAGTAAAATGTTGAGTTGCATAGCCAAAATCATTAAAACATAAAATGAGAATTGCAGTGGAATGAGAGATTTTGTAGATTTTATAGGATTAGAGTTGTAAAGATTCATAAATGATCAGAGTTATGGTGATAAAGTAAAGGGATTGCAAGGTGTTGGGTTTGGTCTAGCCCATGTAGTGGCTAATTTTCATAGTTTCTTTGGCCCAAAAGAAAAGATGAAAATGAAAAGTCATTCGCTAGAACAATCTGAGAAAGTTTAAAAACTAGTTTTTAGACTATTCAAGTGAGAAGTGTGTTGAAACTTTCAAGAGGCAGGTACTAGTAAACTTATTTGAAACCTGTATTGCCCAAGTAATGCGAGGAGAGTGAGAAAGAGAGCAGAAAAATAATCTAGCAACTGCAAAATTAAGCAACAAGCATAAAGTTTAAAGTGTCTGAGAGTTCATCGGAAGGTCATTCAACTCGGATTGAATTCATATTTTGAGGGGTGATTCTTGTTTTGGACAAATATGTACAATTTGACTATGGAATTAGGATCTTGATGCAGTATAATGGGATAAATATGAGTTTTATTTTAATTAAATGTTATTTTATTAGTATTTTCGGAATTAAATGTAGTAGGATGATTATAAGAGGTTTTAGAAGAGATTTAGCATTGATTTAGTAGTTTTAGACTTCTATTAGGTTACCTTATAGGTTAGGCTTTATTTTACGATGATATTTCTTGTTTTCTAAGTTTTATGAGTGCTATAAAATAGCCTCAAAGTTGTAATCCGAAAATCAGTTGTTGATGAATAAAAATTGAGTGTTTTCTTGTTCCAATTTGTAGTCTTGATTAATTTCGACTGCGATTGAAGGATTGATTCGCGTATTGATTAATTTCTACCCGTAATCAATCTTTATTTCCTAAAAGCGATTCAATTCCTTTTGGATGCCGAATCTCCGTATCGATTAAATTCTACGAGTGTTGAAGATAAAGATTGATTACAGGTAGAAATTAATTCAAAAGGAATATGGTAATATAAATTCAAGATGTAAAGTCAAAGAAATTATCGAGGAAAGCCCTTTAACAGCTTGTTTTGCCGGCATAAAACCTCGAAACAATGAGATTTTATTCATATGATGGTGATGAGTGTGAATGTAGGTACAAGGAGTGTAGATGAGTGTAAAAAAATGTGTCTCCTTTACATTTTTTTTTTTTTTGGCAAAAGGAGACGGTACTCCCTAGATTTTATTAATTAAAAATAAAATTACAAAACAAGAAGGGGGACATGACAACCTTAACCACCTGAAAAAGCAACGGGGGGAGTCCTTACACAAGCCGTAAGGTACTCTACAATAAAGGGAGAGGGAACAACCTAACAACAAAAACAGGAAAAATACAGAAGAGAACATTAAAAATAAAACTAACATCTAACATATGGGATAGCGGACCTATCTAAAATATAGGCTCCTTTGCAGCGGTGAGGAAGATCACTAAAAGAAAAATACTCTGAATTAGATCTTGTGACAAGAAATGACATTAGCCAAGCCATCCGCAACCCGATTGCCTTCACGCAGAATGTGAGTCACTCTAACACCAATAAGCGATATAAGCCTTTTTATATGAAGAACCTCGTACCAAATACTCCAAGGAATATGAAAGTCACGGATTAGCACATTTAAAAGAATTTCAGAATCAATTTCAAGCCAAAGAGAAGTAATACCCAATTGAGACGCGTAAGTGAGGCCGTCCAGATCGCCTTAGCTTCAAAGAACCATATTAGTACTATGACCATAAAACTTGGAAAAAGCAAATAATAAATTACCATTTTTGTTTCGAAAATACCACCTCCGTAACTAATACTGGATTTCCTTTTTGCAAAGCCGCTCATCAGTGTTAAGCTTGAGTAATTCCGAGTTAGGAGAGTTCTAATAAACAAACTTGAAAGCCCTAGGTTTAGGAACAACCTTAGGAAGGTGAAAGTAGTGAAAAATCTGATTTTCCAAGTCAGAGGAAGGGAAGGAGAGGCTATAAGCCTTAATGATAGAGCCGATCTGCACAAAAATCTCTCGGATAATCCTAGAAGAAGACATATGAAGATCCTCAAACCTAGCTTTGTTCCGGCCCTTCCATAACTCCCAAAATATGAAACAGGAAGAATGCGAGAAAGCCAAGAAATACCCTTATTCTTCCCAAGGGCGGAATTAAACCACTCAAACTAGCAAGGATACTCTTAACGCTATCAAGGAAATATGAATACCAAACAAATTTAGAGAACCAATCCCAAGTCTCAAAAGCCACTTGACTATGAACAAAAAGATGATTAGAATCCTCTAAAGAATGCCGCGAACAAAGAAACACAAGACGACACAAGAGATATGCCCCTAGATTGAATCGCAACATCAAGAGGAGGGAGGCCATTATGTAACAATCTCCAAAGGAAGATGGAAATTTTAAGCGGAATATATTTGTTCCAAAGAATACTCAAAAAACAAATTCCGAGCATTAGGCACTCTACACACTTGCCAAGCCAAAGAAAGAGAGAACCGACCTTTAAGCGAGGGAATCCAATAAATACAATGTGCATATCGAGGTAGAAATATTCTCGACGTTGAATAGAGTTAAGAACATCGTGGCCAAACGTATCACAAATATAATTAATTCTCGATCGACCCTCATGAAATAAGGAAGAGACCTCAATATGATTTCCAGAAGATTAAGCTGAGGACCTTCCAACCACTTTTCATGAATAGAAACCTCCCCCGACCAATCCTCCAAGCAATGTGATTTTCAACAATGTCTTTTGCTTGAATCATACGGCTCCAAATATGGGAAGAGAAGGAAGGCTTTCCAAAGATCCATAAGATGGGAGCCATAACAAAGATTTCTTATCTAGCATGAATTCCGTCCAAAGAGAATGGGAGCTCCTAAGACGCCACCAAAGTTTCATAGCATAAGCCATTGAAATATCTTCAAAACGACGAAGGCCCAAACCACCTTCACTACACGGCCTAAACATAAGATCTTTTCGCACCCAATGACATTTTGATTGGCCATCTTCATTACTCCAAAAGAAATTAGTGACCAGACGATACATAGCTTGGAAAACCCCTCGGGAGGATCCACCAAAGAAATATAATAAAGGGGAATAGCTTGTAAACAAGATTGAATAAGAGTGAGCTTAGCTCCAAAGGAGAGGATCTTTCCTAGCCAAGAAACAAGCTTATCACCATCTTTTGCAACACAGAGTCAAAAAGAGCGATATTTTTCTCCCAACATAAAGAGGACATTTCCAAGATAGATAATCGGAAGAGCTTTCTTTTCGAAGGAGGTAACATTCGCAATAATTGAATCTCCGACCTCATCATTTTTTCCAAGAATGAAACAGGATTTCCTTGTATTCACAAGCCGACCCGAGAACTCTTGATACCGCTAAGACATCTCATATGAGCCTCAAGAGAGTCTTTAGAACCATTACGTAAGATAAGAATATCATCTCGCATAAGAAAGATGAGAAATCATAGGGGTATGAATGTGAGCCTTATAACGATAATGAGGAAAGCCGCTGTGAAGCGGTTGAGACCCCGACTTAACTTCGGCAGCAATAATGAAAAGAGTGGGAGATATAGGGTCTCCTTGACGGAGCCCACGAGAAGAGGGGAAAAAACCAGAACTTTCTCCATTAACAAGGACCGAGAACCAACAAGAAGATATGCTACGAAAGATCAAATCATTCCACGTTTCAGAAAAGCCAAACCTTCTCAGAACTTTAATCACCGCAAACCAAGAAATACGATCATAGGCTTTGGCCATATCTAACTTTAGGCCAATATTAGACCCCCTCACCTTTTTTCGAATAGAATGCATAAGCTCTTGAGCCAACAAGACATTTTCATGAATCAAACGGCCTTTAACAAACCCACTTTGCTGAGGAGAAATAATTCTTGAGAGAATAGGAGCAAGACGGGAATTAAGCAGCTTTGTAATAATTTTATTCGTGAAGTTACATAAGCTAATAGGTCTCATCTCCGAGAAAGAGGTAGGGGCGCTAACTTTGGGAATGAGGACAATAAGAGTTGAAGTCCAGCTCCGCGGCATAGGGAAACCAAAGAAAAATTCTTTAATGTACTCTATGAAGGTCCGCTTTGATAATGTCCCAACAACCCTTGTAGAAGGCACCATTGAAGCCATCGGGGCCAGCAGCACTTTGGTCACTCATAGACCAAATAATATCTTTAATCTCATCTAAGGACGGAACAGCCGTGAGCATCTCATTGTCTCCATCATTGATCAGCCTAGGAATGACCTCAAGAATATCATCATTAGGAATATCAAGGGAAGATTGAAGCTGGTCCGAAAAGAAATCAACAGCAATATGAAAAGTAACGGATGTAACCAAATTAACGTTATTCCGCATTTTGCTCCTTGAAATTCGTAGGAAGTTGGTGAAGACCGATCTGACGAAGTCTTTAATGAGTATTGACGATCCATTGACTCTGTCGTTAGTAACGTCCTTGGGAAGTAGGATGATGACAGCTTTGCACCACAAGTTGTTACTTCAGGATGTGGAATCAGGATGTGGTACCAGGTTGTAACAGGCTGAACGTGATTTTTTTTTACCCGAAACAATTGCCCCTAAATTTTGAATTTTTAAAGAATTTAAAAAATCGAAATTTTAACTTTTTCTTACTTGGCGGCTTCTTATTGCGACATCTTCCAGGGTCCAGGGTTTTAGTTATTTGAGTGTGCCTAGGGGTCTTCAATCGTCAAGTCCCATCCCCTTTTTATTGCGCCGGTTAAGGCCTTCTTCTTCCTTTAACATTTGGCAGTTCAAAGAAGAGCCTTCCACATTCCGGTGAGTTTTCATCCTCTTCAAAAAAAATCTTTCTTCTTTTGCTGTTGTTTGCATTTCTTCCAAGATGGGTAGATCTAAGGAGATCATTAGCCCTAGCTCTTCGTTGCCTCTCAGTTTTCATTGCCTAAATATCATAGACCGCCCTGAAGATGAAGGGTGTGTCTTATCTCGTGCTAGCATTGAAACTCTCCGTAAGAATCTAGCTTTTCCCATAGGCGTAGAATTTATGGACCCCAACCCCAATCTCACGTCTGACTTCGTTTCGAGCGACTGAGTTTGCTTTCTCGAATACCCTTTTACTATTGGCCTCAAGTTCCCTTTCTCTTCTCTAATCACTCGCTTTTTCGAAGCTACCGGTCTTGCCTACTGCCAACTCATGCCTGTTGGTTGGAGGGATTTGATTACCCTAGACATATTGAGTACCGAAACGGGCTTAAGGGTAGGATTGGAAGAGTTAGCTTGTTGTTATGATATTAGGACCCATGGCAATTATAGGTTTAGTTTTAGGGTGAAGAACAAGGCTCTTAGTTTGGTAGTAGATTCTTTGGATTCGTATAGGGGTTGGAAAAATAGGTTCTTTTTTGTAAAGAAGGATACTATAGAAGGTGGTGAAAAGGTGGCCGGTGAATGGAAGAAGGAAGGTAGTTTGTTTACCACTTACATATTCATCTTGATGTTGTTGTTGTTGTCAGGTTGGCTAACCCTTACTTGCTTTTTGTAGTTCCCAAGTTGAGTGAGCTCTTTCCAAAGCTAGATGATTCTTTAGAAATTGTCCAGTTGAATTAGTGGAGTTTGTGCTTGGACTATAGAACCGTGGTTTTGCATGATTTGAGTTTTCTATGTCAAAACGATTTTTTCCTTGTTTTTGCTGTTGTCCAGTTGTTGGTTTCATCTTTTAGCAATAACTCATTCATTACGGCCTTGTACATATTGCTTTGTTACCCAATATTGGTATCAGATCCGAAGGTTGTTTGAGGTTAGGTTGGGTGAATGAGAATGGAGGAATCAAATGTAGCCATGATCGACTTCGCGAGCAGATTTTTTCACATCATACGATAGTAGCTATTATAATTATATGAGGATGGGAAATTATGGAGCATCCCCAGACTGTAAGCATTGGAGATATTCACTTTGAGACAAATAGAGGTTGCAGTTAGTTTTAAAGACGATGAGACATGATCCCGGCATGAGGCTAATTTTAATCTCTAACATAAATCTTGATGATGACGGTGATGGTTTCGACAACCATTTAGGAGGCGGAAATGGGAGGTTACAATAGGTTCTCTTGTAGTGGCTAAGGAAAAGAAGATGAATAGGCTCTACATGACAAATGCCAAGCTTAGAAATGGAGGAATCAACGTAGTAGAGAGAGAGAGAGACTCTTCCATTGAGCTTTGGCATAAAATGCTAGGTCATTTGAGTTTTGGCATAAAAGATTCTCTTGTAATGGTAAGTCCTTTGGAACGAAGGACTTGGGGGAAAAAATAGAGTCTTAGGATGAAAATCTCAAGAGATAGAGGGAAAAGAAAAATATGGTTGTTGCAAGATCAATTTATAGAAAGAGTTCTCGAATAGTTCAAGATGAACAAGACGAAAGTTGTGGGCACTCCACTTGCAAGTCATTTCAAGTTAAATTCTAATCATTTCCATAAAAGTTAGAAAAGAGTTAGCTATGAAAAATGTGTTTACGCATCCGCGGTTGGTAGCTTGTTGTACGCCATAATTTGCACAAGGCTTATTATAGCTCACGATATTGAAGTTGTTAGTTTGTTTCATCAGATCCGGGGAAAACCATTGGATGTTCTTTTCAAAAGAGATTCTTTGTTATCTAAGAGGTATTTATAGAGTGTGTTTACGGTAATGTTAAGGCGAGATGAGTATATCAATGTTAATATGGCAGGTGATATAGACTCTAGAAAGACAATCTCCGGATGCTTCAAAACATTAGTTGGGAAAGCAATTTTATGGCAATATAGACTTCAAAATTGTGTTGCATTGTTGACCAAGAAATTTGAATACCAAGGTGGGACAAAAAGCTTGCAAGGAGGTGTTACGGTAGAAAAAATGTAACGTCCCGAGCCCGTAGCCCGACCCGCTACGTAGGCACCACACACTGGCCTACTAAGCATCTCCTCATTTGGGTCAACCACAGCCCATCACAGGCCTCCAAAAGTCCAATGGATGATTTGATGCTTAGTAGTAGTGTATGGGCCTTCTATATATCACACTAAATTTCCACATATTTTCGATGTGGGATGGGGGATATCACAATCTCCTCCACTTAAACCCTTGTCGTCCCTGGCAAGGTCAATCAATACCCTGATCGTACCCCCGGGCTAGCTCGCAAGCCTTAAGGCCAGGGTTCTGCTCTGATACCATTTGTAACGACCCGAGCCCGTAGCCCGACCCGCTACGTAGGCACCACACACTGGCCCGCTAAGCATCTCCTCATTTGGGTCAACCACAGCCCATCACTGGCCTCCAAAAGTCCAATGGATGATTTGATGCTTAGTAGTAGTGTATGGGCCTTCTATATATCACACTAAATTCCCACATATTTTCGATGTGGGATGGGGGATATCACAATCTCCTCCACTTAAACCCTTGCCGTCCCTGACAAGGTCAATCAATACCCTGTTCGTACCCCCAGGCTAGCTCGCAAGCCTTAAGGCCAGGGTTCTGCTCTGATACCATTTGTAACGACCCGAGCCCGTAGCCCGACCCGCTACGTAGGCACAACACACTGGCCCGCTAAGCATCTCCTCATTTGGGTCAACCACAGCCCATCACAGGCCTCCAAAAGTCCAATGGATGATTTGATGCTTAGTAGTAGTGTATGGGCCTTCTATATATCACACTAAATTCTCACATATTTTCGATGTGAAATGGGGGATATCACAAAAAAATTATGCAAGATTTTGGCTTGAAGCAAGAGAGATATGTACCTTAATGTGATAATGAAAGTGCAATCCATCCTTGTAGAAATTCTACTTTCCATTCGAAATAAATTCATATATGTCCTATCACATTCCTAATTTATGTCCTAAGTGGAACCCTAAAAGGGACGTGAATGACTTCTACATAAAAAAAAATAGGCTAACATAGTTGTTATATACCACTTAACATAAACATTAAAGTAATGAGTCGGTCCGGGGAGAAACGCGTTTCTTCGTCGCATCTGGAGAAACGGGACAAGGTTTGTCGCGCGACATACTTAGCCAGTTTCTGGATATCACTTTCATCAGCTTCTGAATATCTAGAACATTGAATATGGATATCCAGAAGCTTTGGAAAGGATATTCAGAAATCAAATATTTTTTTTGGCTATCCTTTTCAAAGCTTCTGGATATCCAGAACATTGAATATGGATATCCAGAAGCTTTGGAAAGGATAGCCAGAAAAAATATTTGATTTCTGGATATCCTTTCCAAAGCTTCTGGATATCCATATTCAATGTTCTGGATATCCAGAAGCTTTGGAAAGGATATCCAGTTGTTGTGGCTAAGTATGTCGCGCGACAAACGTTGTCCCGTTTCTCCATAACCGACGGAGAAACGCGTTTCTCCCCAGATTTTGTGTAAAGTAATTTAGTACATCTCAATAGGGACTCGATTACCTTCTAATTTGTCAGTCCTCTTACTTGATTCAAATTTAAGGAAGAAAAAAATAAACAACATTAAAACAAAATGATTTGAAAAATATGTATAATATATAAGAACCATATCAAAAACAAAAGTTTGATATAAAATTCCATGTAGAGTACAATTAGGCACAATAGAAAATTTAAAACAACCATCTATAGAGAATATAATCATTTGATTTCAGTCGAACTCGCATTCGCTAAATACTCCTATGTTGATATTGTATCCCAATCTCATGTCCATATATATCTCTCATTATATTCATTTATATACCCATATCACTCATATATAGTGAATCCCATATTAATTCGTGTACATGCTGGTTTCGTACTTAGATAAGTGTTAGTCAAATAAAGTTAGTATTGATACATATAGTACAAAACTTAACTTGAGGTTGATTCATAATCTACATCAAAGAACTAAAAGTAGGAGTTCTATAAATCCATTCACTACTAGAAAATATGAAATTACCAACTCCAAAAATCGTTTCTAATTAGCAAAAGTAGTCCTTAATGCTCAATTAGCGACGACTTTGATCGTCGCTAAAGTTGACCAATCACGCTAATTAACGACGACATTGTCGTCGCTAAACCCAAAAAAGTCGTCGCTATATAGGTCGTCTCTAAATTTGGTATTCAACCTTGACCAAATTCAACCATCATTTTGTCACTGCAAACGTTACAAAATAACAACGATATTTCCATTGCTAAAGTATAGATTTTTTTTAAAAAAAAAAAATAAACTGAAATATGAATTATTTAAATTTGTGAATTTTTTGTAAAAAAATAAATTTGAATTTTGCTGGTGTATTGTGATTTTTTTATAAGAAATTATTTATGAATTATTTTAAATTAACGTGCTTAAAAATATACTCCCACAATCTGAAACATGTACCACCATACACCGCCATACACCACCATACATTCACCGCCATCCATAACCGGCAATTCACCACCGTCTAACCACAAATACCACTGAACGAAATAAAAGTGATGGCCCAGGCCCAACAAATGAAGCCCAACATTTCAGTCACCAATCTACTCTATTACTGAATGGGCAGGCCCAATTGCTACATTGCCAACGGCCCAACATCGATCAGTCGACCTAGCTCATTGTCCGACCCTCCGTGGTCCCGACATAGCTTCGTCCGACATACGATCATATACTTGTAGAATTATTATCAAGCCAAAGCACAAATTCAGGTCGCACTTGGCTATTCAATCAACCTCGACCTACCAACACGTGCACCAATCACGTCGTTATTTATAACCGTCTCCTACTTTCTCGGAGTCAGTTACGCCAACATCAATATCATGATTTCAGGGATTCAACACGATCCTACATCAACACTATAAAGACCTAACAACATCCAACGTTCAAGGGTAATGTCTTATTTGCTATTTGAGTAATTACGTTATACAATTGAGTTTATAAGCCTAATACACGTTATCTCATCATCACGCCGAAGGGTCTTAGCCGAAGGCCAACCCGGCTAGTTATGGGTTCATGGTTTCAGGTCTGTTAGCTGGAGATCAACCTAATTGCTGGACTGAGGCTGATCTGGACCATTTCCTGCATCATCAGTTTGGTTCCATTATCGGGAACGAAAACGCTAGACCTTAAAACTCTAACCAAACCACAAACATGGTTTCCGACGGACATACCGCAACTTCCTCCGGTGATCCAACGCTTGGGAATACAATACGAAATATTGAGGCACGTACTGGAAATAGGACTGAAAATTTGCCTCCTCCCCCACAGGGCAATCCCCCTAGGAGGGCCACTCGTTCCAATAGTGTGGCTGACGGTGAGGGCCTACAAAATGGCAGAAGGCAGAAAAGGCCTATACTTGATGAAGGGGAGAACCAGCAAGTTAAGAGGATCCAAAAGGGTCGAACAGTTGCAGGCGACATTCCAGGTCCCTCAACTACTCACCCTAGTAGGAAGGAAATCCTGCTGGAGCGAGCTAGGATACTGCAAAGCTTGCTCGATGTGCAAGATGAGCTGCTGGAGATGCCTGAATCTCCGAACAAGGATGATAGGAGATCACAGAGAGTAGCTCCATCTATCACTTCCCACAAGCGAACTAACGGAGGTCCTAGACCGTCTGGAGAACAATCGAGGATTGAGATGCCTTCTCCCTCCCATATTTCCATAGACCCTACAGGCGACCTAAGGGATAGGCTCAACCAGCAGAGGGAACAAGAGGATGACTCAGCTCAGAGGAGGTGGCTTGAAGCTGACAGGGCTACACGTAGGTTGCCCTAAAGGGGAGAAAGGTCGTTGTCCCATCGGGAAAGGAGAGAGGTGACACCCCCACGGAATGAAAGACAGAGGACCCTCTCTAGAAGGGATCCCCACAGGGAAGAGAGACAAAATTCTAATTCTGTCTCCCGTCAAAGAAGCGACATGGATGCTAGGGAGGTTCTTAACTTGAAAAGAAGGTTGGATAACATGGAGGCAGACAAGAAGGAGACTGATGGGAAGGTCGAACAAAACTATAGTACTCTTCGACCATTGTCTCAGGATTTGCTCGACCAAAGACCTCCCGTGGATTTCAAATTTCCCGTGTTAGACAAGTATTCAGGCACGACCAATGCCTTGAAGCATATGCAGCATTTCGAGGCCACAATGTGCATGGTCTCCTCTGTGGGCAACATACTGTGCAAGGCACTCATCAGCACCTTCACAAGTGCAGCACTAACTTGGTTTCGTGGCCTGACTACTGGCTGCATCACCTCATTTGAGTATATGAGGAAAAAATTCTTGGATAGATTCACTACGGCTGGGGCCCGTAAGAAGACGGTCACCGACTTAAACAATATGACTCAAGGTAAGACAGAAAGTACCATGAGTTATTTTACACGGTTTAAGGAGCTGGTCCACCAGATCTAGGAAGACCTCACAGATAGGGAGATCATCAATTGTTTCAGAAATGGAGTGCCCTCTCCTGATTTGTACTACTACCTCTAGGTAAGGAGGGCGGCCATGAGGAAGGAATTGTTTGAGAGGGCCTATGATGTGACCGTGGCTGAGGAGAGAAAGGAAAGAAAGAAAGACAAGGGCACAAAGCTTTTCTGAAGCTCGTGAGTCGACGAAAGGGGGACCGGTGAAAAACAATGATAATAAGGGGAAAAACAGGACTAGGGCGACAGAAAGAGTCCTCGGAAGCTTCACCCCACTTACAGTGAGTCGGTCCGAGATTATGAATACGGTCAACCTAGGTCCTCCAAATTCCAATGAATGCTCAAAACAAATTCGTAAGACAACAATGGAAGGTACTGTGAGTACCACAAGGACACCGGGCACACTACGGAAGAGTGCATGAGTCTGAAGAGGATCATCCAGAAGTGGGTGAATGAAGGAAGGTTAGATAGGTTTGTCAAGGGGGATCGTCCTGCTGGGGGAGATCGACCTATTATAGGTGTACCAGAACCGAGACAACCTAGGCTGAATTTGTGAGTGATTGCTGAGGAGATGATCAACACTACCCTTAAGCACAAAATTTTTCAGCTGAGTAAAGCTCCCTATGTGCCTCCTAGGAGCTGTGTTAAGGATGAGGTGATCTGTTTCTATTCCTATGAGCTGGCAACCAGCATGACTACTAGGGAACAAATATTGGTGATTCCTGGGTTGATCGATGACTGCACTTCAAGTAGAATATTGGTCGACAAGGGGGCCTGCAAAGACATTCTCTACTACAAGACCTTCTTGGACATGGGACTGACAGATGCTAGGTTGTCACCTTATGCAGGTCGATTAGAGGGTTTCACCAATCACCGAGTTGATGCCAAGGGACAGATCGAGCTGGAAGTCGACATTGGACAGCATCCCTTGAGGACAGTGGCCAAGCTAACATTTATGTAATTGACGTTATAAGTGATTACCATGCCATATTGGGTATCCCTGGATAGGTCACTCTAGGGATGGTGCCTTCAACCCCCCACCAAAGGGTCAAATTCCCCACTAGTCTGGGAGTGGGGTGCATTTTGAGCACGACTAGGGAGTACCTGGATCATGTACTTGTTAGTGTTATGCCCTAGGCCTATAGTTGATAGACTTATGTGTTGACATTATTTATTATTATATGAAAAGTTTATCATTCGATTATTATATGTTTTGCATATTTATTTGTAATAATCTCCGTCCCTAATTATTAAGTGAATAATTAGTATAAATGTTAATGGATAATCATATGATGATTATATGCATAGAGATGCACATTAAATTTATGGGTACTTGTTAGAGAACAAGTGACTGGACTTGACCCGTATGAGATTTATGTCATGGTCAAATGTCATAATTAAATCTCATAAAGTTACTTCATTTCATTTAGTCCCTAGACCTGAGATTATCATGACCTTACATATGATGAAAGTCATGTTTGATTTTAGTCAAACGATATCTTAACACGATATCTATAAAGGCTATCTTTGGCATGATCGGAATCATGATGGGAAGGATGATAAGTCAGGATGGAATTTGTCCCTCGAAAGAGAGATGTTATGCTTGGGCCTCTCGATGAGTGATAATGATGAAAGTGTATGGCCATACCCCAATATGATTGGATTATCATTATACTCAAGATCGAGAAAGCATTGAACAAGTACAAGATGATGTGGACCATGGCTTGTGTTCAATATAACATCGTGAGACAAAGGGAGAAATGGAAGTATACCATTGGAAACGTGAACTCATACGTTATCTTATTTGGATAGACATAATGGCTTGCTAGAGTCCGCTTATGTTTTATGAGGGTCGATATGATCGAGCTCATTGCCAAAATAATATAATCCTATTGGGTCACACAAAACTAGAATGAATTGATTAAACTAGAGGAAGAATGATTGAGATACCTGATGTGGCATATGTCATCGCGCGACACAACTTGGCCATGGGCTTCGTGTGGTCGTGCGACATCATAAGCCCAAGGTGGTTTTGACAGGCAGTTTCCTAATTTGATTAGGAAACATATAACAATACTATTGTAGTATAAATATAAGGTCTGTGAAACCCTAAAAGAGCTAGCCGAATTTCTGAAAAGAAAATCACAACAAAATTCTCAATATTCTTCAAGGTTTATGATCTAGCAATCATCAAGAAATCGTTCTTGGTTCATTCAAAGGTGTGGATACCAAAAGAGGGTCTTCGCTCGTTCAACGATCAAGGCCTAGAGTTCGAAGTTTGTATTCAGAATCACATCAATACATTGTTCGATAGCTCAAGAACGAAAAGCGTTCAAGGTTGGTTATTTCTATCTCATAGGAATTCAATTTAATTGTATTGAACGGATCCTAGGCTCTTGGGTTTTGTGTTATTATATGCTTAATTCCGCTGCGCATGGACCCATAAAACCCAATAGTGGTATCAGAGCCCCGTTAGTATGAATAAGTTTGAATAAACATGCTAAGAAAATTGATATAAATTGTTTATATGGTTTTTTGCATGTTTTGTATGCGATAGTTTGATTGTTTTTGAAACAATATGCCTAAATCATGTTCTATTCACTTCGAATTAAATCTGTTAAAAGTTGTTTATATGATTTAATTGCTCTGTGATTAAGAATTGAGGAAATGGTGGTTCCTATACGTTTAAAGTGAATGAACTTAATTGGGTTATTAAAATGGTTTTGGACCCAAGGCATAAGATGAGATTAAAATATGCTTAGACATATGATGTCTTGAATAAATCACATAAAAGATCTAAGAGTCATATATGTGATATGATTGATGTTTCTACCTAATTAATTTAGTTTTTAGAGCTTTGCCATAGAAAACTTGAAATTAAATTAAAGTTGGATCTTAGCCCATTAAATGTATATTATGCTTATTTGCATTGAAAGGTGTATAATTTAGTGGGAGAATTTATTTTCATGTAAATGCATTATACTTCTCATATAATATGTTTACTTATATGTGTTCATATTTTATGTATATCTTTTTGTAGAATAAATGGCATCAAACAATAATCATCTGTCACCGCGATCTGTCCTTGAGAAGGAAAAGTTGGAAGAGAATGGTACAAACTATATGGATTGGATCCGTAGCGTGAGAATTGTTCTCAGGCAAGAGGAGAAATTGTACGTTCTCGAGGAACCTATTCCACCTGAACCTGCTGCCAATGCTACTAGGGCAGTGAAGGATCAATATCTGAAGCATAAGCGTGATGCTACTGATGTTGGTTGACTAATTCTCTTCGCCATGTGCAAGAGCCTTCAAAAGGATCTTGAGCACTTGGGGACAGTTGATCTAAACAATCGACTGATAGAAATGTTCCAAGTTCAAGCAAGGCAAGAAAAGTATAACACAGTTAAGGCCCTAACCTCATGCAAAATGAGTGAAGGACAAGCTGTTGGTCCCCATGCTCTAAAGATGAAGGGCCACATTGAACATCTTGAGAGGCTCGGTTTTCCGATTAGCCAAGAGTTGGCTACTGACATGATATTGAATTCATTGCCCGAAGGTTTTAGTAATTTCATAATGAACTATAGCATGGGGGGCATGAATAAGAACCTTTCTGAGTTAGTTCAAATGTTGAACACTGCAGAAACCAATATTGTCAAGAAGAAAACCGATCAAGTGTTGATGGTTAACAAGGGGAAGGGTTTCAAGGGTATAGGAAAGGCAAAAGTTGCTAATCCTAAGGCAAATGTTGCCAAACCCAAAGAGGGTGCCAAACCCAAAGAGGCTAAGCTCAAGTCCCAAGAGGACGCGGTCTGCTTCCATTGCAATGAGATTGGACATTGGAGGAGAAACTGCTTAAAATACATGGAAGCACTGAAGAAGAGCAAAGGTGTTGCTTCGACTTCACGTATCTTTGTTATAGATATATTCCTATCTACTTCTAGTTCTTGGGTATTGGATACCGGATGTGGATCTCACATTTGTCTAAATGTGCAGGGTCTAAAGAACAGAAGGATGCTTAAGGATGGTGAAGTGGACCTACGTGTGGGGAATGGAGCAAGAGTTGCTGCATTAGCCGTAGGAACTTATGAAGTTACTTTGCCTAGTGGACTAATACTTGTTTTGAACAATTGTTATTACGTTCCAGCTATAAGTAGGAATATTATTTCGATTTCATGTTTGGATAATAAAGGTTTTAATTTTCTTATATGTGATAAGAAGTTTTCCATTTGCAAGAGTGATATGCATTATTGTACTGCTATTTCATTCAATGGCCTTTATATCCTTGATGTTGAAAATCGTGATAATGATGTCTATAACATTAACAAGAAATCTAAACCCAATGATGTAAACCACACTTACTTATGGCATTGTCGTCTTGGCCATATAAATGAGAAACGCATTTCTAAACTCCACAAAGATGGATTTTTAGACTCACATGATTATGAATCGTATGAGACATGCGAATCTTGTTTACTTGACAAGATGACCAAGGACCCATTTACCAAAACTGGTGAAAGGGCGGGCGACTTATTAGGTCTCATACATACCGATGTGTGTGGACCTATGAGTAGCAATGCTAGGGGAGGATTTCAGTACTTCATAACATTCACTGATGATTATAGTAGATTTGGATATGTTTATCTAATGAAACATAAAAGTGAATCATTTGAGATATTTAATCAACTTGGCAAAACTATTAAAGTACTTCGATCCGATCGAGGTGGCGAATATTTGAGCCAAGAATTTGACAGTCATCTTAAGAGTTGTGGAATCGTTTCAGAACTCTCTCCACCCGGAACACCACAATGGAATGGTGAGTCTGAAAGGAGGAATAGAACTTTGTTGGATATGGTTCGTTCTATGATGAGTCAAGTTGAGCTTCCTTTATCCTTTTGGGGACATGCACTAGAAACTGCTGCTTTCACTATAAACAGAGTTCCTACATAATCGGTTCAAAAGACCCCATATGAGATGTGGCATGGAAGAAAACCTAGTTTGTCTTTCATGAAGATTTGGGGTTGCGATGCATATGTCAAGAAGCTAACTTCTGACAAGCTAGCACCTATGTATGATAAATGTGTTTTTATGGGTTATCCTAAGGAAACTAAAGGATACTATTTCTACAACCGAAACGAGAACAAAGTGTTTGTTGGTCGAAATGGTACCTTCTTAGAAAAGGAGTTTCTTCGCAAAGGAACCAATGGGAGTAAAATAGATCTCGAAGAAATTCGAGAACCCGAAAACAACATTGAACCAATGGTATAAACTAAACCAAGTTCACAAGTAGTTGTGGAACCGGTTCAAGATGCATAAATCCTTCGCCGAAGTGGTAGGTCACGATCCGAACCCGAGAGATATGGATTTCTCGTTACGGAATGTGATGAAATGGAGTTAATTGAAAATTATGAACCCACTTGCTATCAAGAAGGGATGTCCTCTCCTGATTCGAAAAAATGGCAAGAGGCCATGGAGTCCGAATTACAATCCATGGCTGATAATCAAGTTTGGAACTTGATTGATCCACCCGAAGGTGTAAAAACCATAGGGTGCAAATGGGTCTTCAAGAAGAAGACCGACATGGATGGGAAGGTGCACACCTATAAGGCTAGGCTTGTAGCTAAGGGATATAGGCAGATTCATGGCATCGACTATGATTAAACCTTTTCGCCTGTAGCTATGCTTAAGTCTATTAGAATTTTATTTGCCATAGCCGCATATTATGACTATGAGATATGGAAAATGGATGTCAAGACAGATTTCCTAAATGGGAAGTTAGTTGAGGATGTATACATGATACAACTTGAAGGTTTTGTCAGTCCAGAAAATTCTAACAAGGTGTGTAAGTTGCAAAGATTTATTTATGTATTGAAGCAAGCTTCTAGGAGTTGGAATCTACGTTTTGATGAAGCAATAAAAGAGTTTGGCTTTATCAAGAACGAAGATGAACCTTGTGTATACAAGAAAATTAGTTGGAGCATAGCACTATTTCTAGTGTTGTATGTCGACGATATCTTACTCATTGAAAATGACATTCCTGCACTACAGACTATCAAGTCTTAGTTGGGAAAGTGCTTTTCAATGAAAGATATGGGTGAAGCTGCATATATCCTTGGTATCAAGATCTATAGAGATAGATTTAAAAGGATGATTGGTTTAAGTCAAAGTACTTACATTGACAAGGTTCTTAGAAGATTCCAAATGGAAAATTCTAAAAGAGGAAACTTGCCAATGTTGCATGGTATATCTCTTAGCAAGACTCAAAGTCCTATGACTAATGATGAGCGAAAGATAATGAATGGTATTTCATATGCTTTGGCAATTGGGTCTATCATGTATGCTATGTTATGTACTAGACCCGATGTCTCGTGTGCTCTAAGCATGACGAGTAGGTACCAATCGGATCCCGACGAACCACATTGGATAGCAGTTAAGAATATCCTCAAGTACTTATGAATAACTAAGGATGCATTCTTGGTCTTTAGAGGAATGGAAGAAGATCTTGTAGTAAAAGGCTACACAGATGCTAGCTTCCAAACCGACAAAGATGATTTCAGATCGCAGACAGGATTTTTGTTTACGCTGAATGGAGGATCTTTTAGTTGGAAAAGTTCCAAGCAAAGTATCGTCGCTGATTCTACAACCGAAGCTGAGTACATAGCGGCATCTGATGCAGCTAAGGAAGCTTTTTGGATCAAAAAGTTCATTAGTGATTTGAAAGTCGTTCCAAGCATCAAAGAACCTATTGAACTTTATTGTGATAATAATGATGCCATTGCAAAAGCAAAGGAACCAAGGTCACACCAGAGATTCAAACACATACTTCGACGTTTCCGCATTATCCGAGAGATATGCGAAAGGGGAGACGTAAAGATATGCAGAGTAGACACTGATGACAACGTGGCGGACCCATTAACTAAGGCTCTCCCGCAAGCTAAGCATGATGGTCATGTTAGGTCCATGGGTATTCGATACATGGGAGATTGGGCCTAGTGCAATTGGGAGACTGTTAGTGTTATGCCCTATGCCTATAGTTGATAGACTTATGTGTTGACATTATTTATTATTATATGAAAAGTTTATCATTCGATTATTATATGTTTTGCATATTTATTTGTAATAATCTCCGTCCCTAATTTTTAAGTGAATAATTAGTATAAATGTTAATGGATAATAATATGATGATTATATGCATAGAGATGCACATTAAATTTATGGGTACTTGTCAGAGAACAAGTGACTGGACTTGACCCGTATGAGATTTATATCATGGTCAAATGTCATAATTAAATCTCATAAGGTTATTTCATTTAGTTCCTAGACCTGAGATTATCATGACCTTACATATGATGAAAGTCATGTTTGATTTTAGTCAAACGATATCTTAACACGATATCTATAAAGGCTATCTTTGGCATGATCGGAATCGTGATGGGAAGGACGATAAGTCAAGATGGAATTTGTCCCTCGAAAGAGAGATGTTATGCTTGGGCCCCTCGATGAGTGATAATGATGAAAGTGTATGGCCATACCCCAATACGATTGGATTATCATTATACTCAAGATCGAGAAAGCATTGAACAAGTACAAGATGACGTGGACCATGACTTGTGTTCAATATAACATCGTGAGACAAAGGGAGAAATGGAAGTATACCATTGGAAACGTGAACTCTTACGTTATATTATTTGGATAGACATAATGGCTTGCTAGAGTCCGCTTATATTTTATGAGGGTCGATATGATCGAGCTCATTGACAACATAATATAATCCTATTGGGTTACACACAACTAGAATAAATTGATTAAACAGAGGAAGAATGATTGAGATACCTGATGTGGCATATGTCATCGCGCGACACAACTTGGCCAAGGGCTTCGTGTGGTCGTGCGACATCATAAGCCCAAGGCGGTTTTGACAGACAGTTTCATAATTTGATTAGGAAACATATACCAATAATATTGTAGTATAAATATAAGATCTGTGAAACCCTAAAAGAGCTAGCCGAATTTCTGAAAAGAAAATCACAACAAAATTTTCAATATTTTTCAAGGTTTATGACCTAGCAATCATCAAGAAATCGTTCTTGATTCATTCAAAGGTGTGGATACCAAAAGAGGGTCTTCGCTCGTTCAACGATCAAGGCCTAGAGTTTGAAGTTTGTATTCAGAATCACATCAATACATTGTTCGATAGCTCAAGAACGGAAAGCGTTCAAGGTTGGTTATTTCTATCTAATAGGAATTCAATTTAATTGTATAGAACGGATCCTAGGCTATTGGGTTTTATGTTATTAGATGCTTAATTCCGCTGCACATGGACCCATAAAACCCAACAGTACTACGGTCCAAGATGAAGAGGGAGCTATAAATTGATACTCCTGAAGCAAGCTGGATGTTCTCCAAACCGTTCACCACCACTTCCAGGCTATCAATGATCCGATGTGTTGAAGAGATGACTTATCCCTCACATGACCATGTAATGACTGAGCCGACACGTCCTCTGAAATCACTGGGGTTGCAACATATTCAATTTTGGTCGACTAGATCATCATAGGCGACTTATGCCTCCCAGTCAACCAAAACTCAGGGACCTCAAACGGGGAAATGGCTGCCGAGCTAGATGACATGATTGAAGTTGAGGCTCTACACCTGGGAGCTGAGGAAAGGAGAAGGGTCAGAGAGATCATTATTGAGACCCTACAGTTTCGAGACGGCCTAAAACTGGAACCTGTTGACGAGCTGGAAGAAATAGAATCCAATCCCTCCTTGTGAGGACCCTGACCCGGAACCTTAGCTCGTGCCCCGAGCGGGAGGGTCCCCTTGCTATAAAAATCACCTAAATTTAAAAAATAACTTTGGTTTACTTGAAAATACACCAACTCCCTTTCACAAGCCAAGATAAAACGACGTCACCTCTCCACTTGGAGATAGGTTTACAAAACCAACTTTATAAAAAAAAAACAACAACCTGCTTTAGTTACATCAACACAAATGTAAAGTTTTACAAAAGTAGTACTATATACAAGTTTTCCCAAAAGAGTATCATCCCCTTGATACTCTCAACCACAAACTAACTATACACATACCCTGACAAATCCCAAAAGAAAGTAGTCCAAACTCCTTCCCTGGCCTCACTAGTTCAGGTCACCTATCTCAGCGCAATCTAAAACAGTAAAGGGAGAAGGGGTAAGAATAAATCTCAGCAAGCTATTATGATGCAACAAGATGCCACATAAAATGCATCACATAACATGTGTATACATAACACCTTGTGAAAAGCGGTAAACACATTACGTTACCTCAATTTACCTTTCCCGTCTGAACAATATGTCGTGCAACATAGGAGTAATACTCCTCTCTTTTGTGAACTGCTTAAGCATATTCACATCTTATATGACTCATTTTTCAGAGAACCATATAAGATTACTCGCTATCTGTAAATGCTTTTGGCTAAGTACAGAAGCTATCACCCCAACTGTGGCCACAAAAGGGGACAGTCACATGTATAATGTAATTTGATCACCTTATACCACATTTTCCATAACTGATTCAATTCCGTTATACCCCTAAACAACAGCTGATAAACACATTCAAGCACATAAACCATTACTTGAAAATAAATCCATAATCGGGATATCAATACAACAACATGGTAATATTACTCATGTTCAAACCAACACAATAGGGCAACTTATGATTTCATACACTATTGAACAAACAAACCATGAATATGTAACCAAACATTGGCAAAATATAACACAAATAAGCCTTACATGTTCACACACAACAATGCTTAACCCCACTAAAAGGTTTAAGATCATTCTACCAAGTCTTTACAAACTTTGGTTAAGCTTTCCCATCGTGCTTCTCAACCATTTTCAAGACAATATTTAATAACCTTCCCAATATCATTTTGAACAAGTTAGAACATCATTGGATAGTTCATATGTTGTACTAGGATTAGAGTGTTGGTTAAAAGTGGTATTAGGTAGCTAGGGATAAAAGGCTTGAAAACTGATTCAGCATCAATAGGACAGAGCACGAGTCGTGCCTTACAGCACGAGTCGTGCCAATCAAAGCAGCACGAGTGCAACATATTGCACGACTCGTGGTCACGAATGGGGGAAGGGAACGACTCGTGCCCTCCATCACAAGTCGTGCCCTAAGCAGGAATTCAGCACTGATGTTTAAAACATCAGTTGGCATAGGAAAAATTCATACCCTCTCACCTCAACTCATCAATGCCAAACCAAAACTTCAGTATAACACTTTCCCAACCATTTCCACCCATTTCAACCCAAGAATTTTTGTTCCAAAATGCCATGCAACACACACACACACACACACACACACACACACACACACACACACACATATATATATATATATATATAGGAAGCTATTCAAATGAGAACCAAATTTATATGAGAATCATGAGAACTAAACTCAGCTATTGGATTAAAAATACATCAATGCTCCAGATTAAAAAAAAAAAGATAGAGGGGGTGGCATTTTCGTAATTATTGTGAACTAAATCTCCCTCAAATTTCAAAATAAAATATCTCAATATCTATAAATCGAAAAAAAATTCGAAAACACTGATTTTTTTGCCTTGACGAGACGATTCAAACTAGATCCCTGAAGATAGGATTTTGAAAAAATAATATTGAACAACGTCTAATTTTTAAAATACTAGCTAATTAACTAGTGTACACTAGCTAGTTAAGTAATGTACACTAGCAACACAGCTAGTATACACTAAAAAAATAGCTATTGTACACTATATATATATATATATATATATATATATATATATATATATATATATATATATATATATATATATATATATATATATAGGAAGCTATTCAAATGAGAACCAAATTTATATGAGAACCATGAGAACTAAATCCAACCATTGGATTAAAAATACATCAATGCTCCAGATTAAAAAAAAAAAGATAGAGGGGGTGGCATTTTCGTAATTATTGTGAACTAAATCCCCCTCAAATTTCAAAATAAAATATCTCAATATCTATAAATCGAAAAAAAATTTCGAAAACACTGATTTTTTTGCCTTGACGAGACGATTCAAACTAGATCCCTGAAGATAGGATTTTGAAAAAATAATATTGAACAACGTCTAATTTTTAAAACACTAGCTAATTAACTAGTGTACACTAGCTAGTTAAGTAATGTACACTAGCAACACAGCTAGTATACACTAGGTTACACTAGCAACACAACTAGTATACACTAAAAAAAATAGCTATTGTACACTAGATAACTAGCTAGTGTACACTAAGTTACAACAGCTAGTGTACACAAAGGCTTGGCCCAATGCTTTTGTCCTGCTACCTAAGGCATTTGGCTAGTATACACTAGGTAGCTAGTGTACACTAGCCAAATACAAAGTTATTTTATGAAGTAAAAAATGGTTGACACTCATTTGTGGCTGGAAGATACTTTTTTTTTTGGACTGACACTCCTTTTTGATATCTATCGAAGACAACTTTGAAAAAACGATTCACTCAGTTTGGGACACTAGGTTACACTAGCAACACAACTAGTGTTCACTAAGACAACACAGCTAGTGTTCACTAAGATAACACAGCTAGTGTTCACTAAGACAACTAGCTAGTGTACATAAGCAACACAGCTAGTGTTCACTAATACAACACAGCTAGTGTTCACTAAGACAACACAGCTAGTCTTCACTAATACAACACAGCTAGTGTTCACTAAGATAACACAGCTAGTGTTCACTAAGCAACACAGCTAGTGTTCACCAATACAACACAGCTAGTGTTCACTAATACAACACAGCTAGTGTTCACTAATATAACACAGCTAGTGTTCACTAAGACAACTAGCTAGTGTACATAAGCAACACAGCTAGTGTTCACTAATACAACACAGCTAGTGTTCACTAAGATAACACAGCTAGTCTTCACTAATACAACACAACTAGTGTTCACTAAGATAACACAGCTAGTGTTCACTAAGCAACACAGCTAGTGTTCACCAATACAACACAGCTAGTGTTCACTAAGATAACACAGCTAGTGTTCACTAATACAACACAGCTAGTGTTCACTAATATAACACAGCTAGTGTTCACTAAGATAACACAGCTAGTGTTCACTAAGACAACTAGCTAGTGTACATAAGCAACACAGCTAGTGTTCACTAATACAACACAACTAGTGTTCACTAAGACAATACAGCTAGTCTTCACTAATACAACACAGCTAGTGTACATAAGCAACACAGCTAGTGTTCACTAATACAACACAGCTAGTGTTCACTAAGATAACACAGCTAGTGTTCACTATGACAACATATCTAGAGTACACTAAGTTAAACTAGCTAGTTTACATTAGCCAATGCTGATACACATAGCTAGTGTACACTAGGTTACACTAGCAACACAGCTAGTGTTCACTAAGACAACACAGCTAGTGTTCACTAAGATAACACAGCTAGTGTTCACTAAGACAACTAGCTAGTGTTCACTAAGACAACACAGCTAGTGTTCACTAAGACAACACAACTAGTGTTCACTAAGATAACTAGCTAGTGTTCACTAAGACAACACAGCTAGTGTTCACTAAGACAACACAGCTAGTTAAGTAATGTACACTAGTTAAATAATGTACACTAGTTAAGTAATTAACTCGTGCACACTAGTTAAGTAATGTACACTAGTTAAATAATGTACACTAGTTAAGTAATCTATAAGTCAATATTATTTTTTCAAAATCCTATCTTCAGGGATCTAGTTTGAATCGTCTCGTCAAGACAAAAAAATCAGTGTTTTCGAATTTTTTTTTCGACTTATAGATATTGAGATATTTTATTTTGAAATTTGAGAAGGATTTTAAATGAAATAATTACGAAAATGCCACTCCCTCTATTTTTTTTTAATCTGGAGCATTGATGTGTTTTTTAATCCAATGGCTGTTAGTGGTTCTTATGGTTCTCATATAAATTTGGTTCTCATTATAATAGGACCCTATATATATATATATATATATATATATATATATATATATATATATATATATATATATATATATATATATATATATATATATATATATATATATATATATATATATATATATATATATATATATATATATATATCAATCCTTTCACTTCAAACCAAACCACTATACCAACAATTCATTATACTCATTCAAAACCTATTTTCCACTCATTCCAAAACCAATTAAAAATGCCCAAAATTGACATGCAACATAACCCTTCCACCATTTCAACATTTATACATCAATGAACAAGATTAGAAGAAAGGGACATAATAACTTACCAAAAATAATACAAAAGTGAGAAAACTTTATCCGGATAGAAATGATCCCCTCGGCTTCCTCAACATTTAGACGCAGACGGATCGCAAAACGGATAAGAAACGGATTTAAGATGAATTTGGGAAGGAAGAAGAAACCCTAAGTGATTTTAAGAAGGAACAGAGGAATGAAAGAAATATTGCTGGAATGGTTTCTAGTTCTCCTCCAAGCCTAGGATATACATTAACTCAAGTTACACTTTAGCTCTTCCAAGGGTTGAATTACTACAATTAGATTTCCTAGGTTCCAACCTTGACACTTAAGCACCTCATTAAAAGTTATATATTTTTACTTAAATTTCAACAATTAAAATATCAACCACACCACTCCTATTTATTCTAATTAGTCATTAAATAATTAAAGTTAATTTATTAACATACTTAAAATGCCAAATAAATATTTAAAATATTAAACTAACACATAAAAATCACAATTATCATATAACTTATGGAATGAGATGCAACGCACGCCACACACACGTGCACAACATGTGACCAAAATAGTGCCTAGGTTTTGGGTCGTGACACTCACTCCCCCTTAAAGAAAATTTGCCCCAAATTTTAAATTTACTTACATGAACGCTCAAACAACCATGGATACTTCTCACGCATCTCGGACTCCAACTCCCAAGTGGCTTCCTCAATTGTATGATTCTTCCACAAATTTTTTACAACCGGAATACTCTTGGTTCTTAGCTTTCGAACTTGTGATTCCATAACTCTCAAAGGTTATTCCACATAAGTCATCTCAGCCTGAATATCCTCGGGTGGAGAACTCAATACATGCGAAGGATCATAGAGATATTTCCTCAACATAGACGCAAGTAAAAAGTGAGCCAACTTGGTCAATCTATCCACTATTACCCAAATTGCATCCATCTTCTTCGATGTACTAGGTAGTCCAGTCACAAAATCCATTGCAATATCTTCCCACTTCCATTCCGGAATATCCATCGGTTGAAGTAACCCTGCAGGCCTTTGATGCTCTCGGGTTTGATCTGTTGGCAAGTTAAACACTTTAAAACAAACTCCGTAATTTCCCTCTTCATTCCATTCCACCAATAACCCCTTTTCAAATCTTAATACATCTTCATACTTCCTGGGTGAATTGCAAATCTCGATTTATGGCCTCCCTCTAAGACTTGTCTTTTGATCTCTTGTGAAGACGGTACACAAATTCTGCCTTTGAAGGTTAAAATTCCATCCTTATTCAATACGAAATCCCCGACCTTACCATCTTGAAACTGTCCGATAATCCTCTTCAATTCTGAATCATTTTGTTGAGCTTCTTTAATATCTCCATACAACGTAGGTATAACTCGAACATTCGCAAACAACATCTCATATTGCAACTCGCGGAACATCAATGTTGACAAATAAGCATTTCAGCTAATCGCATCTGCAATCACATTAGCTTTTCCCGGATAGTATGAAATAACGCAATCATAGTCTTTCAATAATTCCAACCATCGCCTCTGCCTGTTGTTCAATTCCTTCTGCGTAAACAAGTACTTCAAACTCTTATGATCAGTAAAATCTCAATTTAGATCCATAAAGATAATGTTTCCACTTATGCAACGCAAAAATAATCTCAGCCAACTCCATGTCGTGAGTAGGATAATTCTGCTCTACGGGTGTTAACTTCCTCGAAGCATAAGCTATCACTTTCCCATTCTGCATAAGAACACAACCAAACTTTCCTTTGATGCGTAACTGAAAATCACAAAGTTCTCACATCCATCAGGTAGGGTAAGGATCAGAGCTGTAGTCAATCTCCTCTTCAACTCGGCAAAATTGGCTTTACACTTTGCATCCCACACATATGATACATCCTTCCGAGTCAACTTAGTCAATGGTGTTTCAATTCTCGAAAATCCTTTAATAATCCTTCGATAGTAACCTGCCAAACCCAGAAAACTACAGACTTCTGTCACTGTCGAAGGTTGTTTCCAGTTAACCACGGCCTCAATCTTCAAGGATCCAAGGCAATACTCGAACTTGAAGCCATATGACCCAAAAATGAAAGCTTATCGAGCCAAAATTCACACTTGCTAAACTTTGCAAACAATTGCTTCTCACGAAGAACAGATAACATAATTCGTAAATGTTTCTCAAGATCTTCTCCGGATTTTGAATAAACAAGGATGTCATCAATAAAGACTACAACAAAGCTATCAAGGTAAGGTCTAAAAATTTTATTCATCATATCCATAAACATTGCTGGTGCATTTATCAACCCAAAAGGCATAACAACGAACTCATAATGGCCATACCTTGTCATGAAAGCTGTCTTAGAAATATCATCCGGTCTGATCTTCAACGGATGGTACCCACTTCTCAAATCAAGCTTGGAGTAAATCACCGAACCTTGGAGTTGATCAAACAAATCATTAATGTGCGGAAGAGGATACTTTTTCTTGATGATAGTTGGATTCAATAATCGATAATTAATACATAATCGCAAAGTGCCATCTTTCTTTCTTACAAATAATACCGATGTCCCCCACGATGAAACACTCGTACGGATAAATCCTCTATCCAAAAACTCTTGCAACTGAATCTTCAACTCCTTCAGTTCAGCTGGTGACATTCTATAAGGTGTTTTTGATATCGGCATTGTACCTATCATTAAATCAATACAAAATTCCACTTCCCTATCTAGTGGCATAGAATACTCAATTGAAAACACATCTACAGACTCACTCACAACCGGTACATGTGATAACTTGGGTGACTTATTACTAGAGTCTAGAACATAAGCCAAGTAACCTCCACACCCTTTAGACAACAACTTTTGAGCCTTTAATGCAGATATGACATTAATACCAAATAATGACTTATCCGCATCAAACACAAACATAGGAAAGTCAGGCATGGAAAATGAGACTCGCTTCTTACGACAGTCTACTAATGCATAACAACTACTTAACCAATCCATGCCAAGTATAACATCAAAATTACGAATTGGTAACTCTACCAAATCAACAGGCAATACGTGTCCACTTATAATCACATCACAACCATGGTAAACCAGAGAAGATTCAAGGAACTCTCCCATAGGAGTAGAAACCTCCAACACATATGGCAAAATCTTAGGCAATTTATGCAGCGTAAATGAAAAATGCGATGGCACACATAAATGAGATAAACCGCGATCTATAAGAATTACGAGCCTTAACTGCTGAGACAGATAATATACCTCTAATGATTGACATAGGATCTACCTCTCCACTACCAAAAGAAAAGACTCGACCTTGAACTTATTCTTTTGGCTTTCCTTCAATATCTCTCTTTGCACCACTTCTTTGTTGCCCACTTTGCTGACCACTGCCTGAAGCTTGTCCCCATTGTAACTTTGGACAATTCCTCCTAAAATGTCTTAATGCTCCACATTCAACGCACTTGCCTTGCTTACTCTAACATCTGTCTTCAGTATGCCCCACCTTCTTGCAAAAATTGCAAACAACCCCAAACTCACCTAATACTGGCTGATTCGAAGGAGCTGCAACATGTCCCTCTTGAACACTCCCTGGGGCTGAAGACCTAGGTTGCCCTCTGCTTTGTCCTAAACCTTATCCTTGATACCTTTGATTGCTTCCACCACTACTTTCAGGCATTCCACGATGTTTCTCAATGTCATTCTCAATTATATACTCCCTATTCACGGCTGCCTGATAATCTAAGAAGTCGTGAGTCAACAACTGCTTCCTGAATTCAATTCCCAAACCTTTCAGAAAATGGTAGATTCTTCTTTTTTATCCGGTACCAAATGAGTACAATAACGAGCCAACTCCGTAAACTTGCCTGAGTACTGAGCCACAGTCATGATTACCTGCTCTAGATGTAAGAACTCCACCTCCTTCTTGTCCCGTGTCACCATTGGAATGAAATGTTCCTTGAACTTCCAAGTGAAATTATCCCAAGTATGAGGCGTATAATCCCGCTCCCAACTTTCCTTCAAAATTTGCCACCAATGCTCCGCTGGACCCTCAATCTTAAAAGCTGCACATCGAACCTTTTCCTCATCTGGACTTTCCATAGTTGCGAAGATCTTGTTCATTACCTCGAGCCATCATTCCACTTTTATCGGATCCGGATATCCATTGAAACTTGGTGGAGTCATCTTCACAAACTTTTCAAACCCATGGCCTTGACATCCCTCGGTTTGATTCGGAGCTTGTCCTCGAGTTGCCATATTATGTATGAACACCCTGAACAAGTTCATCATCTCTTCATTCTGATTCCTACCTGCCCCAACATTACCAACATTTTCCCGAGCCCTGTTTTGATCATCATCATTTCCCGCCATTTTACAAACCCCTGCACCAAACACTCGTCGTCAGTTATCACACACTCCCCCTTAGTCTAGACATCTACCCTTGACCTCTAAACCTAAGGCTCTGATACCAACTATGGGGACCCCGACCCGGAACCTTACCTCGTGCCCTGAGCGGGAGGGTCCCCTTTCTATAAAAATCACCTAAATTTAAAAACTAACTTTTATTTACTTAAAAATACACCAACTCCCTTTCACAAGCCAAGATAAAATGACGTAACCGATCCACTTGGAGATAGGTTTACAAAACCAACATTATAAAAAAAACAACAACTTGTTTAGTTACATCAACACAAATGTAAAGTTTTACAAAAGTAGTACTATTGAAATTACCCAGATCGCGCGCGGAAAGCGTGGCGAGCAGTCCTTTCGCGAGCTTGGGACCTCGCTTCGGTAGTGAGAGAGGAGTCGCCATGCTGTTTTGTATTTTGAGCCCAAACGTTGAGAATGGCTTTGAAAATGTGACGTTTTGTATTATGAGCCCAAACGTTGAGAATGGCTTTAAAATGTGACGTTTTGTATTATTAGCTCGAACTTTAGAAATGGCTTTAAAAATGTGACGTTTTCTATTATGAGCCCAAACTTTAGAAATGGTTTTGAAAATGTGACGTTTTGTATTATGAGCCCAAAATTTAGAAATGGCTTTTAGGACCAGAGATTGTTAGGTTCGGAGGTCACGTTACGTTTCGGGAAGAGTATGTTGAGATCACCCGAAATGCCTCGTATGACGAGTCTTTCTACCTTTCTCGAAATTGTGTGCGTGTGTGTGTGTGTTGCATTTTTTGAAAAGGGAGGCTTGAATGAAAAGCTTAATCTTGGTTTGAATGTCAAACGTTGATTTATGAAAAAGCGAGCGTTTGGATGACAAACGTCGGTTTTGAGGGTTTTGAGGAAGAGGGTGTGACGGACAGGTTTAAATCTTTAGTTTGAGTGTCAAACGTTGATTTTAAGGAAAAGAGCATTTGAATGTCAAACGTCGATTTTTGAGTTGAAAATGAGCATTTGGATGCCAAATGTCACTTTTGCTTGTTTTGAAAAGGAGTTCGAATGACGAACTCCGGTCTTGAACCGGGCATTACATTGTTACCAATTTTATGAAAAAAGGCGTTAAATGACATACGATCAACAAGTCATTTTGCGACTCGGACTCTGATAAATAAATACTATTACAAGACAAACGGCTCGGACTGGTAAATGACAGTATTTAAAGTACGATATTGACGGAATCAAACGATCCGGACAGTAAAGGTGTGATCGACGAGCCAAACGGCTCGGAGTTGTAAAGGTGCATAATTTAAATGACAGTATCGACTGATCAAACGATCTGGATTTTATAAATGACTATCACAAATCAAACGATTCGGACTGTAAAGATGTGAATCGACGGATCAAACGATCCGGACTGTAAATAACGTAAACGTAAAAAAACGAGGCCGGAATGCCGTTTTAACCCGAAATTACTTCTCTTACAGGAGAGAAGATGATTTTGGGGTAAAGCGTATCAAACCCCATAGACGGTGTTATGTCTACATTTCGAGAACTTTGATCGGAACTATTATGGCATTTGATACGTAAATCGAGGCAAAACGAGCTTTTAGAGAGAGAGAGAGAGAGTTTTACCTATGGCTAGGAGTTGACTATTTGACTCGGTTGACGTATACGAGATACGGTTTGGTGTTTGAAAGGGTGTTTTGAGTTTGTTTGGTTCCTGTTTGGTAAAAAAATGAGGTTTTCACGCAAATCGAGATAAAATGGGGCTCGGGAGGGGGTAGAATGGGTTTATGCCGTGGGGTTTGTGGAGAGTGTTTATATTTTCCTCTTTGAAATGTTTTGATAGCCCTTCTATTTATAGGGTGAAAAGGAAGAACAGTTCGGACGGACTCTTATTCATTATGGGGAGGTTTTTTGGTATTTTGGAAAGTTGGAGGACTTGTTGGCAATTCTGACTTTTCAAGCAAAACAGTCCGGCCGGACAGTCATTCAATTTCAGGGGCATTTTGGTCTTTTCACCTTGGAATTTGATTGATGTTGATTTGTGGGCTTTGAAATGCGTGCCACCTGCCCCTGTGACTCACCTAGGCTAGGGTTTTTGTCCCGTTATTTCCGGTTTTGTCCGTTTTTTAAATAACTGTCCGAAAAATGTCTGAAACACCCCCGAAAAGTCCCGAAAAGTGCATTTTTTAGGGAAAGCTGTACTCTTAGGTGTGATAACGTGTGTTGAGTATGCTTTGACGTCGAGATGCACGGGACAGTCCCGTGATGTCTCGTTGGCTTAAGAACGGGGAGCTTAACGGGTTCCGGTTAACCTGGAAAGGGCCAGTTAATGGATTCCGGTTAACTCTTAACGGATTTTGACGATCCGGATTTGGGTACTTATAGTAGCCCCTCGGCGACGTCACTTTCGAAGGAAGTGGGGTCGTCGAAAAAAGATAAGGATCCAAATCGAGGGATGCCTTACTTGAAGACACCTGAGAGGTCAGCTGGCTGGACCCTTAGCGGAAGGATTCCTACGTATCCTGAGCAGGAATCAAGCCGATCGTAGTTTGTAGGTGCAAGGGCTGCTCATGGGAGCCTTGACCTAAGTTAGACTATTCGGAGGCATCTTAACCTGAGTGAGACTGTTGGGAGGCGTCTAAATCTAAGTGAGACTGTTGGGAGGCGTCTAAACCTAAGTGAGACTGTTGGGAGGCGTCTGAAACTAAGTGAGAATGTTTCGGGTTTGACGGAAAGGCTTCTTTGAAAGGTCATTATGCTGGCTTACGCTAACTGGCCGCTCGTCTCTTGTCTGCTGGGGATATGGTGTTTGGGCTTACGATGATGGCCAAAGAGGGATTTGTTGTGCGAGCTTACCTTGATGGCCGCCGAAATGAGACAGTCGGGCTTACGATTGACGGCCGGAGAAGTGAATGTTCACTGTCTGGAGTGAAAGATACTCGGGCTACTATGGCGGCTGAAGAGGGATTGTTGTGCGGGCTTACCTTGATGGCCACTGAAATGAGATGGTCGGGCTTACGATTGACTGCCGGAGAGATGAATGTTCACTGGCTGGAGTGAAAAGATACTCGGGCTTATTATGGCGGCCGAAGAGGGATTTAGCGTCCGAAGATGAAATGTTAATGAGGACTAACGGGAATTTTAACGTCTGGAGACGGAACGTTAGAAATGTCTAACTGGGATTTAACCTCGGGGGAGGGGGCATTAGAAGTGTCTAACTGGGGAATTTTTTTTTTTTTAGCTTTTGACGGCCAAAAAGGGTTAAATTCGAAATTCTGGAAAGCTGAGGGGCCAAAGTGGCAAAGGAAAGTTCATGGTGTAAAAGAGTCCGGCCGGACCCTTCTTCAATTTGGACATATATAAATCAGCGCCGGGGCCGACGCTGAAATGGCCAGTAAAAGCCATTTTCAGCGAGAGAGAAAAGAGAAAAGAGAGAAATTTCTCCCCCTTTTTGCGAGTTTTGTTCAAATCTTTGCGAGATTATCATTATGGAAGCCGGATTAGGGAAAAAGGGTCGACATAGGAGGACCGACAACGAGAGAGCGAGGTTGAAGAGGACGGTGAGGACTACCGTTCTTCCCATGGATCCAACCGAGTTTTATCCGGCTCGGGACACCCACAAATCCAAGGAGGGGATTGCGAGGCGGGTAAGCATCCTCTAGATTCCGTTAATTTTTAGAATGTGCATTCTTGAATGTTGGAAATTTGACTAGAATTGAGTTAGGGTTCTTGGTGCCCGAATTGGGGCTTTTGACTTTGTGATGCTCCTTTGTCGAAATTGACTATAGCTTAGTTCAATTGACGTTACGGGTAGACAACATAAAAATTTTGGTGGCAAAATTCCATGTCTAGGGGTATTTTCCAAAATTTAAGTAAGTTTAATTCGGGACGGAGTAAATTTTTTTTTGAAATGTTTGAAAGTTCCGATTTTGACGGGGTTTTCGAGATGTTTTGAAAGTTCCGATTTCGACGGGTTTTTCGAAATGTTTTGACAGTTCCGATTTCGACGGAGTTTTCGAAATGCCTTGAAAGTTCCGATTTCGACGGAGTTTTCGGGATGTTTTGAAAGTTTCGATTTCGACGGAGTTTTCGAAATGCCTTGAAAGTTCCGATTTCGACGGAGTTTTTGGGATGTTTTGAAAGTTCCAATTTCGATGGAGTTTTCAAAATGTTTTGAAAGTTTCAATTTCGACGGAGTTTTCGAAATGTTTTGAAAGTTACGATTTCGACGGAGTTTTCGAAGTGTTTTAAAAGTTCCGATTTCGACGGAGTTTTCGAAATGTTTTGAAAGTTTGAAACATTAACATTCTGACTGGGACAGGAATATTTTTAGGAGAAAGGGGCTATAACTTTGTTGACATGTTTTATCATCTTGATATGCGCATGTGCAATTTATAGATGTTATCTCTGTAGTAACATACGTTTGCCGTGTTCACGTGCAGGGGCGAGGGCCGATTGATGTACATAACTTGAAGAGTAGGGGAGCCTTTGAGGCGGTCCGTGAGTTGTGGGAGATACTCCCAGATGAGGCTCGGGACGGGGAGAGGAGTCCACAATAGTTCGTGGTTGACTCCAACTTGGCAGGATTCATTAGTGCGGTAGCCGTGGTGGCTTCGACGCAGAGGGCTAGGGTACTTCATGTTGCCTTGAGCGAGTACTGGTGGGATACGACCCACACGTTCCATTTCAGGTGGGGTGAGGCGATCGTGACTTCCACTGATTTTGCAGTGATTACGGGGTTGCCATTCTGGGGCAACACTGTTGAGTGGGTGGATGGCTACACCAGGGAGCAGTTGTCGGAGCTGCTTGGTTTTGACATTACCGATGCCAGGGCCTGGGTATTCGGTACGGGCCGATGGAGGCTCATTTGAGGAGGGGCATAGAGAAGTATTTGGCTGGCTCCGTGAGGATGACAATAGAGCGCTTGGCCCGAGGGTTTTTGTGGTTCGCTTTGTCAGCTACCCTGCTTCCCACTGCTGACACAACATGTCATTTTGCTTTGCTCGGTTCTCTGACCAACCTGGAGGATGTGAGAGGGTTTGCTTGGGGAGAGGCCATTCTGACCAAGCTCTATCACGCTTTGGATAGGTTCTCTCGGGGAGAGGAGACCACATTAGGCTGTTTCCAGTTTGCCTTAGATGTGAGTTCCTTTCTTCTTTTTTTTTTCCTTGTATCACTTGTACTCGTATGTATCTGCTTTGTAGCTGATATAACTTTCCTTGCGTTCGACAGGTGTGGTTCTTGGAGGTGTTCCACCCGCAGAGGTAGGATACGAGGGAGGCATATACACATTTGTTCCCTGCCATGCTGACTTGGCAGAAGGCGGTGAGGAAGCCGGTAAAGTCGAGGGAGAGCACTCGACTGACTTATGAGGAGGTGTCTCTGGCCATGGACTGAGATTTTTCTTCGCGGATCCAGCTGACCTGGTGGAGCCGGATTGATCACTTTGCGGTGCAGGCTACTGGGGATGTTACACGTCGGCGGAAGCTGCTGGTGGGGCTCCATTGCGATGTGATGTACCTGGGTGAGAGGGTGTCTTGCCAGCATGCTTCGGGATCCGTTCCCTTGGTTCCGATGGATCTGCCTCATCATATGCAGTATCCTACGATGATACTGATGGCGGAGTTGCAGCGGTACAGGTAGGGTGTGTCCTATGCCGAATTCATCATAGAGGACGATGACTATGATGTCTTCCGGAGAATGAGGCTAAGGAGCCCACAGGTGCTGCATAGAGATGGCGAGGGCACTGCATGTCCCTAAGACTACCCGCTCCCTCGCACTCGCTTGTCGTTCGAGGGCATTGGTGGTTCTCGCAGGCGGCTGTTGATTCCTATCCCAGAGCAGCCGAGGGCTCCATACAGGGTGGATCCTGATGCTTCGGTGAGCGTTTTTCTTGGCTTTTTTGTATTTGGTAGTAGCATCTTGCAAATGTTGCATTTGTGCTGTCTGTTTGTTCTTTGACGACTTTCCTGGTTTGTAGGTGTCTGGCCGTACTTACAATCAGGGCGTGAGGCCCTTGGATGGATTAGCCAACTACGCTAGGAGGCTCGCGGATTTCCTGCGGTGTAGTTCCCGGAGGAGTGCGGATGTTTACGAGCCGATGCCTTCTCGGCAGTCTGCTGCGAGGGACCCATCTGTTTCCACGACTGGTGGCATAGATGCGGGGCGGGGCTTCAGCCAGTTCTCCGGTGGGACTGCTGGGTTCAGAGCTTGTCACTCTTCGTGTTCGGGACATGAGCGAGGAGAGTCATCGGGGGCACAGGAGCGGGGCCGTAGCTTTTTGTACTCCGGTCTCAAGGAGTTTGCAGAGTATTGGTCCATCGTGGATCTGGCTGCAGCGGGGCAGTATTACGAGTGCTTGGATGACGAGCAGGACTCTGAGTAGTCCTTTTATTTAGACAATTGTGTGTATTGTCCAAACATTTGATTTGTATTCGAAAAGGCCTTTGAGGCGAATCCTTGTATTTTGCAATATTTATTATTGATTACCTTCCTTTATTTTTGGCAAATAAGCAAGTAGGTTGATCAAAAATAAATAAAAATGGAACATGCATAAAATTTGAGTTGGTCAAAATTTACATCAACATGCACTGTTATTTAATTAATTGCACTGTTGCACGAGCCCGAGGTGGATGTGGTGTCGGAAGTGAATGATTAAACTACGGATGAATGCAATTTAGTCAAGGCTAGAACATGAGGTTGTTTGGAATTGTTCCTGAGATTTGAGGCAGCTGGCTGCAGAGTTGACCAAGTCAAAATGCAAAACAGGCCAGCCGGACTAGGACTCAGTTCCAGATTGTTTTAAATTGTAGTCCAGTTTTTGCAAATTTGAAAACACTATGCTTGTTCTGATTAAAGCTGATTTCCCTCTCAAATTTTTGGAGACTTTCATTGTTTCTCATGAATTTGTTTCCAAGGTTGTCGTCTCAGGTGCAAGAGCAATATTTGGAGAGTTTCCAGATGTGGGTACGGCACCACACGAGGCAAAGCAAGGGATTTTTTGAAGGCTGTTATAGAATGAGGGCGGTTTGGGCTTTGAAGGATTGGGATCTCTTGAGAGTTGCGTCTGGGACGAAAGGAGGCACGTGTACAGTTTCTCGTACAACGAGATTACTCCCACACTCAAGGATTTTCGAGCTATCCTTGGAGGATCTGAGGTTGAGCGGATTGTCCTTCCTTTGACGGGCGGCCTGACCACCGTTGAGAAGTTAATGTCCTTGCTTGGCGTCTCAGTTGAGGAAGCATGTGGGATGCTAATACCAAATACAGTCTATGTCGACATTTTGGGGCTGCCCGATAGATTTGTCGGTGCTGAGGGAAGCGTTTCTGCATGGGACGCTTTTGCTCTATGCACAATTGCCACTTTGTTCACATTCACATCCTTTGGGGTGTGCCATCACAGTGTGCTGGACCTGGTGAGGCAGTGCCGGAGCAGAGGAGACATTGTCCCTTTGATCCTGGGCAAGACGTTCCTTGGCATAGGTCGGATGGCGATCGGTAGCCAATATATGTGGGGAGGGAGTCCCGCTATGCTTACTCTGTGGTTGAGGGAGCGGTTGCAAATGATGCCCGAGGTACCAGCGACATGCAATCCCTGGTCTTTTTCTCGACGTCCCTTGGTAATAGGAGGCAATCAGGGTGAGTTGGAGCTTTGGATGGCCAGACTCCGCACACATCATTTGCGATGGTGGGTTCCTCACTGGAAGTTACAGACCTGTCGGACCGTTCGGGAGGGTCTTCTCATTGTCAGAGTTTCGGGGGTGTCTCAGACTTCTTTCTACATTTCATCCTTGGTGCTGTGACAGTTCGGGCTGGAGCAGGTGCCGTTGACGGGCTTAAGTAATGCTGGTACCCTCGAGGTGGGATTGCTTCCAATGGAAGATCCTTCGACGACATTGCTTCTCGCGCGGTTGTGGCAATATACGTCCTTTCCTGCCAGGGTTTGCTTTCACCAGAGAGGGGGCACTGTTCTGTCCACTCAGTATTTGAATTGGTATAAGGAGTGTATAGGGGAGACACGAATGGCTATTTCATGGAGATGGAGTGAGCTATTGGGACTTGATTACCCTGACAGCTCGTCTTTGAGGAGGGCCGAAGGGGCGGCTAACCCTCAGGATTGTACTGGGGATGATATGGCTGACTATGAGGCCAATGCTAGTCGGGCAGCCGATCAGAGCATGGATATGATGACTCGAAGAGAGGCAGCTTGTGATAGAGCTAGGGAAAGGGCTGCGTTGGCAGTCGCAGGTTTGATAGAGGCATCGGGAAGGGTCCCAGTGCCAGGTAGAAGGACTACGGGGATATTCCCTGTGAAGGCAAAGAATACCCGTTGTGGAAAAGGGAAGGGGAAGAAAGACGAAGGACCAAGTACGAGGGACTAGGTTGACCTTGCTGTCCGCAATATCCACCCACTGTCATTGCAGACACATTAAATTGATTAAGTGTTTTATTGTTGTTTTGCTAGCGTGTAGCTAGTCAAGAGTTGACCGTGCTTGAACTCATCAAAGACTGTTTTAATCGTCATTAATATGTAGGTTAATTTAAAGAGTTTTTCGAAACACAAGCGATTGGTGCTGTATTTGAAATTTATTTGTTTTTGAGACCAAACCAATGATGGTTGCCTACGTTCCCCTTTTACAATTGGACTAAGGGGCTCAGGTCACCGTAGTTCGACGTTTTAGGTGAAATTTGAGAAAAAGATAAAAGAAGTGCGACCCTGTTTTTTACCTGGATCATTTTTGGGAATGTATCCAGTTGGGTATTACTCTTTTAGCACTTTGATTTTACTGAGGGGTGGTGTATGGGGAAGGAGAGTTGACTCGTGTTCTTCTTCAAACAAAGTATCTGTGGAGCTTGCTTCCGTTCACGGGGTTAACAAAAGGGTTTCCATCCAAATCTGCTAACTTCATGGCTCCTCCGGAGAAGATTCTTTGTACCACGAACATGCCTATCCAGGTAGGTTCCCACTTGCCGAGGGGATTGGTCTGTGTAGGAGGCTTTTCCTTAAGCACCAAGTCGCCTTCTCTGATGTCTGGGATCTTGACTTTCTTATCAAATGCTCGGGCCATTCTGCTTTGGTAGTTCATCGCGACGGCTCTGGAGCCATTCAAATTCATTGATTCCGTTTTCCAAGAGGACTCGGAGGGATGGAATTTCTAATTCAACTGGCAACATCGCTTCCATTCCGTATGTGAGTGCGAAAGGAGTCTCCCCTGTGGCGGTTCTGACTGATGTTCTGTATCCCCAGAGGGCTAGGTGTAGCTTCTTGGGCCAATCCCGACCTCTGACGGCCATTTTTCTGATTATTCCTACAAGAGTCTTGTTTGCTACCTCTACTACACCATTAGTCTGTGGTCTGTAGGGGGAAGACTTGTGGCGTGTAACTCTTAACTCGGTCAACAATTGGTCACAATCACTTTCAAAGTGGGTCCCTTGTCGGATATAATCTCATTGGGTACCCCGTATCTGCACATGATGTTCTCTTTGATGAACTCGGCCACCTTCTTAGAATTCAGTACTTTGTATGATCTAGCTTCTACCCATTTGGTGAAGTAGTCGATTGCGACTAATATGAACTCGTGACCATTGCTCCCTGATGGAGTGATTTTGTCGATGACGTCTATTCCCCATGTGGAGAAAGGCCATGGTATAGTCATGTAGTAGAGCTCGTGAGGAGGGATGTGTTTGAGGTTGGAGAACCGTTGACATTTTTCGCAGCTTCTGACGAATTGGATGCAGTCTGTTTCCATTGATACCCAATAGTAACCCATATGGAGGATGATCTGTGTCAATTCTCTGGCGTTCATGTGCGGACCGCAGGTTCCGTTATGAACTTCGTTCATTAGCTCGCTGGCTTTTTCTTTATTTACACACCTGAGGAGTGGTCCTTGGTGGCGCTTCTTGTACAACATACCCCCCAGAATGACGAAACGGGATGCCTGGCATTTTAGGGCCATCATGTTTTTGGCTTTGACCCCTTCTTTGTATTTTCCATCTTCATTTGTGAAGGAAGCTTCTCCATTTTGGAGGTACTGGTAGATTTGATTGTACCAGGGTTCGTCGATCGGTTCACTTTTGACTTCGATCTCACAGCAATAGGCGGGTGTTTCCCATCGGCCTATTCTGAGGGGTTTTACTGATTTTCCCTCGAGAATTTCGACAAGGGATGCTAGGGTAGCCAGGGCATCTGCGAAGCAATTTCTGTCTCTTGGCAAGTAGTGGAAAGGGATGTCCTTGAACTGAGCGATGAGCTCTTCCATGTACGTGTGGTACTTCTGGAGGCCAGAATCTATTGTCTTCCATTTGTTGGATACTTGATTGATGATCAATGCTGAGTCTCCGTATACTTCCAGTTCTGAAATGTTGCTTTCGAGAGCGGCTTCTAGGCCGGCTGCGCAAGCTTCATACTCTGCTGCATTGTTGGTTGCTTCAAAATTCAGTTTGATGGCTATGGGAGTGTGCTCGTCTATAGGATCGACCAGGAGCATTCCAATACCATTTCCCTTCTTGTTGGCTGCCCCATCGAAGAAGAGTTGCCAGCGGGTTGCGCTGTTGAGTGAGAAAATCCCGTCATCCAAAAACTGCGGATTAGGACCCTTGAAATCACTGCTTGGGAAGTCTGCCAGCTGATCTGCCATTACTCTGCCCTTTGTTGATTTTCTGACCATGTACTTGATGTCGAACTCAGCCAGGAAGAAGGAGCACTTGGCTAGTCTCATTGATAGAGATGGCTTGTCGAAGAGATATCTGACCATGTACTTTGAAATTTGCCGTGGTGTCGACTAGCATGTCGATGTTGGGCAGTGGGAAATCGTCTTTAGGGCTGGCCTTGTTGAGATCTCGGAAATCCACACAGCATCTGACCTTTCCATTGGCCTTGGTGACCGTCAAAATGTTGGAGAGCCAGGTCGGGTACTCAATTACTCTGATGAAGCCGACGCGAAGCATCTTCTCAATTTCTTCTTTCACTTGCAAGGACCATTCTGACTTGATCTTGCGCAATTTTTGCTTGATAGGCTTGAATTCTGGATCCAGAGGGATTCTGTGCTCCATGATTGAGGGGTCGAGTCCTGGCATGTCTTGGTATGACTAGGCAAACACGTCAACATATTCTTTGAGGAGATTTATTAGGGATTCTTTTTTTGCACCGGTGAAGAAACTGCCCACTTGTGTCTCTTTAGGCTCTTGCACTGACCCCAGGTTCACTTTAGTCATAAACTCTTCGGCAACTTGGGCCCGATTTTCCTCTTGGTCAACTACACACTTAAGAACTTCTTTAATGTATTGTTCGTTTAGTGTGTCTGCTTCTTTATCAAGTGAGTCATTATTAACGTCTTTTAAGTTGTTTGTAAACTTATCAGTTGTTAAAGTGGCAATGAGGGGATAATCCGAAAGGTCTAAACTTTCATTTGATACGAACGGGAATACATTGTTGGCTACATTATCATAGTCTTCCAGCGTGAGGCCATCGGACGACTCAGAGGACTGGACTTTGACAATGACTGACTCAAAGGGTTTGAGACTGGGTTTAGGGAGATGTGGGTACAGGCCTAACTTGTCTTCCATTTCTGTCTGGCTTGCCCTTGGTCCCATGAAAGTTACCCAGTTTTTCAATAGCATTGCTGGATGCTTGGTGAGGGTTCGGGGGTCGAGAGGCTTGGCTTCTGCTGTCCTGATCATGGCGATCATGCTGTTTTCGGAGCCCAGGTCAATCAGGTTTGGCACCTCTGTGACTTCTTCAAAAAGACTCTGTAGGGCGGGTCCACTGAGAGCATCGTCTATGAATTCTGGTTCCTTCTGCTTTGGAGTTACTATCTCGAATGTGGCCTCGGAGGCTGACCCAAACAGTTTGCTTCCCATGAAGAGTGTCTCGAGCTGCTCTTCTATGTCTGGGATCCCTTTGAATGTGTACTCATGCTGAACTGTGGTGGCAATTGGTCCAGGTAGAGTTGTGATGTCGAGGAGCGCTCCCCTTATCGGATTAGCTTTGAGTCCTATGAAAAGCTTGAGGTCCCGTGCTAGCTTTCCCATCCTTTCTGTAGTCTCTGTGCTGACTTTCCCTGCTTCTTTCTCATCTTCATCAGTTCCACTTCCGGTCCCCTCAGTTATGCTGTCGGTTCTGCTGTCGGTTCCCCCAGTTCTGCTATCGGTTCCGCTGTCAGTTCCCCCAGTTCTGCTGTCGGTTCCTTTGATGAAGTAATGAGCGAGGTCGAAACTGTAAGGTCAGAGGTTGGCTGTGCCGTTGGAGGTTCCCCTTTTGCGGGCTGCTGCCTTGGTGTTGGCGAGCTTTTTGTTTTCCCTGATATCAGCTGGTGTTGGCACATAATCGAGCCCTTGGACTGTAGTGTGGTCCATGACTTCGATGACTTGGTGTTGGCCTTGTAACACTACCAGAAATAACAACATTAGGGTCGGCCAAGTCCCGTCCCATAAAGCCATTTTCCCGTCCCTAATACCTTTAAGGACGGTATATAGGAGGGGATTAAGGGGTCCTAATTAACATGCGTCCTAAATACTATAGGGACCCCCGTCACCGTCCCTATAAGTTTTTTAAGACGGTAAGTGGTCGTCCCTAATAATATTTATTATTAAATAAAATTTATTATTTATTTATTTTGCGGGAAAAAATTGGAGGGAAAAAAATTGGCGAGTTAATTTTGGAGGCAAAACATATTTGAGACGAGTTTTTTGAGACGGCAAAGCCGACCCTAATAATTTTTGCCGCCAGAAAGAAATATTGGCGGGTAATAATTAGGGACCTGGTCCCCGTCCCAAATGTTATTTTGGAATAATTAAAATGTCGCCCAAAAAATCAAAATCTAAAATATTTATCATTCAATAACTCAATAACTGACAATATCTCCAAATTTACAAGATCCAAATACATAAATAAAATCACACAAACTCATGCATACGACAACATCAAAATCAAGTATATTAACCAAAGCTAATCAACTATATCATACAAATAAAATCATCAATTAACCAAACAAAATTAGATTCTTTAGAAGTAGTTCAAATCTCCATTTGAAATAATTTTACTAAATAAGTTTCTAACTAGTTCTAATCATCTAAATTGCAAATGATGCAGTCAAACAAAGTATTTCCCAAAAAATTGCTTCTTCATCATATCATTCCTTGATCGAGCTCTTCATGTAAATCAATATGCAACTATTAAGCAATGAACCCTGTAAAAAATAAAAATATTACGTTAATGAAGAAATAACTAACCACAATGACATATCTGAATATATTTTTGAGCAAGTGACATATGAGATAAAGAGACAATGGTTGTAAAGCTGAGCAATGATTGTGTTCGTGATCATGAGCAATAAACATTGCAAGAAGTTTAAGAGCAAACATATACTCCGCCCCAAAACAAAACGAATGTCAAAAATATTTCAAAATGGTAACAAAACAGATCAAGCTCAGCACAGAGCCATGTTTCTGTGTAAGATTATCTTACACATAAACAAAAAATTGAAGCAGAGAGTATTCAGCTATCTAATATGCCAGTAACTAAGAACAAATTATATGCTCCTAAGCAGGATTTTAAAAAATGCTGGAAGCAGTTGGCCTGGCAATAGCATCATGTGATAAAATTGCAATTTCAACATTATTTGTTCTGCAGATAAAAGTGGATGTACATCCCAAAAAAAGGTTGACCGAATTCAGTTTTCCCTTCTGATAAAAAGAAAAGAGGTAACGACACTAGAAGCTAAATCCCTTTAAAATCACACTTAAACAAATGCCACCATTAAAAAAGAATCACAGTAAATTCCAAAATTCTTGGACAAATAGTTCCTGAATGCAGAGTATAATTTGTAGTTTATGAAAGGTTTAATGGAGCAGGCTACTTAGACCAAAAGAAAGGGCCAAAACTTCTTCTGAACTATGTTCAGTTTACTCGTTGAACTGAGGTTAGTCTCCATTAACGAAATAATCAAACTAACCGTCCACACAGTTCCACATTATAAGTGCTTAGTTCTATACCAGGAACATAAATATTCACTAGCTCATCTAAAAGATTAGCTTCGTACGACACTCCCCTACAATGCATATTAAGCCATAATACTCCGTACTGTGGCTTTCACTTACACATAGATGGATAAACTAAAGGTGCATCATAAATCGAAAATACTGACAAGTTTTATGCAAAAACCATACTGTAAGTAAATCTAAGCAGGCTGAGTCGGACCAAAGACCATTTGTACCAAATCTCTCATGCCATTTAAAGACCATTTCTAACTATCAAGAAATTGACTGTGTATTTAAAGTGTTGGGACAAGAGAATGGGCTACAAGAGATGCATTTGATCGCATGTAAGAACTTTATGATAAGAAGTAAGAAGGAACGAGCATGAACCGTTGATCATATGTAAGAACTTTATGATAAGTTGGTCTGGTTTCTGGAGTTAGACCCATTACCGCTCGACTCCCTGGTGATTGGATTTGAAGCAAACATTAGGTTGGTATTGAACCCTGAGCTATGGAACATTTGAATAACTCGAGCCTCGGCAGCTATAGCAGATTACTGAGTAACTTGTATTAAGGCCTTCAACGCAGCAATTTCTACATTCCTCTCATCCTCACGACGGTCACGCTCTGCAGCCTCTTCCCTTAATTTTGTAGTCTCTTCCCTTAATTTGATAATCTCTTCCTTAAATTCGGTCGTTTCTTCCCTTGATTTTGCAAGTTCAGCCTCAACAGCCTCCATATCCTGGGATGGTAAAGTCCCATTTGATGATGTATAACCCATTCTAGTACCTATGACACCACACAAAACTCTCCCATGTCCATCACTTCCTATTATATCTGAGAAAATCCTTTCTCTTTCCTCTGGATCTTCCTTGTCCTCTTCTGGTAGCTCATCAAGACGCCTTTGAAATTGTTGCTGTAAATAAATATTTTGGAATAAATAAAATATAAAAAGAATATGTGTACTCTCTAAATAGATGAATAATGTAAATATTGAACATGCATAATTATTGTATTACATCTATGCCACCAGCTCCATCATCCTCAGTATATTTTCCTTTCTTGGCACGAGTTGCTCTCCAAATGCTTAATCTATCTGTAGGCTCGTTATTTTTTTTCTCTAATGCATTTGTTAAAAATTGAAGAAAATGAATACTAGTTACATATATATTTAGATAAACAGTTGCATAAACTGCTCACATAAACATAATACTAACCTTATCAACAATATTAAGAATCGAGTTCCTCCCGATTCTAGGATAGGCATGAAGGTTACCCCGATTGTCCATGTTTCTCATTGCAATTGCCTGTAAAGATACTCAGGCATGTGATGAAAATAAAATGTTCAAAAATAATAGATCATAACATATCCATAATTAATTTCATACTTTAGTTGATTCCATACTCCAATAGCTCACTAGTTCTGGCCATTGATCATGTTGCACCTCAGGAGGTACTACAAGAAGACGTTCTGGATCATCTTTAAAGGGCAAAAAGTATTTTTTTTCTTCAATTCATGCTTGAAAGATTTTCAAGACTTGTTTAATTTTTTAAAGCAAATTGGCTTAAATCCATCGGGTGCATTGGTGTTGGCCTGAAAAAAATGTTAAATTACTTATAAATCCAATACTTTATTTTGTAGTACATAAAAGTATATAGAACAAAAATACACTTCTAAAATTTTTGCTGACCTTAACATCTTTCCAAACAGTTTCAAGGTCTGTATCTCTCATACCATCCCATGAAGTCCAATATAAAGGGAACCATCTGCCATTTCTCGCACAAGTTCCAAGATGACTTGCCAACTTGGCAGCATTAGTACCGAGAGGGTTAAAATTTTTGTCCAAATCGATTATTTTCTATTCCTTACCCCAATTCTCCCATGGATTAGCCTGTACTCTACCTTTTGTTTTAGCAGTGGAGTTAGCGTCATTATCATCTAGAAAGACAAGAAAAAAAATTATATTTAAGTAAATAGTTAAATTTAGAATAAAATTTATTACAGAAGCTTTCTGCTAAGTAAACATTTATAAATAACAAAGAAAATTATGAATGCAAAAAATGAAGTTACTATAAAAAGGAATTACCCGATGAATCATCATTAAGCTCATTATCCTCGGACAAAGATTGTGAAGAAGCATTATTATAAGCATGTCTTGGAATTATAGGACCATGCTCATTTTCCCATTCATCAACTAATTCTTTCATACGACGAGCATATCCATTTGGATGCTTAGTTCGTATACATGATCCACCCGAGGATCCTCCTATTGATCCTCCATTTGCTACAAGGTTTCCCATTGTTTGAGAAGTTATATTCCTCATTCTGAGCTAAAAATCAAATATCAACACACAATAAGTGAAACACGCAAGCAATAAATTACGTGGAAGGTTATACTACGATGCGCTATCTTGCTGCTGTAAGTACCCAAATCTGGCTCATGCCTTCCGGTTAAATTTCCCGGCAATTTCGGTAAGTTTCCCGGTAATTCCCCGGACCTTCCTAGTGTTCCGGAAATGTTCTGGAACAGTCCCAAATTAAATTAAGGGCTGAAGGGAGCCTTCCTAATTAAGAAAACACGTTTTTCTTAATTAGGAAGAAGGTTCTAGAATAATGCCACCTTGCATGGTTCTAGAATCTTTGAGTCATTGTGGATAAGCCCGCACGGCCGCATTAGCCCAAGGTCTCGGCCGCACGGCTTCATTAGCCTTATCCGCACGCCTATAAATAGAGCCCTCCTCTACCCATTTCAACAACAACAACAATACACACAATCCATAGCAATACACTCAGTCACTCCCAAGACGTGAAGAATATTGGTGAAGGCTCAAGAAGGTGAAGAAGAAGGCCAAGAAGCTCCCTCCCTCCTCCTTGAAGATCCAAGACCAATCTCTCCTCCTAGCTCCAACCAAAGAAGCAAAGGAAGCAATTGGTAACCTCGCACGCCCTAACCTTGCTTTTAATTGATATACTTGCTCATTGCATTCATATATCTTGCTTGGGACTTGGCATTCATAGTTAAAGATCACATCTTTATCACCCCCTTTCCCTTTTTTGCATGCATTAAGACCTCATTTGTCATAAAAATGTAGTCTTTTTTCATAAAGGTGTATCCTTTGCACCTAAAACTCCCATTTTCAAATAAAAATGTCGTTTTTATGCATCATTTTGCATATAAAAATCCAATCTTTTCAATAAAAATGCATCCTTTGCATTCAAAACCCCTTGTTCAAGCATCATTTGCTTTAAAGACCATGTCTTTACCATAAACTAGCATCATGTGCTTTTCAAAATGCAATCTTTATGCATCATTTGCATAATGAATGCCAATTTCTTCAACAAAAATGCATCATTTGCATAAAAATCAAATCTTTATGCATCATTTGCAATAAAGATTATTTCTTTAAACTAAGTGCATCATTTGCAACCCAAAAATGTCATCTTTTCATTAAAGTATCATTTTTCATCATGCATTTCCCCCTTTCCCCCAACCTTGGAACGGACCGGTGTAAAAGATCCTATCTTTACATCGTTCCTTCCATTAAAGGTTCCATATTTCTTTAGAAAGGGATACCTTGAACCCTATATCTCCGATTATCGCTTAAGAAAGAGTATGAAGCCTCTATACGAGCTCGACCGTCTTAAAGCGTAGGATTGATGGGCTAAGGACCCTCCTTTTCTAAAGAACCTCATCTTTGACTAAAAGAGAGTCATTCTCTCGATCACGCAAGTCCCGAGGGTCCCGAGGTTTAAAATGCGATGATCACAAGTCATAAGATGAGGACGGGATCATAATCCCAAATACATAAAATTCCAAGGAATCTCGAGCGACAACCAACAAATGGTTTGTACGTCCGGAAGACGACTTGGGACATTCCCCCCTTATTTTCAAACACATGCACACAAGAAAGCACGCAAGCAAGCACGATTAATGAAATCTTGGGAGACTTGCTCCGGCAAGGCACTTTGGGTGAACGCCAAACGTTCTTCCCAAGGGGTAACTTAACCTCCGAACCCAAGTAAAACCTTTTTTTCAAAGTTTTGAGGTAATCAAAATGGCGTGGCGACTCCATTTTTCAAATAACTCGGATGTCTTCAAACTCGCGTGAATCCAACACAAAATTTGGGCACCACATTCACAGTTTGGCGACTCTGCTGGGGACTACCCAAAGGAGAAAAGCTTTTTATTTTCAAAACAAAAATCGATACTCAGTATATAGGTGGAAACCACTTACCCTTCCTGTACACTCCCTGACGTGGGAGTTGGGATAACCGGTGGTTTAACAATCCACGTACCAGTATCCCTTTTCGAAAGAAAAAAACAATTTTGAAAAAAAAAAGAAAGCTTTTCCCTTTGAGCGGGTTAGACTCCCATCGCCGATTTCATTAATCGTGCTTGCTTTCTTTACCATGCATTGCATCATTTGCATCTTGAAATCTGTGCATACTTTGAAACGGGAAATAACCCGAAAAATAGCAAAAGGAGTGGAACCTGGAAAATTGATCCATGCAGTCGTACGGCTCAATCCTCATTGGATTCTGACCGGGCGACCTCAGTGGCAATTCCACCAGGAAAAATCATGGTTAATCCGGGCAGCCCTAGCGCTTGGGGCTACTCAGCTCCACGACTGACTGGGGCTCCCAGAAAATTTACGTGCTTATGTGTTGCATTTTCCCCGTCCCGAAAATCATTCCTTTAAAACACATTTCTGAAAATCTCTGTTTTAACTCAAAAAGGAACATTTTTAGGAGACCGCACACTACGCGCACCTGATATATCCTGTACACTTTTGCACGCACGTCCTTCAAACCCGAGGGTGGTTCCGATTTGCGATCACAGACAGCCTTACGATGCTCCCGGGCGCGCACGGGAATCATCCCAACCTCCCCATGGCAGCCAGTGTCGACCAATGCACAGTCCGTGTCACACATTTCAAAAAACCGTGACTTTTTGGTTGGTTTTTGGTCTAGTCCGTGTCATATAGCCCAGTTGCATACCCACGTAAAGGTCAAGCCTTAGCTCATAACGAAAGCCAAGATTTTCGCTCAAGCGAAATTCTGCCGAAATTCCGACAAGGAAAAATCGGTGGAATCTTGACTCCGACATTGACTATTGACCTTGACCCGCACGGAATGCGGACCGAGTCTTTGCCAAAAATCAAAAGATCTTTCGCTCAAGCGAAGCTCTGCCAAAATTCCGACAAGGAAAAATTGGCAAGATCTTGACCAGCATTGACTTCGATTCCGACTCACGCACTGCGTATGCAACGAAGTTCAATGTGACACTGTGTCATCCGGCTTTTTACCGCCCGACCCATGCCTATTATTCTCTCGGACATTACCGAAAGTCAAAAACCGTCATTCGCTCAAGCGAAACTCTGTCAAAGATCCGTCAAGGCAGAGAGACGAGACTTTCCCGGTATTGCCTTGACTATAATCCGCATCGCTCGTGCGTTGAAAAGTCCTATGACCCGCTAGACCCGATAGGAGCGTTCTTTACTCTCGGTTGGTGGGATCCGCGTGCCCTATAGGACCCTCGCCCGGGGCTGTCCACCCTGGGAGGTCGAAATACAGGTGGAATACGAGGCGCTTATAGACGTAGTGACGGAACCCACTGATCCAGGATCTAGAGTAGTTGTGAAAAAGAAGGGCGTAATCCCTTTTCCAACCAAATAGATATTAATAAAAGACACTGTTTTAAGTAAACTTGAAGATTCTAATTTGCATATTGCTTGAGCCTTCCACTAAACACCTACCCGAGTCTAAACCTTTCCTATCCCTTTCCCGCGAGAAAGAAGTGGGTGAGAACAGGGTCGGCGACTTGTTAGCGCGAGAATCCTCGGACAGTTCGCGAGAATCCTCGGTTTCGAGAGTCGAGAATGGCCGATTTGACGAGAGAACAGTCTTTGGTTTGGGTAACCGAGATGACTAGGGAAGAAGAGCTAGCCTATAACCAATGCCCTCCCCATCTTCATATAACCCATTGCCAAAAGGCTGTCCCTTCTCGGTCTTCTCCAATACCCCAAGTGTTAGGGTCCCGACACCCTCGCTTCCTCTGCATCCCCCACGGGACCTTTTTCCTCCTTTCGGCTGAGCCTACTTTGGAATCCCAGTGCCAATTTGACCTTTCCAATTTTGTCAACGCACAGTGAATTTGCCTACCTCTCGGACGGCTACGGTGAAGAGTCGGTCGGAAACGAGAATAGGAATGGATGGGTTTACGGCGATGATGACGGTTCGGTAAAAGGAATGGACTTGGAGCCAACGGAAGTGAAACTCGAGGGCAAGATGAGGTAGAAAGCCACGGACCTGGAATAGGGGATGAAATCACTTCAAAGTGTGTCTGCGGCCTATGCAAAGGCTCGGAGAAGGATGAGGTAGTGTATGAGTCCTATATCCTAGAGTTCAATACTCCGTACAAGGACTTGGTAGGCGAATGGAGGAACTTGATCGAAGCTTTAGCCAAAAGGGAAGTGGGTCCGCCCGCGATGCGGAACATGTAAGCGTCGCCGAAGCCAAACTCTCATCGGGAAGGGTAGACTCTATCACGGTGTTAGTAGTCACTCCTGAAACTTGGTACGAAGAAGAATGTATGGATGCCTTGGAAAGAGTCTGAGTTTAGAGGCGACCCCGAGTCCCCTTTATGTCCTACGATGATAATGATGTTTTCTGGTAATCCCTAAGCTCGAGGAAGAGTGCGAGATACCCCTCATATGGCGTCAAGTATCCCGACACCTTTTTGCCCTCATTGGTCATCGAGTCAAGGCGAAAGTTCCCACGAGAGCTCTTGTAGTGACACCGATGAAGACACGGTCGAAGTGCCGGAAGGGACAATAGAGGAGTGGTTAGTCCAGAAGCCAAAAAGCCCGGAAAATATCTCGACGGTAAGGAAAAGGAACCCGCCATGAGATTTGACCCCTTGAAATCCTTATTGATGATGGAATTTCCCACTTGAGAAAATGTTTGGCCAACGTCAAAGATGCCGTCGAAGGTTGACCCCGGGGAAAGAAAAGACATGCTTGATAGTGATGAGGAATGTGATCCTACTCTGTTAAAGAAGTTGCTAGAGTTCGGATGAGAAAGCCATTTGCCAAGCTCCAAACTCCGGAAGTGATAATTCTTGTTGCATGCTTGACTTTGAAAAGTTTGAATGAGGCTGTGAAAGCTTTAAACGGAGAATGTGAAGTTGAAATCAGCCGGTCAAACTCGAGAAAAGGTCAAAAAGCCGGTAACACAGGACCCAGATTCGGGAAGCCGCCTATGCTTCCGGCGGCTTGCACGTCAATCGGATCAATCAACGGGAAATTGGCCATACGCCGGTAAGAATCCGCCTCGACTTTGAAAGAATTGTGAGAATCCTCCGGTAGGAATAATGACCAAGGAAAATCCAATGTCTATGTGATGACTCGGTGCAGGCGGATGAATGTTGAGCGGCCTAAGGGTGACAAAAGAAGCACCGTCTACGAGCCAAAAACGAGATAAAAGACCTTATAAGCCGAGAAGCGAAAAAGCGGCTACGATAAGGAGGATCCAGTCCTAACTCGGTTGAAGTGTACCCAAGCCAATATCTCCTTATGGTCCCTGTTGACCTCTTCATACCCTCATAAGTTGAAGCTAGAAGAAAGTTTGGCCAAGACCATGGTGCCCATAGATGTCACCCAGATGAGGTCGTCAAATGATTGGAAATATCCACTACGGAAACATCATTACCTTCTGACTTAGACACGCAAAGTATGGGGCTAGTCACGCGAACCTCTTTACATCACAGTCCAGTTAGAAAGAGCGTCGATTGCCACGAGTATTAGTCGACGGAGGGTGCAATGAATGTCTTGCCGGCTAAAATGATGGATTTATTGGATACGAAGCCAACGGACTTAAAGCCTTCTAGTCAGACTATTAAGGCCTATGACTCCACTGCACGATCGGTTTTGGGGATCGCCACTCTCAAGATGTGGTTCGGAAAAAAGGTCATGGACGTTGACTTTCAAGTTATTGATATTCCGATTTCATTTACGCCTTGCTTTGGGACGGCCTTGGATCCACGGATAAACGGGGTAGCCTCTACTTTGCATCGGTGCGTCAAATTTCGGTCGAGTGATGGAACTATCACCACCATTTATGGAGGCAGGTGTCACGGTAGAAGGAACCGGCACTGGGGATATCCCGATATTGGAGATCAAGCAAGATGATGAAGGGTAAGCATTGACCGGATTCTCAGTAGCTTCTTCAAGGCACAAGTGTGTTGCCGCTGACCTCACCACTACTTCCAGATAAAATCCCTCCTGCCGTGAGAATGATGCGAAAAATGAGTTATCTTAGGGACTTGGATTGGAGTAGAAGACTTCAAGGTCGTAACACCATCATTGATGTGAAGGAGCAGAGACTACGAGATATGGCTTGGGGTACAAACCGAACTCTCGGGATGCCGAGAAAAGCTAAAGGCACGAAAGGTGAAGGGGTCCGGCTCCATCCTTACGAGTCTGTCTCGACCCGTTACTTTACAAAAGGAGGGACACAATATGATGAAAGTGATCGCGGATCTCCTTGCGAGAAAACCCTTCTAGAGAACCTTGAGAAAGTTAGGGAAAGCCGGCCAATCCCGTTCGAAGAATGTTCCTTGATTTGCCGGATATCCACACAGGGCTACCACTACCGATTCGAGAATGAGTACGTCTTGAAAAGGAAATCCGGCCGGTGTCGAAGAGTCGGCATCGGGACAATGGACTTCTCCGCCTTTGAGTTAGCTCTTCCAAAGATCGGCCCGGATAGAAGGCGCCCGGCGGTGAAGACGATCGATTGGGATTTGCAAGAGTTGTTTGACGAAGAAGCACAAATCCCGGACTTGATCGACTTGATTCGAGATGATGAGATAGTTGCCGTTATTGGAGACGATGGTGAAAGTCATTTTGATCCTCGCACTTTGGTGACTAAGGCAAATGCCATTGAAGAATTGGGAGACATTCTCGGGGCCGATAGCCGATCGACGGCAAATGATCACGGAGCTTGGATTGGTACCCGTCCTTCTCGGCCCAGTCGTGTCAAACACCCTGTTGTCTATTCGGTCGAGTCGGGAATCTTTGAATTCCGAGTCCTCGAGAGTCATCAGAAGGCCTCACGCACGAGGATTATGAAAATGTAATCGATGTCATCTTTCCCCTTATCTTGAATGAAATGACAAATCTTTGATTATCCTCTTATTGCCAACTTAACAAATGATAAATTAACTCAAAACTTAACAACGGTTAATAATGAATCATTTGAACAAGATGCAAACACACTAAACGAACAATACATTAAAGAAATCTTTAAGCGGGTTTCGAGAAAAAGAGGAAAACCGGGCCCAGCTGCCGAGGAGGTTTTGATAAGTGTGAACTTGGGTACTATTGAGGAACCTAAAGAGACACAGATTGGAAGCTTCTTCCGGGGGTTGAAAGGGACAGATTGATCGAGGCTGCTCGAGAGAATACGTCGACGTGTTTGCATGGTCATACGAGGATATGCCGGGGCTAGACGGTTCGATAGTAGAACACTGAATCCCTCTAGCACCGGATGCTAAGCCGGTAAAGCGAGCGAGAAAGATTAAGCCGGAATGGTCTCTACGGGTCAAAGAAGAAATTGAGAAGCTCTTTGCGGGTAGGGTTCATCGAGTCATTGAATACCCGACATGGTTGTCCAACATCGTGGCCGTAACCAAGGCCGATGGGAAGGTGCTTGTCTTTGTGTGGATTTCCGAGATACGAACAAGGCCGGCCCAAAGACGACTACCCTACGCAAACATAGACATCTGGTGGACTCCGCAGCTTTGCCAACTACGAAGTCAAATCCTTCGTTGATGGTTTTGCGAGCTACAACCCGGATCAAGATGGCCGAGGAAGACCAAGAAAAGACGGCCTTCACCACACCATGGGGAACCTCTTGTTATACGGTAATGCCATTCGGAGCTCAAGAATGCGGGGCTACTTACGAAGAGGCGGCGGCCGCGCTTTTCATGACATGATCCACAAGGAGATTGAGGTCTACGTAGATGATATGATAATCCACTCCAAAGGAGAGGGTGGGCAGCACTTTGTTGACCTACGAAAATTCTTTGAGAGGTTGAGACAACATTCCATGAGACTAAACCACCTTGCCCAAATGCACCTTCGGAGTGACAAGGGGAAAAGTGCTTGGGTATATGGTCACGGAGCGAGGTATAGAAGTTGACCCCAGAAAGATCAAAGCCATCATGGATATGAGGCCACCTCGAGCCAGGACGAAGTCAAGAGCTTCATGGGTAAATTGCGGTACATCGGCCGTTTCGTCAATCGGTTGACCACTATGTGCGAGCCCGTCTTCAAGCTCATGAAGAAGAATGTGGACACGAGAATGGACCGAAGAATGCCAAGATGCCTTTGACCGAGATCAAGGCATACTTAGTACATCCCCGTACTATGCCCCCACATAGACGAAGCCTCTTACGCTCTATCTCACTATCCTTGAACACGGCGGTTGGGGCTATGCTTGCTCGGGAAAAGAAAGACTCTCGGGTAGAAAACGCCATTTACTTTGTCGGCGGAAGCTACGGGGGAGTGAGCTCAATTACTCGGCATGTGAAAAGACTGTGCGGGAGGCGAGTGCAGGTAGTCGGCAAATTGAAGCATTATATGCGAAGCCCGCCTGTGAATTTGGTCTCGAAAATGGACCCCATCAAGTACATCTTTGACAAGCCTTCCCTCTCGATGCGTTTAGCGAAGTGGTCCTTCTTCTTGGCGAATACGACATCAACTATGTGACCGAGAAAGGCCATCAAGGGTCAAGCATTGTCGAGATCACTGGCGAACTTCCCCGGTAATGAAGACGAGAGGGCACGAACCCCAATTCCCGAGATGAAGGGATCTTTGCGGTTGAGCACGAGAATAGATGGCAATTGTTCTTTGACGGAGCCGCTAACAAAAGAGGAAATGGTGTAGGAATCTTTATTGAGTCGATCCGAAAGATGAGCATACCCCATAGCCCTCAAGTTGAACTTTCTGCCACGAACAATGTCGCCCAGGAGTATGAAGCTTTGCATTCTTTGGTTTGGAAGGCTGCCTTAGAAAGAAATGTCAAGGAGCTCGAAGTTTACGGAGACTCGGCCACGATCATCAACCAAGTCTCCAACAAGTGGAAGGCTGTGGACCCTGTCTGCAACGGTATCATGCCCGTATGGAGGAGTTATTTGGACGGTTCGGAGAAGTGACTTTCCACTACTTGCCGAGGAAAAGAACAGTTCGCGAGATGCCACTAGCTACTCTAGCCTCATTGGTAGAGATCCCAGGAAAAGCCATAAAGCCCTTGAGTGGGTAGAAGAGAAGCCCGGCCTTACATTTGTGAAGTGGACACAGGACCCGAGCCCATAAAGGAACCTTGGTACAATCAGTTACCAATTCCTCAAAGACGGAGAGTCGGCTTTCGAGAGACGAAGAAGGTAGACCAAAGAAGGTGTCGAGCCAAAAGCTTGCGAGCCACGAAAAGGTTGGCCTCCCATTATGTCATCTAGGAGGCAGCTTTGTACAAGAAACGCTATCGAGGACCGCTCCTCTTATGTGTCACTCAAGAAAGAGCCGGAGAGTTGATGGCCAAAGTCACATGGTCCTTGCGGTCCTCACATGAATGCCCGAGCCACGATGCAAGTGATCCTCGAGAATGGGTTACTCTTGGATCTCCGTATGGAGGCAGCTGCGTTCGGCACGTCGAACTGCGACAAGTGCCGGCGGTTTGCCAACCTCAACCATCTCCCACCTCATGACACATGTCTTGCATGACGACTCCTTGGCCGTTTGCAACTTGGGGCATTGACGTGATAGGGAAAATAGCCCGACGAGGAAGCAATGGGCACGAGTTCGTGTTGGTAGCCATCGACTACTTCACCGAGTGGGTAGAGGCCAAGTCCTGAGGTCCTCACTTCCGAGAAAAGTGGCCCGGTTCATCAAAGAAAACATAATGTGCGAGATATGGGGTGCCCAGCGAGATCATTTCGATAATGGGTCACACTTCGAAGGAAGGCTGCGATAGGCTAACTGTCGAGAATTCGAGTTACTCGCCACAAGTCGTCCCCGTACGGACCTCGGACCAATGGAGTGTGGAAGGCTGCTAATAAGACACTCGAGCGGATCATCAGGAAGATGGCCACCCGTGGTCGTGATTGGCCCGAAAAGCTGCACCTAGCACTGCGGGGCTACGAACGTCTGTCGGAAACGGCCACGGGAGAAACTCCTTTTGCCCTAACTACGGGATGGAAGCGGTGTTACCGGTGGAGTTGGAAATCCCGTCATTAAGGGTCCTCTGGAAAACTTGGTGTCAATGAAGTAGAATGGTTGCGCGGCCGGCATGATGAGTTAGCCACCTTGACGAGAGAAGGCTAAAAGCCATGGAACACACCGAGCCTACCGGGCGAATGGCCGGGCGTTTGATAAAAGGTCAAGGCCGGAGACATCAAAGAGGGTGACTTAGTCTTTGAAAGTAAAGCCCCCTACCAGAGACAACCCCACAGGAAAATGGGAACCCGTTTGGATCGGCCCTTATGTGGTGCGAGAAGATATTATCGGGAGGAGCCATGAAGCTTGCGGACTTGGATGGCAATCCCTTTGTCCACCCGGTCAGCGGTGATAAACTCAGAAGATACTATGTCTAATAAAAAAAAAAAAAAAAAAAAAAAAAAAAAAAAAGTGCAAAAAGAGTAATACCCGGCTAATTTGAAAACCCCAAAAAGGGCGGTCTAGGCAAAAGACGGGGTTGCACATATAAAAAAAAAAAAAGAAAAAAATCTTAGTGCAAAAAGAGTAATGCCCGGCTAAGTGAAAACCCCAAAAAGGGCGGTCTAGGCAAAAAACGAGTGCACATGAAAAAAATTAGTTCACCGGAATGAACTACGTAGACTGAGCCCCTTAGCCTTTCTTGTAAAAGGGAACGTAGGCGGCCATATATGGTTCGGTCTAAACAATAAAAAGGACGATTAAGTTTCCATGAAATATGTCACGATCAATAAAAAAAAAAAGACATTTGAATTTCCATGAAATGTGTCTTGACTAATTTCTAAAATAATATTTCTTGTTCATTACAAGTTAAAAACTTCTTGATGAGTTCAAGCACGGTCTACCTCTTGACTCTGCTAACTTTGCTACAAAGATCTAAAATACAATAAAATGCCTAAATAAACTAATGTGTTTGCAAAATGGCAATAAGGGAATCCTAAGAAAAGACTTGCGTCGGTCGTCATTATTTGAGTCTTCTTTGGTCTTCTTCCCTTTTCCTCGGCCCCGTCGAGTCTTCTTCCTCTTTTTGTCTATAATGTCGGTATCCCTCATCCCGACCTCTGGTATCCTCGCTGGAGCCTCTACCAACCCCGTGTCAATGAGTGCTCTCTCTGTCAGAGCACGAGTCCGCACCTCCTCCCTGCGAGCCTCGGTCGAAGGAGCGACCTCGGACAACCTCTTGTCCGAGCCTCCATATCTCGACCAAGTCACACTGTTGGTTATGGCAACTCGCCTTAGCCTCGGTCTCCCTCGAGTCCTACTCGAGTCGCGGTCGGCTCCCAGTAAAGCTCGACGTCTATCCTCCAAGATAACTTTGAGTCGCTCCCGTCTCCCTCTCGTACCGGTCCAGTAGACGGTGGTCAAGATGGTGCTCTTCCTGCTCCTGAAGATAGCCACAGGTGGGAAAGCGGCATATGTCCAAGCCCTCGAGAAGAAAGAAGGCTGGCTGGATCCCTCATGTCCAATGACACCACCTCCATGGTCCGGATGTCCTCCCGATCACTCAATGGCTCTGTAAAGCCCCAAGCTGCTGGATACCAAGCGGGGTATATAAGAAGGATGACCGGCGAATCACGGAACCCTCACAACATAAGACTCTGAAATATCCTCACAGTGCGCAACCTCCGATGTGGTATCCACCAACGGATGTCCGAAGTGGATAGCCTAGCCATCATCGGCTCCCGGCTACCACTGTTCTGTTGCTAGGCGCACCTCTCAGAAATCACCCGAGGGCAGAGTCGGCAAAGCCCCGAGGCGAAGCCCAGAGCCTCTCCTGACCACAAAGTCAACATAGCCGGACTCCGGACCTCATGAAATGGTCTCCCCGAGCCATCACTGTCGATCCCATGAAATGTCTCTCCCAAAACCGGCGGGACAATATCCTTCCCGGCCACTGCGATCTCGACCATGTCCAGAGGCCACTATGACGAATCCCCACGGACTCGGCGGTGAACAAAACGAGAGAATACGCGAGAGAATGAAAGCATCCATAGCCACCGTGGTCGCGGCCATATGCGGAGACCCAAACACACTGGGATATCGAAAGGTCAATCCTATCAGGGCTACCATCATCCTCTCGGCCTCTCCCAAAGGAATCTGCGAGAAAAGATGCAAGCTTTACCGTCACCGGCACGTCTCCGTCAGCGGAATAGATATAGCCTCGGTCTCGGGACCCCCAATCAAGGCTACTGAAGTCTTCGTGCGTTGGGACAATTTCGTTGTAAGAGAAGCGATAAACATGTCTCCGGACGTCCCGAGAACTTTCTTTGCGGCTCTCAACGAGGTCCCAATCGGGCGGGAGATCCCTCAAATGCCATAAAGACTTGATCTTGAAGGAAGAATCAAGCGAGTCCCTTGTGATTTTGGAAGTTATGTCTCGCCCAAGATTGAAGACCGGATAGAAAATGGTCTCGCTTCCCCCTTTGCAATCGACGGGCTTCTCCATCGCAAAGTGTTCAAAGATGGTGCTTTTAGGTCCAAAATATGCTGCAGGAACAATTGGGACAAGTCTAGAGTGAAAATGAAATGAAATGGCCAAGCCTTGCTTTTATTCGAGAAAATAACCGGCTCGAGACAGGCGCAAGCCGCACGGCTTCATTTTCCCTCGAGGCCATGCCGCACGGCTACATTAGCCCTCTGCGAAAAAAATTCTGCGGCAACCAAGTTGCTGCCCAAGGGAGTTTTCACCCCACTTTTTCAAGCAAAACACATGTACAAAAACATATCCGAAGCCATTCAAGCATTTATATACCATTATAAATCATTTTGGCCCGATTTCGACCCCAATTCCAAGCAAAAAAGTCGCCCCAAGGCTCAGATAATATGCAAATTGAGAAAGCATAAATTAGAAAAGTAATTAAAATGTAGATACAATGTTTTCGCCCCATCGGCGCCCAAATAAAGCAAAAAAATAAACAAAGTGTGCATAAAAATTGTTCATTGTTTGTTTTCGTTCCAAATCTATTCCTAGAGACCTCCTAGGCCTCAGATTCTTCTTCCTCCTCATCGCTTGCTCGGCTCATAGATGCTAGCCTCCCTCATCGAGTCCTCACAGTCGCTCACGTCGGACAAATGGACATTATCGTGCCGTACTCGGCCAGTTTGCTCCCGGAATGTCGGCGTTGGGTCCCCGCCCGAGGCATGGCCTTTGGAAGAGTACTCAGGCCGATGAGGTAGGCATTTGTGCCCCAGACGTGCCGTCTCTTGCGCCCGAGCTCCTGTGCATCAGCTGCCGCCTTCGAAGCGCGAGCCGGCTTCCTCGAAGAAGAGACGGCACATGTCCTTCCGGCCCTATTGCACTGACCGGCCTATCGTAAGTGCGAGGTGGAACACGAGAAAAGAAGAAAATCTCGGAAAAATCTCGAAAAATCTCGAGAAAATTGCAAAAAGCGAGAAAATGCGAAAGCTAAAAGGGAATAGGACCCTAAAAGTATACTCACGGTGCTATCGGGCGGCAAGGTGTCTTGGGGCTCCCTAGCATCGGGGACGGTATCCTCATCCTCCTCGGCACTCCATGGACCACGTAGGACGGATGCGCGGGAGGGATCGGCGGGTCGATAGGCTCATCCTCCCCGTATCCACTGAGTGACCGCCGGCTTCACTAGCACGTGGCGTCCTCGGGCGCGCTCCACAAACACGGCGTAGGGGGTGTCCATGTCAAAGTACTCCTCTGCGGCCACGCACCTGCACAGTACCTCGCTATCTCATCCTCGGCCAATCCACAGGCTGTAGCATCCGTCTTTGGAGGATCTGAGGAGTAATGGCGTCGATGGAGGGACATGGCCATCTTTGCCTCGAAACGGTCCCCAAGTAAATGACATCACATGTCGGCCCGGTGAGCCACCTCCTGCTGCCTCGTCACATCAATGGCATCTCCCGGCCAAGATCTCAGGATACACGCCCCGAGGGTAGAAGTCCGCTCCGTCATGCCCGTCCTGTTGATGGTGGCCTCACCATTTTGTAGTCGAAAGTGATCCGGGTCTTCCCAGTGAATTTATCCCTCGCATCTCCCCTCCGGCGAACCATAGCGGGGAAGATGGTGACATCACTCTGTTGGTTCCGAGGAAGAACCCGATCACCTCGCAAAACCGGGCTGCATGTTCAAAACATCAAAGGTCATTCTCTCTCTCATAAAAGTCTCAAGACGGGGAAAGAGAAAAGAAAAAGAAAGGAGACTACCTCGAGGCAAATGAGAAGCGAGTCCATGGAAGCGGCTTTGTTCCATTGTACATGTCCAACGAGAAGTACAACTCCGCCAATCCGGCCTCTCCCCGAGACCGTCCCTATCCCATCCACATCCTCGAAGAGTCGAGGAGGCAAGTCATGGCCGGCGTCCCGAGAATTAGCAAAGATAGTGGTGATAGCATCAACCATATGAATGCTCTAGCCGAGCTTTGGGCGGTCACATCATTAGCGGCAAAGTTACGCATGCAAGTACGAGCGCCACCTCGGCGTTCCGCGTCTCCATCCCCGGCCCCTTGGGAATCGGCTCAAACCCGACCAAAGCACGGAATTCCTCGGCGTAATGTGGTCTCTCAAGTCACGGGCCTCCGGTGAGCGTAGGCCGGATAATAGGCTGTGAAGTCGGCGGAGTCCTTTGTCGGCTCTCCCGGCTCGAGGTGAAAGCTATGGGTACTATCCCACGAGAACTCGAGAAGGGCTGGACCGAGCCCTTGCTCTTAGAGGTGATGTGAACACCCCTGCCGATGGCCTCTACAAACGCATCCGGACCGGTAGCCCTCACCAAATTCTTGGGGTTCACCCCATTCTTCTCAAAATCCGGCATCCTCTGCAGCTTAAGCTGCTATCTCAGATGGTCCTCTAGACTTGTTCTCCTGTAGACAAGCACAAAAAAGAAGTGTCGAGTCCTTCATCATTTTCAAAAGCATGCATATATTCACAAAAAGCGCACATATTTTCAAAAGAAAAGCATTCACAAAAGTTTTCTAGCATTATTTGCATCAAAAAGCGCCTTTCATCACTTGAAACGCGTCATGTCAAGTCCCATTGCTTCCCTAAAACACAAAATCACAATTTTCACAATTCTTTGCACATAAGCATTATTCTTTCAAAAATGGCATGCATGAATCATTTTCATCTTCCAAAATCATGTTTTCTCATTGAAAATCAGAATTTTGACCTAGTTCTAGCACAAGGCAAGAACTCCGTCTCATATTTTGAAAATTCTCATTCTTACTTCATTTTGCGAGAAAAAAAAGTGAGTCATTCTCATAATTTTCATCAAATAAGTTGCACATTGCATATTCTTAGCCTCATAGGTTGTTCATGCATCTCAAAATCATTCAAAAAATCATTCAAAAATCCTAGAATTTAGGTCAAGCCCTAAATCATTCAAAATTCAAGCAAAATCATCGGATTTGAGCAAAATGAGAATGCTTACCCCAACCGATCGCGGGTTCGTTGATTTATGCTCCCTTCTCCCCGGGTAAAGCTCCGATGGAGGCGTAAGGAAGTCATACTTCCTCTCCGTCCGAACGAGCTCCTTTCTCCTCCTTCTCGCAGCCGCGGAGATGTTCCTTCTTGCTTGCCTCGGTATGGGATTGCCCTCCGGATCCATTCCAATCGATAGAAGCAAAGGGAATTGAAGAATTTTGAAGAAATTCTCTCCTTTCTATCTCTCTTCCTCGGCGGTTCTTGGCGGCAATAATGCCCAATGCCCGTTCAAACTGTTTTAAATAATCTGGAAAAAACGGGTCTCTAGCCGTACGGCTCCTTTTTCTCCATCTCATGCCGGGCGGCTTCATTCGCTACGAGCGAGAAATTACAATCCACCTTTGGACCTTCCACTTGGGCATGCAATTTCCGTTATCTTTTAACCAAGATAACATCTTTTCGAAAATATCCCTTATCTCTTTAGCAATCAAGCTCTATTCCCGGTCGCCTCAGATTAATTCCGTTATAACGGGATAACGCTAGGTGACAACCTCCAGTGTCAAAACTCTAAGCGAGCCTACCTCTATCCCGAATAGTGACGTATGCTTAAGTTTCTATCAACAAGCTACCTCTATCCCGAATAGTGACGTATGCTCAAGTTTCTATCAACTTAAGCTACCTCTATCCCGAATAGTGACGTATGCTAAGTTTCTATCAACTTAAGCTACCTCTATCCGAATAGTGACGTATGCTAAGTTTCTATCAACTTAAGCTACCTCTATCCCGAATAGTGACGTATGCTAAGTTTCTATCAACTTAAGCTACCTCTATCCGAATAGTGACGTATGCTTAAGTTTCTATCAACAAGCTACCTCTATCCGAATAGTGACGTATGCTAAGTTTCTATCAACTTAAGCTACCTCTATCCGAATAGTGACGTATGCTAAGTTTCTATCAACTTAAGCTACCTCTATCCGAATAGTGACGTACGCTTAAGTTTCTCTCAACTTAAGCTACCTCTATCCCGAATAGTGACGTATGCTTAAGTTTCTCTCAACTTAAGCTACCTCTATCCCGAGGAATAGTGACGTACTCTTAAGTTTCTCTCAACTTAAACTACCTCTATCCAGAATAGTGACGTACGCTCAAGTTTCTCTCAACTTAAGCTACCTCTACCCCGAATAGTGACGTATGCTTAAATCATTCAAACTCTGGCAACCCATATCTCTGATTCGAAAGAGATTGAGACGTATGCTCAAGTTCACCAAACTCTAGCTACCTCTATCCACTCGATAGTGACGTCAGCTCTAGTTTCAATCAGGTGACAGCCTCCATTAATTGTCAAAATCTCAAGAATCCTAGACATCGTTCCTAACTATCTAGTGATGCTTGAACTACGATCAAGGCTTGATTCCTCCGGGATACGTAGGTAGCCTTTTATAAAAGGTCCAGCCATTCGACCACTTTGGTCACCTGTTTCTTTGTCACTCCTCGGTGATAAAGCGGCCCCTCATAGAAGTTCGGATATCCGACCACCTTGGTCACTCCTAGCATATCCCCGGTAGGATCAATTGCTTGACCTCCTAGGTCATTTTCTCTTCTTTTTCCCCGAGAGACCGGTTTCTCTTCTTCCTCCCCCGGCGGATCCTAATTCCGAACTACGGCTGGCTTGATTCCTCAGGGATACGTAGGTAGCCTTCCAGAGGTTCGGCCACTCGACCGTCTTGGTCACCCAATCCGTCTCGGCATTCGCCGAGATCGGATCCTTTTCTATCGACAACCCCACTCGCCTTGCAAGTGACGTTGCCGAGGGCTTCTGTAAGTACCCAAATCTGGCTCATGCCTTAGGTTAAATTTCCGGCAATTTCGGTAAGTTTCCGGTAATTCCCCGGACCTTCCTAGTGTTCGGAAATGTCTGGAAGCAGTCCCAAATTAAAATTAGGGCTGAAGGGAGCCTTCCTAATTAAGAAAACACGTTTTTCTTAATTAGGAAGAAGGTTCTAGAATAATGCCACCTTGCGTGGTTCTAGAATCTTTGAGTCATTGTGGATAAGCCGCACGGCATTAGCCCAAGGTCTCGGCCGCACGGCTTCATTAGCCTTATCCAGGCGCCTATAAATAGAGCGCTCCTCTACCCATTTCAACAACAACAACAATACACACAATCCATAGCAATACACTCGGTCGCTCCCGAGGCGTGAAGAATATTGGTGAAGGCTCAAGAAGGTGAAGAAGAAGGCCAAGAAGCTCCCTCCCTCCTCCTTGAAGATCCAAGACCAATCTCTCCTCCTAGCTCCGACCAAAGAAGCAAAGGAAGCAATTGGTAACCTCGCACGCCCTAACCTTGCTTTTAATTGATATACTTGCTCATTGCATTCATATATCTTGCTTGGGACTTGGCATTCATAGTTAAAGATCACATCTTTATCACCCCTTTCCCTTTTGCATGCATTAAGACCTCATTTGTCATAAAAATGTAGTCTTTTTTCATAAAGGTGCATCCTTTGCACCTAAAACTCCCATTTTCAAATAAAAATGTCATTTTTATGCATCATTTGCATATAAAAATCCAATCTTTTCAATAAAAATGCATCCTTTGCATTCAAAACCCCTTGTTCAAGCATCATTTGCTTTAAAGACCATGTCTTTACCATAAACTAGCATCATATGCTTTTCAAAATGCAATCTTTATGCATCATTTGCATAATGAATGCCAATTTCTTCAACAAAAATGCATCATTTGCATAAAAATCAAATCTTTATGCATCATTTGCAATAAAGATTATTTCTTTAAACTAAGTGCATCATTTGCAACCCAAAAATGTCATCTTTTCATTAAAGTGTCATTTTTCATCATGCATTCCCCCTTTCCCCCAACCTTGGAACGGACCGGTGTAAAAGATCCTATCTTTACATCGTTCCTTCCATTAAAGGTTCCATATTTCTTTAGAAAGGGACACCTTGAACCCTATATCTCCGATTATCGCTTAAGAAAGAGTATGAAGCCTCTATACGAGCTCGACCGTCTTAAAGCGTAGGATTGATGGGCTAAGGACCCTCCTTTTCTAAAGAACCTCATCTTTGACCAAAAGAGAGTCATTCTCTCGATCACGCAAGTCCCGAGGGTCCCGAGGTTTAAAATGCGATGATCACAAATCATAAGATGAGGACGGGATCATAATCCCAAATACATAAAATTCCAAGGAATCCCGAGCGACAACCAATAAATGGTTTGTACGTCCGGAAGACAACTTGGGACATTTCCCCCCTTATTTTCAAACACATGCACACAAGAAAGCACGCAAGCAAGCACGATTAATGAAATCTTGGGAGACTTGCTCCGGCAAGGCACTTTGGGTGAACGCCAAACGTTCTTCCCAAGGGGTAACTTAACCTCCGAACCCAAGTAAAAACCTTTTTTTCAAATTTTTGAGGTAATCAAAATGGCGTGGCGACTCCGTTTTTCAAATAACTCGGATGTCTTCAAACTCGCGTGAATCCAACACAAAATTTGGGCACCACATTCACAGGGATGCACCTTCTTGTCAAAGGCCCTAGCCATGCGCTTCTGATAAGCCCGGATGTGCTCCATTGCCTTGAGCCTTCTCTTGTCTAGAAGAGCTAACTCGTCATGTCAACTCTGAAGCCAGTCTATCTCGTTGACTTCATTTTCAAGCAGAACCCGAAGAGAGGGTATCTCTAACTCAATGGGCAAAACGGCATCCATCCCATATGTCAAAGCGAACGGGGTTTCACCAGTGGATGTTCTTACTGAAGTAAGATAGCCCCATAATGCCAAGTGAAGCTTCTCAGGCCAATCCCGGCTCCTCTCGGCCGTCTTCCGGATGATCCTTTCCAGGTTCTTGTTTGCTGCTTCGACAGCACCATTAGTTTGAGGACGATAAGGGGAGGACTTATGTCGCTTGATCCTGAACTCCACAAGCAGTTCGTCGGTATGTCCCTCGAAGTGTGACCCGTTGTCGGAAATAATCTCATTCGGAACTGATTGTGCGCTCGCCCGAAAATTTGTTTTTCGTGAAAATGAAGGAGTCGCCACGCCGTTTTAAGAGGAAACATTGAAAACCTTTTGTTTGACAGAGAAAATATGGGTTCGGGGGTCAGGTTACGTGTTGGGAAGAACCGAGAGTTCACCCAACACGCCTCGTCCACGGACGAGTCTTTCAATTAAACACCCAAGCAAATCCAAAAGTGTGTGCATGTGTTGATAATGAACAAATGGAGTAATCATGTATTTTATTCAATATGAGAAAGAGATTTACAACTCGTGAGCCCATTATTTAGGGAGGCCACATCCCTGCTACAAATGATCTAAAACAGATTACAAAGGAAAGAGGTCTGCGAGACGGGTCATGTATGTCGCATGACACATCGCACCGGTGACCACATATGTCGCGTGACACGGGATCACTTAGAGACAAGGTGTCGCGTGACATACATAAGCCATCTGCGTAAACTTACGGGATGAACACGGGAATCAACGTAAAAGCGATACAGATCTAAAGGATTAACTGAATTACAAACGAAATACAGTAATAACAACAAATAGACCCCGGGAGTGTGGATATGGGTAGATCCACACCCCCTTGGGGTTCAAACACCAAGTTTAATCAAATATTCAACAATAGAAGCTCAATTACACGAATTATTCAAGTTAAACAGAGAGATTGCGATTGGGATTCAGTAATCCAGATAGCTAGGATCTGATTACTGAATCCTAACAAAAGTAAATGCTAGTAATAAAGGAGAATTGAATAAGAGAGAGAGAGAGGAGGGGGTTTGAGAATCGTTACATTTGATGTTTCCACGAATTCTGTATCAAGTTAGATACAGAATCCTTCAATTCGTCACTTCTGATCTGGAGAGACTGATGCAAGGGGTCCAAGTGGTTTGGCTTGAGAAGTGGGTTTGGATTGGGGGGAATTGGTTAGGTTGAAGGTAGGAGAGAGAGAGAATTGTGTTTGGGAGGTTCGTTACGGTGCAAATTCTGCAGAGTAACAGTAGGCTGAAGTTGGGATCCATTTATGAGAGGGGGAGGGTCTTATTTATAGGCTGCAGTTAGTGACCTCAGTGTGTCGCACGACCTTACGCGTCCACTTTCTATGCCTCAAGCTGTCGCGTGACACAAGGTGGCCATAACCGTTTTTGGCGCCAAAACCAGTTTCTGGAATACCCAAAAAGTCTAACAGGTTTTATTCCCAAAAGGTCTCTTTGCATGAGTAAGGTACCAAAAGGTACTTCCTTCACGGGAAACTTATGAAATGTTTCCGGAAGTCTCGGGATCGGCCGGGAATTTACCAAAACGCCCCTTAATGCAACTTTATTACATTAAAATGCATCTAAAAGGTTGCGAATTGGATTGGCGTACTTACAGAGCCCCTCGGCAACGTCACTTTTGGAAAAAGTGGGGTTGTCGATAAAAATAAGACCCAATCCCAATGAGCATCAAGGGATAAGGTAACGGGCTAGAAGGGTGAATCGGGGAGTCTAATGGTTGGACCTTTCTGAGAAAGGATTCCTACGTATCCCTTTAAGAAGGGAATCAAGCCAAATCGTAGTTCGGGAAATACCAAGACTAACTACACGTAAGAAAGGGGTAGAAATGTGTCTTCATACCTTTGTTGTGCTTACCTGTGACTTCTTTCGGGGTCGGTACTACTGCGGTTGGCTAGTAGCTTCCTTTTATGCCAGGTTGTAGCTGCCGGAGGGTCTCATGCTGCAACTGGTATTTGCGAGTAGCTGCCGGAGGGTCTCATGCTATCGCTGTTGACGAGTTATAGCTGTCGGAGGGTCTCATTCTGCAACGGGTCCTTTGTGGATGCCGAAGGGACTCATACCACTTTCTTCGATGCAGGGTAGTTGCCGGAGGGTCTCACACTACTGATGCTGACGAGTTGTAGCTGTCGGAGGGTCTCATGCTGCAACCGGTCTTTTGTGGATGCTGGAGGGTCTCATACCGCTTCGTTGGTGCGGGGTAGTTGCTTAGGGAGGGTCTCGCATCACTCTTGCGCTTCTCTTCTTTGTGGATGCCGGAGGGACTCATACCACTTCTCCTTCTGCTCTGCTGGGGATAAGTGTAGCTGCCAGGGGTCTCACGCTACTTCTTTTCCTGTTCTTTTGTTGTTCTTGTGTCGGTCTTGTTGCTGGACTGTTCTTGCTGATTGTTCGCCTTTTCTTTTGTGCCCTTAGCTTTGCTTGGGAAACTAGGGACTCCGCTCTTGTCTGGTGAGATAACTTCTTTCTTTCTTGGTTCGGTAAGCCGGGGACTCTGCATTTCTGGGGAGTCGGTTTTCTTTCTCTTTCTTTTGGTGTGCTCTGCTTTGGGAGGCTACTTCTATCTTTGGGGTGCTCTGCTTGGGAAGCTATTTTCTTCCTTGGTGTACTCTGCTTGGGAGGCTGTTTTCTTCCTCGGTATGCTCTGCTTGGGAGGCTGTCGCAAACACGGGCTTTTGTATTCTTTTTCTTTCTTTCTCAATTTGGCTCATCTTGAGGGCCAGTCTTTGAGGTATTGTGAGACTCAGTTGATCATTGTACCTACAAGGGGGTCTATAACAACTCCAAGCGCTGCATCTAACTAATCTATCTTGTTAGCAAAGATTAACCTATGTTAGCTTGTTTGCACGAGTCTGTCTGTTCTGGGAAGGAAACGCTATCGTTTTTAAAGGGTCAGCTTTGTCAGGATTGTGTATGAGGGTAGGAGGTGTATTACAGTGACGACGAGTCGGAAAGAATGCTTTGGGATAACCACTGCAAGCCTTTTCCATACTGCCTGATGTCAACCAAAGGTGTCGCCCGACATGCTATGCCTGTTGGCCTGTTGTGTCGCACGACTGAGGGAGCTCGTAATAGGTTCTCTTTAAAATCGGCCCAGGCTTCATTTTATCAGCACTGTCTCTTTAGTGAAGGAAACCAGCTGCCCTGACTCGTCAGACAAGCGAATTCTTTGACCAAGACTAGTACTTTTAGCCGCGATGGAGCATTATAACAGGGAAACAGCTTCTCGGGAGCATCAATTCCGCCAAGATTTTCTCGAAATTTCACATTACCACCGGAGGCATCATAGGGAGCTTATTGACAGGAGGTATAGCATGTCGTGTCTCTGGTCCTTAAAAGATTGGAGGGTCGACTGGGATTTACTTCGAGCTGGATCCTGCTTCTGGGATTCAGAGCGTCATGTCTTCTCTTTGTCATACAATGATCTGACCCCAACCATGGAAGATTTTAGGGCATTGACAGGCTTGGGCAAGGCGGCTACTGTAGCATTCCCACGGGACGATTGGTCGGTTGTGGAGCGGTTATCAGATTTCTTGTGTCTGCTAACGGATCAGGTGTCATTTATGATTCTGAGTGATGGATCCATAGACTTGACTCGGATGGCTCGGTTACGCCTGTCCCGTTCTGAGCTGTTTGACCTTTCTACATCTCTAGATATATACATGTCGTTCACCTTGTCGGATTGTTATTTCTGCGGATATGCCGGGGTCTGCTCAAGTGCGTTGCTGGAGACTGTCAGGCAACTGAGGGGTGACCGGGGTGTGAATCTTCATCAAATACGGTCTGGCCAAGGGGAGATGGACGTCGTGCCACTGTTGCTGGCTGAGACTTATCATGGCATCGATAGGCTGGCAGGGGGATCAGACTTCATGGGAGCAGGCAGCCCCAGCTTATTGTCTTTGTGGCTTTCTGAGAGGTTGCGCTTGATCATGCCATTTCCAACGGGTCAAACTGCTATGCCTTGGGTGACGGGGCAACGCAGAGTGTTGAGGGACGAGGTTGCTGACAGTTGGCAGTTAAGATTGTCATGATATGGGACTGCGATACGAGCTTACGGATTCCTGCTTGGAGATTACGGACCATGAGAGACATTCGGGATGGATCGGTAGTAGTCGGCTTGCCCGGGCTTGCAGGTATCTTCTTTCTGTATCCCATCGTTGGTGAGCAGGCAGTACAGGTACCCTCAGCAGATTGTCCAGGATTTGAGGGAGAGGTTGATGCTGATGTTGTTCCGATGTCTATGACCGAGCCCCAGGCTATACAGTTTTTCTGCAGATCCTTTCTGGAGGGCTTTCTTCCCACTCGTGCACTCCTTCGGCAATCCAGGGGGTACGCCTTCTTAACTACAGAGTATCTGGTTTGGTATGAGGAGCAGCAGGGTCCCGCACAATTGGCTATAGAGTCTCGCCGCCGGGAATACTTGGGAGCAGATTACTCGTCTAGCCGGTCTCTCCGGGATACAGAAGCACGGGGGAATCCAGACAATGTTACAGCGATCTTTGCGAGGACTACCGGAGCGAGAGATCCTGAGAGGCTGCTTTGAGGGATGATCCAGAGGTGATGGCTCGGAGAGAGGCATTGAGGCAGGAGAGGATTGCTAGGGCTGCCTTGAGGGAGACTGGTCTGATTGAACCACCGACGCGCGTTATTCCAGAATTGGGACGGGCTCAAACTGATTTATTTGACATTCCTAAGCCAAAGACCTCCCGGGGACCGAGGAAGAGGAAGGACAGAGGAGCGAGTTCGGGAGCGGGGACGAATCTCTAGACACTTTCTCTGAGAGACAGGAGACTCTTTTGTTTTTATTTTTGAGAGTAGGATTTATTTGTATGGAAATTGAGTATCCTTTGATTACCTAATGCAGACGAAATAGATGTTGAAAATTTATTAATTTTATTCGCAGCAAGTTGTTTGAGTCAAAAGTGGGTCGTGCTTGAACTCATCAACAAGAATATTAACTCCAAATGAAACTTTGAAAAGCTTTGGAACTGTAATCAAAACACATTTTAGCAGGACAAGAGGTTTTACAACAATTTTAGACCGAACCACAAGTGGTTGCCTACATTCCCCTTTTGTAAGAGAACTAAGGGGCTCAGGTCTCCGTAGTTCGACTCAATCAACTTTTGTGTTTAAGAAAGGGGAAGATAGAAGGGGGACATGGTGCGACCCTGTTTTTTACCTAGACCGCCCTTTTTAGAGTTTTCGGTCTAGCTGGGTATATTCTTTAGCACCGGGCGCGTCCCTTGTTTTTGCATGGACTGCCTTTTGAGAGGTTTTCAGTCTCATCTGGGACAATTTTGTTGCGCCTTTATTTATCCTCATCATTTTTTTTATTATTATTTTAGAGGGGGAAAGACTCGATCATATATAGTACCTCCGCAACTTGTCACCGTTGACGGGGTGCAGAAATGGGTTGCCATCTAAAGCTGTCAGCTGCATAGCTCCTCCGGAGAATATTTTCTTCACCAGAAACAGTCCGACCCAAATAGGTGCCCATTTGCCCAATGCACTGTTCTGATTCGAGGGCTTCATCTTAAGGACCAAATCACCAATCTTGATGTCCTTGGGTTTCACCTTCTTGACAAAGGCACGGGCCATTCTTCTCTGGTATGCCCGGTTATGTTCCATGGCTTTTAGTATGCATTCATCTAACAGAGCCAATTCATTGTGTCGACTTTGGAGCCATTCAATTTCATTCACCTCATTTTCAAGCAAAACCCTGAGGGATGGAATTTCTAATTCAATAGGCATGACAGCCTCCATTCCGTAAGTCAGAGCGTATGGAGTGGCACCGGTGGCAGTTCGAATAGAAGTGTGGTAGCCCCATAGTGCTAAATGCAGCTTCTCTGGCCAATCCCTTCCTCGTTCGGCCATCTTCTTAATGATTCTTTCCAAATTCTTGTTGGCGGCTTCAACAGCACCATTCGTCTGAGGTCTGTACGGTGAAGATTTATGGCGCTTGACCCTGTATTCAGTGAGTAACCTATCAATTTCTCCTTCGAAATGGGTTCCATTGTCGGAAATAATCTCATTTGGGACTCCGTAGTGGCAGAAGATCTGTTCTTTTATGAAATGAGCCACCTTCTTAGCTGTGAGCACTTTGTAAGATGCAGCTTCTACCCACTTCGTGAAGTAATCCACTGCAACCAAAACAAACGAGTATCCATTGCTCCCGGATGGAGTTATCTTCCCAATGACATCAATACCCCATGTTGTGAAGGGCCACAGAGTTGTCATACAGTAGAGGTCATGAGGAGGGATATGGTTCAAGTTGGAGAATCGCTGGCATTTATCACAGGTTCGCACAAATTGGATGCAATCTGTCTCCATAGTAATCCAGAAGTAACCCAGCCTGATGATGCTATGCATGAGAGATCGAGCGTTCATATGAGGTCCGCAGGCACCGTTATGAACGTCTTCCATTACTCTTTGGGCTTTTTCCTTGCTGATATAGAGTAGGAGAGGGCAACCTTCCCTTTTCTTCCACAATTCGTTGCCGAGTATAACGTATTGAGCTGATAGCCTTTTCAACGCTTGCAGGCTCTTGGCATGAATACCCTTTATGTCTCTTTCTTTATCAACGGGAAAAGATGCTTCACCATGCTTGAGGTATTGGAAAATCTGACTGTACCACGGCTCATTGACGGTTTCGACCTGGCCAAAAAGAAGGTCCACTTCGCCAATCTGGTGGAAATGTTGCCTCTATCACCTTGAAACAGATATCTGATCGGGTCCATCTTGGAAACCAGGTGCACTGTGTGAGATAACATATAGTGCTTCAATTTTCCGACTACCCAAACCAAAGAGGCGCATGTTTTCTCGAGAGCAGAGTAGTTCAACTCACTTCCTTGGAATTTGCGACTGACGAAATAAATGGCATTCTCGACCTTAGAGTCTTTCTTCTCTTGCGCTAGCATGGCTCCGATAGCTGTGTCTGTGACCGTCAGATATAGAAGTAAAGGCTTGTCTCCGTGAGGTGGGCAGAGAATAGGAGGATTAACAAGGTAAGCTTTGATTCTTTCGAAAGCTAGTTGGCACTCCTCGTTCCAAACCACTTCCTGATTCTTCTTTAATAGCTTAAAGATTGGCTCACATATAGAGGTCAGCTGGTTGATGAATCTACTGAAGTACTGTAAACGGCCCATGAACCTTTCACTTCAGAGACAGTTCTGGGTGGCTTCATCTCGACAATCGCTTTGACCTTTCTAGGATCTACCTCGATGCCTCGCTCTGTGACCATGTAGCCCAAAACTTTACCCCGGATAACCCCAAAGGTACAATTGGCTGGGTTTAACCTCATAGAATGCTCCCGGAGTCTGTTGAAGATCTTCCTTAAATCTGTGAAGTGCTGTCCATCCGACCCTTTCGAGTGAATAATCATATCGTCCACATATACTTCAATCTCCTTGTGGATCATTTCGTGAAACAGGGTGGTGACTGCTCTCTGGTAGGTAGCCCCAGCATTCTTCAAACCAAACGGCATTACTGTGTAACAATAAGTACCCCATGGAGTTGTAAACGCTGTCTTGTCCTGATCTTCCTCAGCCATTTTGATTTGATTGTAACCCGCAAAACCATCAACGAAAGACTTGACCTCAAAGTTTGTGGTTGCATCCACTAGCATATCAATATTGGGCAAAGGGAAGTCATCTTTGGGACTAGCCTTATTAAGATCTCGGAAATCTACGCAGACCCGAACCTTTCCGTTTGCTTTTGTGACAGTAACAATGTTCGCCAACCAGGTCGGATATTCAATCACCTTGATGAAGCCCGCCCATAGGAGTTTTTCGATTTCTTCTTTCACCTGCAAGGACCACTCTGGTTTTATCCGCCTCAACTTCTGCTTGATCGGTTTAATTTCTGGATCTAGAGGAATCCGGTGCTCTACGATGGAAGTATCCAACCCAGGCATATCTTTGTAAGACCAAGCAAAGACGTACATATATTCTTTAAGCAATTCAATCAAGGCAACCTGTTCATCTCCGGAGAAGAAGCTACCAATCTGTGTTTCTTTGGGTTCTTCGGCTGTTCCCAGGTTCACTGTTGTCAATACCTCATCGGCAGCTTGGGCCCGGCTTTCCTTTTGTTCGCAAACTTGCTTTGAATCATTTTCTAAAGTTTGTTCATCTATTAGGTCTGCATTATCTTCAATTGAATCTGGCTTAATTATTTTTAAATCTTGATGATTAACTTTAGTTAAGCGTTCAATTGTTAGGTTGGCAATCACGGGATACTCAGAAAGATCAACCATTTTATTCAGAGCATAGGGAAACACAGTGTTTACAACTCGAAGACGGTCTTCTGTCGTGAGGACATCAGACCGGTCGGAAGACTCAAATTCAATAACAAAAGATTCAGGAGACCGACTCAGGACACGAGGAACAAATTTAGTCTCGGAAGGACAAGGACGAGGCTTGAGCCCAAGCTTTTCAATCACAGTCTCCCTGTCGGCGACTGGTTCTCGGAACGAAATCCAATTCTGTAGAGGTCTCTCTGCCACTGTCTCCAACATGTTTAGCTCCGCAACTGGCTCTTTTTCAAATTCTAGCATAGCAACCACCTCGCTATCAGAGGAAAAGTCAATCAAATCACTCGGCTCCTCGGGCTCCGACAGCCCCTGATTCTCAAACAATTCTGCCAAATCACCATCAATATCTAAAGGATCTGCACCCCGGATCTTGTGCACAACATGGTCATCCAGAGCGAGCTTCTCAAGCTGGTTTACGTAATCGGTTCCCGAGAAATGATAGCTATTCTCGTAAGTGGCGGTCACACCTGGCCTTTTGGGCAGACTGTCAAACATTTCTTTCACTGGGTTTTGGCTGCTGGCAAACTTCCGGATCATTCTCATTCTATCCTCCATTTGGCTCAACTTTGGTTCGGGACAGACAAACATATCACCATTCTCTTTGACAAAATGCTGATTTAAGGACCAACTGTACGGGCGCATCTCGGGCCTCTTGTACCTCTTTCCAGCCGCTGAGGTCATCCTTTCCTTAAAGGCTTCAGTCTTGTCGTACATCTTATCTTCTTTCGTCACATCATACCCAAGGCCTAGCTTATTCCTCTTGGCTTCTGGCATCATAAGGTGACATGGTCCCTGTTGACGTTTTCCCAGCCCCAGTCCAGGGATATAGCTCATGCCTCTCATCATTTTTAACACTGGAGGGATCTTGTCGGAGGAAGTCGTCAAGTCTATGGTGCAGACCTGCCCTTTAGGCTTCTCTATTGTGAATCCGCTGAGCATCGGATTTTCCTGGTCGAGCTTGATCTCCATTACTGGTACGGTGTTGGTGCTGGTTTCCCCAATCGTAACACTATCGCCATAAATCGTTGTCAGCACCCCATCTTGTACAAATTTTAAGCACTGGTGAAGAGTGGAGGCTACCACTCCAATTTCGTGAATCCAAGGTCTGCCCAATAATGCTGAAAATGTGACTGGAATATCGATAACTTGAAATTCGACCATCATCTCTTTACCCCCAAACATCAAATTTAAAGAAACTATTCCCAATACTGCCCTGGACGTGGAATCGTAAGCTTTTATGGTTTTATTGGATGGTTTAAGGTTCTGCGCATTGATGTCCAACATACTCATCATCTTGGTCGGGAGCACATTCATAGCTGACCCATTATCTATCAACACATGGGGAATCCGCCGTCCTTCCAAGGGCACTGTGATGTGTAGGGATTCGTTATGCTTCGCACCATAAGAAGGCAAGTCGAGATCCATAAAAGTAATGATGTTTCCATACTGTGCAGTCCCAATTCGGTGACGAGGCTTAGATGCAGTGTGGCATTGACAGATACTTTCATTTTGGACAGGGCCTCTTCCAACTTCAGTTTGTGAGGGTAGGAGGATGTGAGTAAAGACCATAAAGAGATGTCGGCTTGTGTTCTCTTTAACTGCGTTAGGATTGGGTCTTCCTGGACTTCTTCGTCCCCCGCTAATCTGTAAAGATTCTGAGATGACTGAGGATTAGGGATCACAACTGCCTTACCTTTCCCCGATGAATCTGGATTATTCACTCCTAACATTCTCCCTGACCGAGTCAACAGATTAACATCTTGGTGATCATCAACTACAAATTCCTTGCTGGCCTCCTTGAGCTCTGCTAGCGAAATTGGAATAGGACGAGTGCTATAAGGCCATGCCGCCTGCCTTATCTCATTTACGGACAAAGGAGCCTCTACATTGGCCGCTATCCTGAGTTCCTCTAGAGAAATTGGGGATTCTCTAGGAGTCATGGAGGATATAGTATTGGCAACCACATGTTCTTCATAATCGTCAAAATCAGCAGCATTATTCAAATCATATAGATCATCAAGATACAAGACATAACAGAAATTATCTTTCATTTCACCAGAAAAAGGGATTACATCATTCACATTCTCATTACAACCAGCGCTATCATTTCCAACTATTGACTTCTCAAACTCTATTACATTAACAAAGTAATCTTGCCCACCGTCAATAAGGTTCACGTTGTTGTTTGGCAGAGTATTATTGACCACATTCGAGCGAGGAGATTTCTCAATTTTCTTGTCATCCACCAAACCTTGAATTATATTTTTGAGGGTAATGCAGGAATTTGTGGTGTGTCCTGGGAACTGGTGAAACCGGCAGTACTTGCTAGCATCCATATGGGGATTAGGACGAGCAGGACTATAATTCTCCAATGGCTTGATCATACCGATACGAAGCAATCCGTTAAAAACCTCCTCTGTGGACATACCCAAATCATCAAATCTCGGCTGCGGCTTAGGCTGAAACCTCACTGCATTCTGCACGCTATTACCTCCTCTCTGTAGATTGTTGATGCTGTTGTCTTTGGTCATTTCCCTTCCCCTCAGCACCATTGCTGAAACAGGGTTGGGTTCTCGGTATCGGTATCCTCCACTACCACTGTTGCCACCGACGTTTGCACTTGGGGTTTGGTTGAACAATCTGTTTTCGCTCCTAGCTCCCATTCCCACCATCTCTCGTGGATCTGGGTACCAACCTTTCCCGATGGCTTCTCTGAGCGCTGGCTTAATACATGACAAGAAAATATCCTTTTGGTCCTGGAGGGGTATCGGCTCCGATAGCTCATTAAGCTTGGCGTTCCACCGTTTGTAAAATTACGTAATCGACTCATCAACTTTACGGATAGTTCCCACCAAATCATCCCGAGTAGTACGCCATTCCAAGTTGCCTTTGTACTTCTCCAAGAAGGTTTTACATTATCGATTCCACGTAGAGCGACACTCTTGTTTCAAAGCCAGGAACCACGTGAGCGCTGATCCCTTCACAGTCAGATGGAAGTGGGACACCATAAACTCGGGAGTGCAACCCATTGCTCCCATTGTCATAACATACATATCTATATGAGTTTTCGGACAGGCGGTACCATCGAAATCCATTTTGGGCATTTTAAACTTGTGCGGCAAAGGCGTTACTTGGGCGGGATCCACAACCTTAAGACCACTGGAACCCACGGTCAACTTATCAATTTGCTGCTGCATCTGCTTCAACAAAGCTGTCACTTACGGAGCCAAACACGGAATGCGGGGTATAGAGGGAGCCACTGTCGATGAAGGAACTGGGAAGTCAGAATTAGGTCCAATGGGCAAAGCTACTGGTGGGAGACCAAAAGTACTGGGAATTCCGGTATTACTGTCCAACAAGCTGACCGAACTGGGGATTCTATTACCATACACATCATACCCGTTAAACTGCACACTAGGGTTCTGGGAACTGTTCTGCGATGGCTGACCTCTGAATTGACCAAGAGTAGAGAAACCTATACAGATACACGGGGCGGAATACGGAGTGGAACCATATAAATGTTGAGTAAGGGTAGAACACACTGCTGGCTGAGGGACACTGCCTTGGGTTTGAAACTGCTGATATCTTGGAATGTTGTCTTGACAAATTTGATCTCCTGAAAGCCGATACTGACCATTCTGGAAGCTGTCGGGATATACTCTGGACTGGGGTTGGGGATAACCTGCTTGAAACTGCGGTCCATGCGAGAGTGATGCTGGGACATTGGGATTTGGAGAGGCAGTGAGATCGAAGAAATTTGATGCTTGACCACCATTCTTGCTAGCACCTTGCTGGATAACCTGGTTACACCCTTGGGGAGATGGGGGAATAAACCTTCCTTGGTCACTCACAAACATTCCAGGAGATGACGCTTGATTGGGTCGTGAGTCATAGCTTACAGGAGGAGGCATCGCATTGTAACTGGGTTGGATAGGCTGAGCAGGTGAAGCGGATCCAATCTCATTATGGTTGTCTTCTGTGATCTCCTCATAGGAACCATCCTCCCGATGAAGTATCGCAATCCCTTTGGCTCTCATGGCTTCTACAAAGCGGTTATGAGCTTCCTCTTCACGAGCCTTGGCATTCTGAGCCAACAGACAAGCCTCGCGTTCTCGGGCTAAAGCAGCTTCCAACGTTGCCCTCAATTCCTCTATGGTCATATCATTCAAACTTAGCTGACCCATTGTTACTGAGCCTCTAGTGGACTGAGCAGAAAATGCATCTCCGTTCCCGGCCATTTCTGATTCTTCACCAACTGAAACTGCTTGAACACGAATTAAACGAGCTCCTGGGACGGATGAACGGGTCCAACTCGCCGTAGCTGCAGGGGTATAGACGGGTTTATAAGGTATTGAAGGGAAATTTGGAGGGACAGGAGAGGGAAAGGAACAGAACAGACTCGCACAAACAAAAATTTATTTGTCTTCAAGTATAAATTAGTATTTTAAGTCCTAAGTACGGTTGGAAAAGGGAAAGCCTTTATTCATGCTAACTATACCTTGGGAAAGCCTAAAGGGACGCAACGTTCAAATTACAATAAATGCCTTGTTTTGAAATATATATAATAGGTCATGATACCTAACCAAATCCTACCATCATTATGGAACGGAGAGGTTGTCCAAATTTCTAGGGAAATTTGGGCAGCATAACGGGACTTTTCGAAGAATTTCGAAGAAAAATCCGGCATGACATCTCGTCGGTGCATGTTGACAATGCGACATGATCTCTCGTTTAGAACATGCCACGGGAGTGACATGTCCCTACGTGAAATCATGTTGCATTAGCAACATGCCCACAAGATGCGAGGTTTTGGGGAAGGTATAAAGATCTACGATATGTTTCAAAAACAATTCATTTTGTTGTAATGAAAACATTGTATCAAAACCAACCGTGGGTAAGGTTAAATGTGTGGCGCCACCTATACGCACTAGGGGGTTAGGTTTGATTTCAGGCGCTCAAGCGTAGGCGACGTACATCACCGTCCGCGATGCCGTCAATCACACCCGAGGGTTATAAGTCTAAGTGATGTAGTGTGCGGATGTCTATATTCTTTTATTTACAAAAAAAAAGATTTTTTTTTATTTTTTATTTATTTGAAAAGGAAAGAAAACACACACACACCCTCACAGGATATATAGGGAACAATAATCAACTGAGCCTTATTCGATTCAAGGGACTGCCCTCAAACCAAGCCTTCTGAGTATCTGTTCAGTGGCCACTCTTTGTCGCATGACACAGGACAACAAGAGACAAAGGTGTCGCACGACCTCGGTGGTCACTGAACCAACACTCTGCAATCATCAAAATCAGCCCCTGCCTCTCCAAGACAAGAACAAAGCAAGGACAAACATAGCAAAACACAATGACCATCAAGCATATAGGGCTCACAAGCCTCATATTCAACAAAATGCATGAACTCCAAATGATTATCAAAAATGCACACAAAATTGAATGTATTGGATGTCTAATTTAATGAAAACTTGACCCACTCAACATTTGAAAAACAGGTTTTCAAAGTCAAAAATCCCCAGCGGAGTCGCCATTGAATGTGCGCTCGCCCGAAAATTTGTTTTTCGTAAAAATGAAGGAGTCGCCACGCCGTTTTAAGAGGAAACATTGAAAACCTTTTGTTTGACAGAGAAAATATGGGTTCGGGGGTCAGGTTACATGTTGGGAAGAACCGAGAGTTCACCCAACACGCCTCGTCCACGGACGAGTCTTTCAATTAAACATCCAAGCAAATCCAAAAGTGTGTGGATGTGTTGATAATGAACAAATGGAGTAATCATGTATTTTATTCAATATGAGAAAGAGATTTAAACCTCGTGAGCCCATTATTTTGGGAGGCCACATCCCTGCTACAAATGATCTAAAACAGATTACAAAGGAAAGAGGTCTCTGCAGACAGGTCATGTATGTCGCATGACACATCGCACCAGTGACCACATATGTCGCGTGGCACAGGATCACTTAGAGACAAAGGTGTCGCGTGACATACATAAGCCATCTGCAGAAACTTACAGGATGAACACAGATTCAACAGAAAATGATATAGATCTAAAGGATTAACTGAATTACAAACGAAATACAGTAATAACAACAAATAGACCCCGGGAGTGTGGATATGGGTAGATCCACACCCCCTTGGGGTTCAAACACCAAGTTCAATCAAATATTCAACAATAGAAGCTCAATTACACGAATTATTCAAGTTAAACAGAGAGATTGCGATTGGGATTCAGTAATCCAGATAGCTTGGATCTGATTACTGAATCCTAACAAAAGTAAATGCTAGAAATAAAGGAGAATTGAATAAGAGAGAGAGAGAGGAGGGGGTTTGAGAATCGTTACCCTTGATGCTTCCACGAATTCTGTATCAAGTTAGATACAGAATCCTTCAATTCGTCACTTCTTATCTGGAGAGACTAATGCAAGGGGTCCAAGTTGCTGGCTGAGACTTATCATGGCATCGATAGGCTGGCAGGGGGATCAGACTTCATGGGAGCAGGCAGCCCCAGCTTATTGTCTTTGTGGCTTTCTGAGAGGTTGCGCTTGATCATGCCATTTCCAACGGGTCAAACTGCTATGCCTTGGGTGACGGGGCAACACAGAGTGTTGAGGGACGAGGTTGCTGACAGTTGGCAGTTGAGATTGTCACGATATGGGACTACTGATCTGAGCTTCTGGATTCCTGCTTGGAAGTTACAGACCATGAGAGACATTCAGGATGGATCAGTAGTAGTCAGACTGCCAGGCTTGCAGGTATCTTCTTTCTGTATCCCATCGTTGGTGAGCAGGCAGTACAGGTACCCTCAGCAGATTGTCCAGGCTTTGAGGGAGAGGCTGATGACTGATGCTGTTCCGATGTCTATGACCGAGCCCCAGGCTATACAGTTTTTCAGCAGATCCTTTCTGGAGGGCTTTCTTCCCACTCGTGCACTCCTTCGGCAATCCAGGGGGTTCACCTTCTTGACTACAGAGTATCTGGTTTGGTATGAGGAGCAGCGGGGTCCCGCACAGTTGGCTATAGAGTCTCGCCGCCGGGAATACTTGGGAGCAGATTACTCGTCTAGCCGGTCTCTCCGGGATACAGAAGCACGGGGGAATCCAGACAATGTTACCGGCGATGCTGCTGAGGACTACCGGAGGCGAGAGATCCGGAGAGCTGCTTTGAGGGATGATCCAGAGGTGATGGCTCGCAGAGAGGCATTGAGGCAGGAGAGGATTGCTAGGGCTGCCTTGAGGGAGACTGGTCTGATTGAACCACCGACGCGCGTTATTCCAGAATTGGGACGGGCTCAAACTAATTTATTCGACATTCCTAAGCCAAAGACCTCCCGGGGACCGAGGAAGAGGAAGGACAGAGGAGCGAGTTCGGGAGCGGGGACGAATCTCTAGACACTTTCTCTGAGAGACAGGAGACTCTTTTGTTTTTATTTTTGAGAGTAGGATTTATTTGTATGGAAATTGAGTATCCTTTGATTACCTAATGCAGACGAAATAGATGTTGAAAATTTATTAATTTTATTCGCAGCAAGTTGTTTGAGTCAAAAGTGGGCCGTGCTTGAACTCATCAACAAGAATATTAACTCCAAATGAAACTTTGAAAACCTTTGGAACTATAATCAAAACACATTTTAGCAGGACAAGAGGTTTTGCAGCAATTTTAGACCGAACCACAAGTGGTTGCCTACATTCCCCTTTTGTAAGAGAACTAAGGGGCTCAGGTCTCCGTAGTTCGACTCAATCAACTTTTGTGTTTAAGAAAGGGGAAGATAGAAGGGGGACATGGTGCGACCCTGTTTTTTACCTAGACCGCCCTTTCTTAGGGTTTTCGGTCTAGCTGGGTATATTCTTTAGCACCGGGCGCGTCCCTTGATTTTGCATGGACTGCCTTTTGAGAGGTTTTCACTCTCATCTGGGACAATTTTGTTGCGCCTTTATTTATCCTCATCATTTTTTATATATTATTATTTTTTTAGAGGGGGAAAGACTCGATCATACATAGTACCTCCGCAACTTGTCACCGTTGACGGGGTGCAGAAATGGGTTGCCATCTAAATCTGTCAGCTGCATAGCTCCTCCGGAGAATATTTTCTTCACCAGAAACGGTCCGACCCAAACAGGTGCCCATTTGCCCAATGCACTGTTCTGATTCGAGGGCTTCATCTTAAGGACCAAATCACCAATCTTGATGTCCCTGGGTTTCACCTTCTTGTCAAAGGCACGGGCCATTCTTCTCTGGTATGCCCGGTTATGTTCCATGGCTTTTAGTCTGCGTTCTTCTAACAGAGCTAATTCATTGTATCGACTTTGGAGCCATTCAATTTCATTCACCTCATTTTCAAGCAAAACCCTGAGGGATGGAATTTCTAATTCAATAGGCATGACAACCTCCATTCCGTAAGTCAGAGCATATGGAGTGGCACCGGTGGCAGTTCGAATAGAAGTGCAGTAGCCCCATAGTGCTAAATGCAGCTTCTCTGGCCAATCCCTTCCTCGTTCGGCCATCTTCTTAATGATTCTTTCCAAATTCTTGTTGGCGGCTTCAACAGCACCATTCGTCTGAGGTCTGTACGGTGAAGATTTATGGTGCTTGACCCTGTATTCAGTGAGTAACCTATCAGTTTCTCCTTCGAAATGGGTTCCATTGTCGGAAATAATCTCATTTGGGATTCCGTAGCGGCAGAAGATCTGTTCTTTTATGAAACGAGCCACCTTCTTAGCTATGAGCACTTTGTAAGATGCAGCTTCTACCCACTTCGTGAAGTAATCCACTGCAACCAAAACAAATGAGTGTCCATTGCTCCCGGATGGAGTTATCTTCCCAATGACATCAATACCCCATGTTGCGAAGGGCCACGGAGTTGTCATACAGTAGAGGTCATGAGGAGGGAAATGGTTCAAGTTGGAGAATCGCTAGCATTTATCACAGGTTCGCACAAATTGGATGCAATCTGTCTCCATAATAATCCAGAAGTAACCCAGCCTGATGATGTTATGCATGAGAGATCGAGCGTTCATATGAGGTCCACAAGCATCGTTATGAACGTCTTCCATTACTCTTTGGGCTTTTTCCTTGCTGATACAGAGTAGGAGAGGGCAACCTTCCCTTTTCTTCCACAATTCGTTGCCGAGTATAACGTACTGAGCTGATAGCCTTTTCAACGCTTGCAGGCTCTTGGCATGAATACCCTTTATGTCTCTTTCTTTATCAACGGGAAAAGATGCTTCACCATGCTTGAGGTATTGGAAAATCTGACTGTACCACGGCTCATTGACGGTTTCGACCTCTATTTCACAACAATATGCGGGGTTTTCTCACCTAATGACCCTGAATGGTTTGATCGACTTTCCTTCCGAGATTTCTACCAAAGAAGCTAGAGTGGTCAGGGCATCAACAAATTTGTTCTTGTCTCGTGGCAGGAATTGGAATGACACTTCCTTGAATTGGCCAACGAGTTCTGCGATGTAAGCATGATACTTCTGGAGACATGGATCTATGATTTTCCATTTGTTGGCAGCCTGATTAATTATCAATTGGAAATCACCGAACACTTCTAACTCTTCCACATGTCGTTCTAGGGCGGCCTCTAGACCAGCTATGCAAGCTTCATACTCGGCCGCATTGTTGGTAACCGAGAAATTCAATTTGATAGCAATGGGGGTATGCATATCGTTCGGGTCTACCAGTACCATCTCGATGCCATTTCCTCTTTTGTTAGCTGCTCCATCAAAGAACAACTGCCATCGGTTACCGCTTTCTATAGCAAGAATCCCTTCATCTGGAAACTGGAGATCCGGTCCTCGAGGTTCTGTACTGGGGAAATCAGCCAATTGATCTGCCAGAGCTTGTCCCTTAATTGACTTCCGGATCACATACTTGATGTCGAACTCAGCCAAAAAGAAGGTCCACTTCGCCAATATGGTGGAAATGTTGCCTCTATCACCTTGAAACAGATATCTGATCGGGTCCATCTTGGAAACCAAGTGCACTGTGTGAGATAACATATAGTGCTTCAATTTTCCGACTACCCAAACCAAAGCTGCGCATGTTTTCTCGAGAGCAGAGTAGTTCAACTCACTTCCTTGGAATTTGCGACTGACAAAATAAATGGCATTCTCGACCTTAGAGTCTTTCTTCTCTTGCGCTAGCATGGCTCCGATAGCTGTGTCTGTGATCGTCAGATATAGAAGTAAAGGCTTGTCTCCGTGAGGTGGGCAGAGAATAGGAGGATTAACAAGGTAAGCTTTGATTCTTTCGAAAGCTAGTTGGCACTCCTCGTTCCAAACCAATTCCTGATTCTTCTTCAATAGCTTAAAGATTGGCTCACATATAGAGGTTAGCTGGTTGATGAATCTGCTGATGTACTGTAAACGGCCCATGAACCTTTCACTTCAGAGACAGTTCTGGGTGGCTTCATCTCGACAATCGCTTTGACCTTTCTAGGATCTACCTCGATGCCTCGCTCTGTGACCATGTAGCCCAAAACTTTACCCCGGATAACCCCAAAGGTACACTTGGCTGGGTTTAACCTCATAGAATGCTCCCGGAGTCTGTTGAAGAACTTCCTTAAATCTGTGAAGTGCTGTCCATCCGACCCTTTCGAGTGAATAATCATATCATCCACATATACTTCAATCTTCCTGTGGATCATATAGTGAAACAGGGTGGTGACTGCTCTCTGGTAGGTAGCCCCAGCATTCTACAAACCAAACGGCATTACTGTGTAACAATAAGTACCCCATGGAGTTGTAAACGCTGTCTTGTCCTGATCTTCCTCAGCCATTTTGATTTGATTGTAACTCGTAAAACCATCAACGAAAGACTTGACCTCAAAGTTTGCGGTTGCATCCACTAGCATATCAATATTGGGCAAAGGGAAGTCATCTTTGGGACTAGCCTTATTAAGATCTCGGAAATCTACGCAGACCCGAACCTTTCCGTTTGCTTTTGTGACAGTAACAATGTTCGCCAACCAGGTCAGATATTCAATCACCTTGATGAAGCCCACCCGTAGGAGTTTTTTAATTTCTTCTTTCACCTGCAAGGACCACTCCGGTTTTATCCGCCTCAACTTCTACTTGATCGGTTTAATTTCTTGATCTAGAGGAATCCGGTGCTCTACGATGGAAGTATCCAGCCCAGGCATATCTTTGTAAGACTAAGCAAAGACGTCCATATATTCTTTAAGCAATTCAATCAGGGCAACCTGTTCATCTCCGGAGAAGAAGCTACCAATCTGTGTTTCTTTGGGTTCTTCGGCTGTTCCCAGGTTCACTGTTGTCAATACCTCATCGGCAGCTTGGGCCCGGCTTTCCTTTTGTTCGCAAACCTGCTTTGAATCATTTTCTAAAGTTTGTTCATCTATTAGGTCTGCATTATCTTCAATTGAATTTGGCTTAATTATTTTTAAATCTTGATGATTAACTTTAGTTAAGCGTTCAATTGTTAGGTTGGCAATCACGGGATACTCAGAAAGATCAACCATTTTATTCAGAGCATAGGGAAACACAATGTTTACAACTCGAAGACGGTCTTCTGTCGTGAGGACATCAGACCGGTCGGAAGACTCGAATTCAATAACAAAAGATTCAGGAGACCGACTCAGGACATGAGGAACAAATTTAGACTCGGAAGGATAAGGACGAGGCTTGAGCCCAAGAATTTCAATCACAGTCTCCCTGTCGGTGACTGGTCCTCGGAACGAAATCCAATTCTGTAGAGGTCTCTCTGCCACTGTCTCCAACATGTTTAACTCCGCAACTGGCTCTTTTTCAAATTCTAGCATAGCAACCACCTCGCTATCAGAGGAAAAGTCAATCAAATCACTCGGCTCCTTGGGCTCTGACAGCCCCTGATTCTCAAACAATTCTGCCAAATCACAATCAATATCTAAAGGATCTGCACCCCGGATCTTGTGCACAACATGGTCATCCAGAGCGAGCTTCTCAAGCTGGTTTACGTAATCGGGTCCCGAGAAATGATAGTTGTTCTCGTAGGTGGCGGTCACACCTGGCCTTTTGGGCAGACTGTCAAACATTTCTTTCACTGGGTTTTGGCTGCTGGCAAACTTCCGGATCATTCTCATTCTATCCTCCATTTGGCTCAACTTTGGTTCGGGACAGACAAACATATCACCATTCTCTTTGAGAAAATGCTGATTTAAGGACCAATTGTATGGGCGCATCTCGGACCTCTTGTACCTCTTTCCAGCCGCTGAGGTCATCCTTTCCTTAAAGGCTTCAGTCTTGTCGTACATCTTATCTTCTTTCGTCACAGCATACCCAAGGCCTAGCTTATTCCTCTTGGCTTCTGGCATCATAAGGTGACATGGTCCCTGTTGACGTTTTCCCAGCCCCAGTCCAGGGATATAGCTCATGCCTCTCATCATTTTTAACACTGGAGGGATCTTGTCGGAGGAAGTCGTCAAGTCTATGGTGCAGACCTGCCCTTTAGGCTTCTCTATTGTGAATCCACTGAGCATCAGATTTTCCTGGTCGAGCTTGATCTCCATTACTGGTACGGTGTTGGTGCTGGTTTCCCCAATCGTAACACTATCGCCATAAATCGTTGTCAGCACCCCATCTTGTACAAATTTTAAGCACTGGTGAAGAGTGGAGGCTACCGCTCCAATTTCGTGAATCCAAGGTCTGCCCAATAATGCTGAAAATGTGACTGGAATATCGATAACTTGAAATTCGACCATCATCTCTTTACCCCCAAACATCAAATTTAAAGAAACTATTCCCAATACTGCCATGGACGTCGAATCGTAGGCTTTTATGGTTTGATTGGATGGTTTAAGGTTCTGCGCATTGATGTCCAACATACTCATCATCTTGGCCGAGAGCACATTCATAGCTGACCCATTATCTATCAACACATGGGGAATCCACCGTCCTTCCAAGGGCACTGTGATGTGTAGGGATTCGGTATGCTTCACACCATAAGCAGGCAAGTCGAGATCCATAAGAGTAATGATGTTTCCATGCGTGCGGTCCCAATCGGGTGACGAGGCTTCGTGCAGTGTGGCATTGTGAGATACTTTCGTTTTGGACAGGGACTCTTCCAACTTCAGTTTGTGAGGGTAGGAGGATGTGAGTAAAGACCATAAAGCGATGTCGGCTTGTGTTCTCTTTAACTGTGTTAGGATTGGGTCTTCCTGGACTTCTTCGTCCCCCGCTAATCTGTAAAGATTCTGAGATGACTGAGGATTAGGGATCACAACTGCCTTACCTTTCCCCGATGGATATGGATTATTCACTCCTAACATTCTCCCTGACCGAGTCAACAGATTAACATCTTGGTGATCATCAACTACAAATTCCTTGCTGGCCTCCTTGAGCTCTGCTAGCGAAATTGGAACAGGACGAGTGCTATAAGGCCATGCCTTTGCCTTATCTCATTTATGGACAAAGGAGCCTCTACATTGGCCGCTATCCTGAGTTCCTCTAGAGAAATTGGGGATTCTCTAGGAGTCATGGAGGATATAGTATTGGCAACCACATGTTCTTCATAATCGTCAAAATCAGCAGCATTATTCAAATCATATAGATCATCAAGATACAAGACATAACAGAAATTATCTTTCATTTCACCAGAAAAAGGGATTACATCATTCACATTCTCATTACAACCAGCGCTATCATTTCCAACTATTGACTTCTCAAACTCTATTACATTAACAAAGTAATCTTGCCCACCGTCAATAAGGTTCACGTTGTTGTTTGGCAGAGGATTATTGACCACATTCGAGCGAGGAGATTTCTCAATTTTCTTGTCATCCACCAAACCTTGAATTATCTTTTTGAGGGTAATGCAGGAATTTGTGGTGTGTCCTGGGAACTGGTGAAATCGGCAGTACTTGCTAGCATCCATATGGGGATTAGGACGAGCAGGACTATAATTCTCCAATGGCTTGATCATACCGGTACGAAGCAATCCGTTAAAAACCTCCTCTTTGGACATACCCAAATCATCAAATCTCAGTTGCGGCTTAGGCTGAAACCTCACTGCATTCTGCATGCTATTACCTCCTCTCTGTAGATTGTTGATGCTGTTGTCTTTGGTCATTTCCCTTCCCCTCGGCACCATTGCTGAAACAGGGTTGGGTGCTCGGTATCGGTATCCTTCACTACCACTGTTGCCACCGACGTTTGCACTTGGGGTTTGGTTGAACAATCTGTTTTCGCTCCTAGCTCCCATTCCCACCATCTCTCGTAGATCTGGGTACCAACCTTTCCCGATGGCTTCTCTGAGCGATGGCTTAATACATGACAAGAAAATATCCTTTTGGTCCTGGAGGGGTATCGGCTCCGATAGCTCATTAAGCTTGGCGTTCCACCGTTTGTAAAATTCTGTAATCGACTCATCAACTTTCTGGATAGTTCCCACCAAATCATCCCGAGTAGTACGCCATTCCAAGTTGCCTTTGTACTTCTCCAAGAAGGTTTCTGTTATCTGATTCCACGTAGAGCGACACTCTTGTTTCAAAGCCAGGAACCACGTGAGCGCTGATCCCTTCAAAGTCAGATGGAAGTGGGACACCATAAACTCGGGAGTGCAACCCATTGCTCCCATTGTCATAACATACATATCTATATGAGTTTTCGGACAGGCGGTACCATCGAAATCCATTTTGGGCATTTTAAACTTGTGCGGCAAAGGCGTTACTTGGGCGGGATCCACAACCTTAAGACCACTGGAACCCACGGTCAACTTATCAATTTGCTGCTGCATCTGCTTCAACAAAGCTGTCACTTCTGGAGCCAAACCTGGAATCTGGGGTATAGAGGGAGCCACTGTCGATGAAGGAACTGGGAAGTCAGAATTAGGTCCAATGGGCAAAGCTACTGGTGGGAGACCAAAAGTACTGGGGATTCCGGTATTACTGTCCAACAAGCTGACCGAACTGGGGATTCTATTACCATACACATCATACCCGTTAAACTGCACACTAGGGTTCTGGGAACTGTTCTGCGATGGCTGACCTCTGAATTGACCAAGAGTAGAGAAACCTGTACTGATACACGGGGCGGAATACGGAGTGGAACCATATAAATGCTGAGTAAGGGTAGAACACACTGCTGGCTGAGGGACACTGCCTTGGGTTTGAAACTGCTGATATCTTGGAATGTTGTCTTGACAAATTTGATCTCCTGAAAGTCGATACTGACCATTCTAGAAGCTGTCGGGATATACTGCGGGTAGGGTTGTGGATAACCTGCTTGAAACTGCGGTCCATACTGAGACTGTGATGCTGGGACATTGGGATTTGGAGAGGCAGTGAGATCGAAGAAATTTGATGCTTGACCACCATTCTTGCTAGCACCTTGCTGGATAACCTGGTTACACCCTTGGGGAGATGGGGGAATAAACCTTCCTTGGTCACTCACAAACATTCCAGGAGATGACGCTTGATTGGGTCGTGAGGCATAACTTACAGGAGGAGGCATCGCATTGTAACTGGGCTGGATAGGCTGAGCAGGTGAAGCGGATCCAATCTCATTATGGTTGTCTTCTGTGATCTCCTCATAGGAACCGTCCTCCCGACGAAGTATCGCAATCCCTTTGGCTCTCATGGCTGGATAGGCTGAGCAGGTGAAGCGGATCGAATCTCATTATGGTTATCCAACCTTAGCCAGTCCATGTGCTCCTCCCATGGTTGTTTGGGTTGTTGTTGACCTTTCGTTTGTGGTTGAATAAGGTGGCGAGGTTGGTTATTATTACATGAAAAGTTCGGATGATTTCTCCACCATAGATTGTATGTGTTGGAGTAGGGATTGTTGTGAGTAGGCCTTGGTTGGTACCCATTCGCCATTTGATATTGTTCTATAAAATCAAAAAATTGTGCATTATATGGGCACGTATTAGTAGCGTGGGAGTTTTAACCACAAGTATCACATAAATCATGAACTTTATTAGCAAGAGTAGAAGTAACTAAAGAAGTAAGCATGGAAAGTTGGTTAGTTAAATCATAGACTTTTTTTCCACCTTATCAATAGCACTCAGTTCATAAACTACCTTAATTTTCCCTCTCACTCCCTTCTATTGGAAGTTAGAACCTAGTATATCAAAAACCTCTTTAACTTGATCGAGAGTTTTCTCACCCATTGACCCCCCCCCTCGCAACATTGTATATCATAGTTTGGTACATTTGATTTAACCCATCATAAAATGACTGATTTAAATGAGGTAGAGAAAAGTAATGATGAGGGAATTGAACTAATAATATTTTTTAAAAAAATCCATGCTTCGTGGAATGCCTCACTAGATTCTTGCTGAAAACCTATTATTTTTTGTATTAGCAGAGATAATGAAGGGTGAGAATAGAATCACTTTATAAAAGTGTTGGGTATGCATACTTTAATCCTCCTAGCCTTAGCTTTAATTTGATTGATATCATAACCTCATCTCTATTTTCTAGACTTTAGGCCCATATGTAATGAAACTTAGACTTCAATTTTTTAGTACAAGTCAAATTTATAGAATATGTTTATTTAGGCTTGAAGACTGGCACAACTACATTGGACATAAGGTTTCAAGTCAAGAGGTTTTGATGTCATGCAAAGCCGCAGTGCAAGTGCAAATCTAATCATGAAACCGCACTTAGCAAACCGCAAGACAAACCTCTCTTGTGAGACCACACCTCTAAACCGCATCTCACCAACCTCATCCAATGATTGAAGACTTGAAGAGCTGGACCACTTTTGACTGATTAATCCATGTCAGCAACGTTGAGTCAACCACGAGTTCAATCAACGTGACTAACGGTCACTCAGAGTTTAAAAGAATTTTGAAAATGTGACAGGTGCCCTTCATCCCAGAATGTCAGCTGAGGTCCGTACAACCTTATCAACAACTTCTAATCAAAAGGATAAAAGTGGACACGTAGACCAATCAAACCTCACCAGCACTGTATTTGCTACAGATGTACCAAACAGCTACTTTTTGGTGCTTGGGCATAAATTCCCCCATTCTTTATCATTTTAAGATTGCTTGAGAATATTGATTTAAGAGAGTCCTTTGAAGTTTTGAAGATATTTTCCAGATTTTCATAATCGTTTGAATCTTCATCTTCAACCTTCGTACCTTCAAGAACAAATCTCCAGCCCAGAAATTCAAGCATTGTAACACCAAGATTTATTGTGCTCTATATCATACAGATTTAAAGAGCCTTGAATCTTATTTATCACACACAAACCTCACTTGATTAATCACATAGATTAAATCATTTGAGATACACCGATTATAGTTTAGAATTTGCTTCATTGTTTAGATTTTAGATTTGAGTTTGATTCTTGTAACATTGTAATCTCTCTCATCATCTAATACAAATCTAGTAGTTAGAAAATCCAAGACTAACCATCTTGATAGTGGATATATATCATTTACAATTGAACCATTCCAAATATTGTGTTCTTTAATTTCTGCACTTTCTTTATTGTTCATCATTCAAACTAATTTGTCTTATCTGTTTGATCTTTATAGGTTGTTCAAATTTGTGAATTGTGTTTATAGTTAATTATTGTCAAACCTCATTTTACTGTTTTGTAAACCGCACTACTAAACCTAACTCTGTTACTTAAGAAATTCTGATGTGAATTTTACAAACCTCACTTGCGGTTTTGATACAATGCAAGAGCGGTTTTGTAAGAAAGAGATTTTGTTTTAAAAAAGGGTCAAAAATTTGAAACATCTATTTTTTTTTGAAACAACTATTCAAACCCCCCTCTAGCTTTTTTTCACCCTTGTTGCCTCCTTTCGGACCAACATAAAGCTTAATACATTTTCTCCCAAGTGTCTATGCTATTGGGTGATAATGTAATGAACCAATTTTTAGTTGCATCTTTAAGGGTGAAAGAAAAAGATCGAAACTTTAATTGGTACTCCGTGACTCTAGTAGTTAGAGGAAAAGACTGGACAGTGGTCAAGTAGTCACGGATGAAATTCAAGGGATCATCCGTAGCTCCCTCGTGAAAGCTAGGTAAAAGATTAAAATATTGTCCATTAAGTTCATATAGCCTCTTGCCCCGAGTGGCAAGACAATGCATGATGAGACTGCATCAATTTTATGACGAAAATAGTACTTCATGTGTGGGATCAGTTTTTGAGGATTAACTCCTTGGTGAGATAGATGGTTGCTTCGGCAGCCATGGAAAAGAAAAAAAAATTGGTGATCTAAGCTCTGATACCATGTAAGCTTTGATAAATATTGAAGAAGATATCTTAATTTCATTGATATTGGAAGGCCCTATTTATACATAACAAAAGAAAGTAAATAAAGTAATAACAAGGACTCTAATATGACAAGGATTCTAAAACAGACTTGCTGAAGGATTACTGAAGTATTAGGAAATTAAAGACTAAATCTAGGAGAATTATAGCTAGAGTTGATTTAGGAAACAATGACTAGAGTTGGTTTAGGAAACAATAACTTGTAATGCAATCTATGTAGAAGGAGTCTATGAGAGAGTATCGTTAACATGCAAAAGGGCAAAAAAATATGGAAACAATCACCAACTCATTGCCAAATTCGGAAAACGGAAGTTGTTGTACGGAGGGGGTGTGCAATCGCCCAAAATGAGGGTGTGCGGTCGCCCAAGTAGTCTGGGAGTTTGTGTGGCCGCCCTCTGCATTAGCCCTCTTTCGTGATTCGCGGTAACTTTTTCTGAAAACTTACAAAAGTAATAATTTCTTTATACGGACTTCGATTTGTACGTGCAACATATCGTTAGAAAGCTATTGTCGAATACTATCAATTGGAATTGGTTGCTCAGAGTCTCATCTTCATTGTCATTCTGTTATTTCCATTATTTTCTCCTTTTTCGCTCCGTTTTTTATCGTTACTTTTTGTACTCATTAACATAATATTCATAACTTTCTTCTTCTGTTTCATTTACTTATAAACATTTCAAAAAGTTATTAAAACACCCAAGATGGAGCGTTAAATAAGTTTAAATGTATATTATTTACATGTGTAGAAATACATCTGTTAGATCTAATGAGAGATAAATTTGGCTTTTCGCTCTAAAAGAAATGTATTCTGAAACTAAATGTATTTTGGAGTTTTTATTATAGTAGTACGTAAAGACTATGTACAATGGGGGTTGAAATGGTGGAATGAAATTGGTTTCAACCAGGTGAAAGTGTGCAATGGGTGAGTTGAAATTTGAGGATGAAATATTTCATTCAGCTGAAAGTATCCAATTTTCCTTTTTTTTTTTTTTTTTTTTTTTTTTTTCTGGTTGTGCCAAGTGTCACCTTGGTATTGGTCAGTTAGATTTTTGAATTTTTTTTAATCTCAATTCTTTGAGCTGAATTATCACCTAGTAAATTTTTTTTTAATTATTTTTTTCGCCAAAATTCATCATTTCTTTTTCCCTATAAATTGATGCAAGTTTCATTTGATTTGAACACAAAAAACAAAACATTCATTTATCAATTATTCTTTTTCATTTTAGCTTTTATTTAAAAAAAATCATCATCCTTTTAGTGAAATTTGTGATTTAATAATTTTATTGTCTTTCATTATTTGTATCGCGACTAAGTTTATTGTAACTTTTCTTATTTTTAATAATAGTTATCGTCATTTATCTAATTATTTAATTGCAAAAAAAATTAATTAAGTGTGAAATATTTTTTTAATTATAAATAATAATAATTATTATTTTACAAATCATAAAATTAGAGAATATAAATAAAATAAAAGTGGTGGGGTATATAATGATGAGTTGGAGGAAGTTGAAATACTCCCTCCGTCTCCAACCTAAGTGCACAATTTGATTTTTTTTATGAAGTTTGACCATACAATAACGAGAAATTAGAACATTTTGATGAAATTTTAAAAGTTGTTATTGATTTATTACTAAGAACACTAACAATTAAAAGTTTTAAAATTTAATTATAATATATCAATTTCTCGTAGTAGTAGTTGTATAGTCAAACTTTATAAAAAAGTCAAACTGTGCACTTAGGTTGGGGACAGAGGGAGTATAATTTAATTCAATCATTGTAGGAAGATTAAATGAAATGGGTAATTGAAATATGAGGTGAATGAGATAAAGTAAGGTGAATGAGATAAAGTGATTAAATGAAATGATTTGTTGAATGAAATCATTTCTCATAGTCTAATTGAGATTGAGAGGAGAGGACCAATTAGCTGATTAAATTTTAGGTTGAAATTAACTATCGATTTGACAACAAAAATTAATAGCAACAAAAAAGCAATTAGGGTCGAATCCAAAATCCAAATATGGAAGTCGGACTCATCTCCCCTCTTTAAACCCGTCCATTATCATCCGATTCTAGTCCGCCCCATCCTCTTTCTCTCTCTCTCTCTCTCTCTCTCTCTCTCTCTAGTCTTTCTTCTCCGTTTTCTCTTGCTCTCCTCTCGTTACCACTCCAAACCACTAAATAAATTCCGACAACCAACCCCCTCCATTTTCCCCTAATTCCATTTCGCTCCTTTCCGGCAACATTCACGAACCTTCTTCTCACAGAGCTTCATCCATATCTTGTTTTTGACTTCCTCGTGAGCAAAATTTTGTTTTCGAACAATGGAGGCAGGAGCGCCATACTATCTTCGCACTGTCGAAGAGGTTTTTAGGGATTTCAAAGGTCGCCATGCCGGCATGATTAAAGCTCTTACCACTGGTTCGGTTTTCATATTTTCTCAATTCTCTACTTCTGATGTAATTCAATTTCGTAGTGTTTTGAATTTGAATTTGAGTTGTTTGTTCGTCGTTTTGTTGCAGATGTCGCCGAATTCTACCAGCAGTGTGATCCTGGTTAGGATTCTCTTTCGTTCTCTTGATTATTTTTGTTACATTTTCCGTGCATGCTGATTTCATGCAGAATTAATCTGTTTCGCTATTTGCTTTTCTCTTCTCTGTAAGTCATGATTAGTAATTCTTCGCTGAAATGTTGCTTTGGTTGTGGATTTGGTGGTTTTGTTAGAATTGTTGTAACTTGTAAGTGTGAATTTTTTTAGTTTGTTTATTATTGTAATTGTTGCCCTGTTAATAACTATCGAATGCTGTTTACTGATGGATTGTTTGATATGTTACTATGTTTATAGATGTAAATCATGTGTGTAATCTATGGAGGTTCATCTGTTATGTAGTTGATGTTACTTTGTCGTTTGTGCATAACTTACATATGCTTCTAGGTTTGTATTTTGTCTCCAGGATTGTTTACTTTGGAATAGCTGTTTGTTGTCAAGTGTCGATTTCTTCTTTCTCTTTAAATTGTGATGCTAACAGCTTTTAGAACCGTCATATTTGTTGGTCTAACTTTGTCTTTTTATATTTTTTCAATGGGAAATGTGTTGTTCATAGTCGTTTGATATAGTTTTAGTCTGCAAAGTAAGAATAATTGAAACGATACCCCCAATATCCTGTCACATTGCGCTGTAATGCTGCCTTGTGATATCATTGTTAAGGAATGTTGTGGTTCTTCCCATTTGATGACCCTTGTGTTATGACAAATTACTTATTGATTGTGTATAGAGCAGAGGCCTGACATAGCAGTACAGGAAGTATCAGTAGGTTATAGCCCTTGTGTAACTTGAGCAGTTTCAGTAAATTTCTATTTGTCTATTTGCTTGAAATATGGAAAGATTTGAGTTCTTCACCATCTGGAAGCTGGTGCCGGTTTACCAGGATAAACAGGGTTTCGTGATTATCATAATTATGCACTATACCAGTTTGGTTGTCTTTTTAGATGTTGCTTGTTTAAGCTTATTTTCATATGCAATTAGGGATAATCACAGCTTGTAATCTTTCTTCTGTAATTATGATGCAACCTGACGTTTTATCTGCAAGACTGGCCTGAAAGCAATTGAAAACAGGCATCAGGAATGCAGAGTCGTAACCTGGAATGCAGCCTTTTGGATGAAGTATGTAGCAAAAATATTGATTTGTCCTAGAATCTTCCTTTTAAGTAAGGCAGTTCCTTATTAGTGTATTCCAAGTTTTCTTTGCTCGAAGATCCTCTTACTACTATTACCGATTCATCATTTGAAGTCCCTCTTCCAATTTTCTCTTTTGTATTTTATCGTTTTCATTTCAATGAATTGACATTCGTGTATCTTTTTCCGTACAGAAAAGGAGAATTTGTGCTTGTATGGATTTCCTAGTGAGTAATGGGAAGTCAATTTACCTGCTGAAGAGGTGCCTCCTGAACTTCCAGAACCTGCCTTAGGTATCAACTTTGCTAGAGATGGGATGCAAGAAAAGGACTGGTTATCTTTAGTCGCTGTCCATAGTGATACTTGGCTGCTTTCAGTTGCCTTCTATTTTGGTGCCAGATTTGGATTCGATAAAGCTGACAGGTAATTATTTTTATGAGTTGATAGCAAGTGCAGGATACTGGATCATCTATGTTTATTTACTTTAAGGTTCACTAATTTTGATTTATCTTCTCTACTGTGTTATTGATTTTGTGTTCAAGTATTTCTTGGAGTGTATTAGTATTGCCTGCCATTCGACATCTTAGTGGACACCGTTTGGCTGCATTGAATATTATATCATGTCATAGCTTGAGCATATCATATTAGGTCATGACTATGAGTATTTTGCCCTTTACAATGTAGATGCCTATGGCTGTTTGCTTATTAGTTTTTTTTTTTTTTTTAGCATGAGATACATTTCATCCCTCTCTTACCGGTGAAGGCTTAAATGAAGTTGGTGGTTGAGCTCAACTTGATTTCAAGTGATCTTACTAGTCTTCTACCCATACTTGTCAAAGGCGTCGCCTGCCTCGCCTTTTTCGTCGCCTTTGGGGTTTGTCGCCTCTTCGCAACAAGGCAGGCAGATGGTAGCCTTTTTAGGGGAGGCGTCGCCTTTCTCGCCAAAGGTGAGAGGCGTGCAAGGCGTCGCCTCGGGGAAAAGGCGTGAAAGTTGGAAATACTTCTGAACTACGTCGTTTTTCCTTTATTTTTTTAGCGCTTTTTATAATTGAGTTATGCCCTATCCCCTAGTATACTAAGTCGACAGATCGAGAAGAGAAAGAGGAAAGAGGAAAGGTCGGCGAACGTTAGACGACAATCGCAATCAACTCCAGTCGACGGCGAGGCTAGTTCTCTTCGATTCAGGTGAGATTTTTCTCTCTCTCCGATGACCGACGGCGACGACAACCTCTGCAGTTCAACGACCTGCGAACCTGCTTTTTCTTCTTTTCTACTTGCTCTATTTTACATTTTTGTTCAACTTTATCCTCTTTCTTTTCTTTTTTACAGTCTTCTTTGTTTGCAGTTGACTGTTGACTTTTTCATTTTGTGAGACAATGAAATTATTCTCTCTTTAAGTTTCTTTGCAATACAACACGTTGGATTGTTGTTATTTAATTCTTTTTTCTTAGTTCTTTTTTACAGTTTTAAATTACAAAAGTCAGAAAATATTATTAACATTAAAAAAAATATTGTTTGTTGTTAGATTGTTGTTATTTAGTATTTCAGTTCATATATATTGTGTGTTGGAATGTTGGATTGGTTTTATATGTGAATTTTTGACATTTATTTAATGTTTTATTCTTATTCATAACATTTTTTAATCTTTGTTTATATGTCGCATGTATGTATATATATATATATATATTTATAATTTTTTATTCTATTTTTTACCTGCTCGCCTTTTTGCCGCCCGCCTCTCGCCTCGCCTTTCGCTTCTTCAGGTACCTCTCGCCTGCCTTTCACCTTTCGCCTTTGACAAGTATGCTTCTACCCTTCATGTTTGTTAAATGACTATATCTATAATGGTTTCTTGTGCACTAATGCATCGTGATTTTGGCTCGTCAAATTTGGATCGCTAATGGTGGAATGTGAGCTTGTATACATTGCTCTAATCCCTTGAACAACCCTAAGCTTTCACATGAGTTCTGACTCCGTAGCTGTTTGTAAGCTTCCCTTTACCCAACTTATATTTAATACCTCTTGATAGTGTGTAGGCTGAGGTGGGTGCGTGATTGTTTAGCCTTGCAAAGACTCTCATCATTTCTAAGTTGTTCTCTTTTGTCAAATTCCCTTGCTATTTTGAGGCATGCCCTAACTTGATGAATAGACTTCATTTTTTTCATAAGCTCTCATATGTAGGATACCTTCCACACATTGATATTAAATTTGCAGTAGGTTGATACTTTTATATACATGATGGGTCAAGTGGAGAGTTAAGCTTTATGTGATCCCGTAGAAGACATTTGATGTAACCCATTAGTACAGGTGGATGACTAGTGACTAGAATTTGATTAAAGTTGATCTTTTCTTTTAATCTGAAAAAAGGAATTTTATTAAAGAGAAGGTCAATCTACAATCAGATGAACAAGAGGTCCATTCACAATGAACAAAAACAAAATAAATGAATACTATACTATGAAATAACAACATTCCAATCTCTTTTCAAATCATTAAGAGACAACCTCCTAAAGTGACCATCAACGTATGCCCTAAGAAACTGCAAGCACTCCACATTCCCACAATCCTCTTGCCTCTTCTCCCTTCCCAAATCCCCTTAACCGAATCTGGAGAAGAGAAGAAATAGAATCTGGACTCACCACATTTCTTTAGCCACCTCAAACAAACGGTTCCAAAGATAACGAGCAAGGCTGCAATGGAGAAAGAGGCGATCATGTGTTTCGTCGAACTCCTTGCAATTTACGCACATCCTAGGGTATAAACATTTAGAATGACGTTGAAGTTGCAATTTGTCGTTCATATTGATTTTAACGAGTACTAAAACCCACAAAAATGACTGAATTTTGAAAGGGGTTTTAGACTTCCAAATACGAGATGAAAAGGGAAAGGATGATGGATTAGAACTCCGAATCAAGAAGTTAAGAAAGGATTTACAAGAGTAGTTTCCGGATCCCTCTAACAACCTAGTCCGATGATCTTGATTATTGGACAATCGAACATGAGATAAGGAAGAAAGGAGGATACTAACATCATCTGCCTCTCCATCATTAAGATTCTGGAAGAAATGAAAATTCCATGATATAGAATCTCCCCCGTCCCAAACTCTTGAAACTCAACAATAGGGGACCCATTGATTATAGACGATACAAATGAGGAAAGATATCTTTGAACGAAGATTTGCCTGCCCAAACATCATCATATACCAAGCGCTCGCTAATGAGTACTGCATCCTCAAAATTGTAACCTTCCCATGCCATATAAGCTACTAATACGTTTTTTTCCAAAGCAAGTTCGCTACCAACTGTTGCAGTGCCATACGATAAAATTTGTCCCTTTTTAATGCATTTACCCCGCTGAACCTGGGATTTTTGATGGATACAGGTATTTTTGTTGGAACGCTGATACATAACTAATGGAAGGCTTAGAGTATCGTCATTACCCGAGAAAAATATCTTGTCAGTATCGGTATAAATGATCTTTCCCTCGTGTTGAGCTAGAGCAAGAGCCTTTCCAGAATCGAATCTGAACTCCGTTACCTACCTTTAATCGAAGAAAAGGATCGAATAGGCGATGAGACTAATAAATAAATTTTCACGAGCTTTTGTGAGTAGCTGAATTCCTGAAATTAGTATCCCAACCATTGCTATTCATCCCGAATTTACTCTTAATTACTTTGTGCCAAACAAATTGAGGTTCTCGAGGAAACCTCCAGCCATTTACTGACTAGAGAGATGTTCCAACTGATTAAGTTCCCCAAAAGACAACCCACCCTCCTCTTTTGGAGGGCAAACTTTATCCCAAGGCACTGAATGATCTCTTCTTTCCTCCACCGAGCATTCCCACAAAAAAATTCCTCTTTATTCTTTCAATATTCTCCGCCACTGTAGTCGGAATGTAAAGAGGGATAGAAAATACAACGGTCGCACCAGAGTGAACACCCAAGGAAAAATAAGCTCGTTTGTAGAGAATTCCTGATCACTTATGCAGTCATAAGTTAGACTGCCCCTTCCTCTTTAAATTAAGGATTACGTTATATGCTGCTCATTTCCCCTTTGGGACGTATTATAGTTTCTCATTTAGCATTTCTTGTGATCAGTTACAAATCTCACATGCGGCACTTGCAGAGTGGCCAAAAATATTGTCAATGAATAGCTTCTAAAATTTCAGAAGATTCTGGAAACCCATCTAGGCCTGTCAGCTGGCTTCTATTTATTACAAGGTGTGGATAAATAGAAGTGTGTTAGAATGTCTACAAATATTTTGCTGTTTTATGAATAAACAGCAAAAAAAGCTAGACATTCCGCTTGGATGTTTGATATACAGTATGTTCTTTTCATGGTAACGAGAGACTATTCTGGATGTCTTGGTAAAATTTCTCAAAGAGCTCGTAAAATGAACCTGACAATGTTATGTTTCCTCCTTCCCCAAAAGTTATCATTTTAAGAATGTAGTTTGCTTGCTTGTACTTCTTTTGATAATGCAGTAAAATTATAGCCTTTTTGGAATGAGAACTATTTTTGTGGGACTGTTATCTGCGATGGGGGAGTATCTCTCGAGGTAAGCAGTTTGTGGCTAAGGCTCTCTGCTTGATGAGAATTCTGGATCTGCATGCTTCTGATTTGATTTTAACCAACAATTGGTTGATCCTTGAAGAAAGAAGCTCATTTCCTCGGTTGTTGTATTTTAAGATTGAGAAGGATTTTGTAGTTGTCATTTCTTGGACCATAGTAAAGAATATCAATATTGTGCTAGGAGTTAGTTAATGATGCTCGAACATGTACTTGTTTTGAGTGCCTATTTATTTTATGTCGGTCTATACGGATTGATCACGAGTCGAAATATGGTTAGGGCTCTTATCTGTCTTGAACTTATATTCAATGCGGTTAATATCAATTTTGGTCTGTCTCTCTCTCCTTCCACATATTGGTTTCTTTTTCTGAACAAGATGCTTTTGCTTCCAAGTTCCAACAGGTCTGGACTGATCAATGACTGAAATAACATTACCATATAATTTTGAGAGCTGATGTCAATAATATTTTATTTTTCTATGAAAGTATATATTACAAAATAGTGAAAATGATTCCTGTAGTGGACCTTTCGTGATTGGGACACTGGTTGAGAAATATAGTGTTTGTTCCTATCAACAAAAACGAAATATTAAGTTTGTCAGATGGACTATAAGTAAATATGCCTATTTAATGCAAGGGGTTACTTGAGTTATTTCTGATGTATCCTTGTGGAATTATTGTCTTTGTCTAAGTGCTTTGGTTTTTTGATGCAGAAAGCGGCTTTTAATATGATAAATGATCTCCCGTCAATCTTTGAAGTTGTAAATGGTAACGTGAAGAAACAGCAGAAAGAAAAATCTGTAGTCTCAAATCACAGCAGCACTAAAGTGAAGTCAAACTCGAAAATGGTAATGAGTCTTTCTCTCCACATTGATTTTGATAATATCATTTTCCTAGACTTTTTGAGAACTCACAATGCAATAAGCTGTTGTTCCCTAATCAAGATTTGATCTTAATATCCAATTGACACGTGCACTTGTAGTATCCATGCAGTGTGGGGGTCTTTGCACTACTTTGGAACTTCCCTCTTCTTGGAGAATAACGCCTATTAATTTCTCAATTTTTCAGAGTTTTCCTTCTTACATGAACCTTATACTCTCTCGGTACCAAAATGAAGTTCTCATTTACCAGTTTTGTTTGTCCCCAAAAGATAGTCCAACTTCCAAAATTGCTTGGTTAAAAACGTTGAACTTCCAAAATTACCAACCAAGAAAGGAGGATGAGAGCCAACAAATGAAGAAGAGTGAGTTATGGAGTAATAAGTAAACATCATTAAGATTAGTGACGGAAATGAAATAGGTTGTTAAACTGTTTGCATAGTTAAATGGGACTGTCATTATGGGATGGAGAGAGTAGTTAACAAAACTAAGGGTATTTGTGGCAACCAGCTTTGCCCTAGGAGCTTGACCTTCAAATATACACTACTTATAGTACTCCCTCCGTCCCATCCCATCCCAAAATGAATGTCCAATTTATACCAAATTTGAATTTTTTGGACATTCATTTTGGGACAGGGGACAATAATAAACTCTGTCAAAAGATAGTCCATTCTTCTGTTTGTTGGTTTGTCCCCCAACACAGCCTTATGTCTAAAAGAAATTTAGAAAATAAATGCAATTTCAAGAAGGTACCAACAAGTGAAGCTACCATTTATAAAAAGTTTAAGCTGTCAAATGGGACTGTTAATTTACTATCTTCCTTTGCTTTTTGGTTGTAAGCAGGGGGAATTTGACCCACTGAGCAGGTATTCAAAACCGCAGCTGCAAATTGAAGAAGATGGAATAGAGGATGATGAGGAAGATGAGCATGGAGAGACCTTATGCGGAGCATGCGGAGAGAATTATGCATCAGATGAATTCTGGATATGCTGTGACATATGCGAAAAATGGTTCCACGGAAAATGTGTGAAGATCACCCCGGTTAGGGCAGAGCATATCAAGCAATACAAATGCCCAGCTTGCAGCATGAACAAGAGAGCTCGCCCTTGATGTAGGTTTGTCTCCTTAGCTCTTTGTACTATTTGATTGATAGGCTTTGTTAACTGCCGCCTTGCTTGTTAGGGCTATTTCATTTTTTCAAGTGTTACAAGATGCATTTCACGGTTAGTGTAACTAAGCCGTTAATCTGTAGTTTCACCGGTGTCTCGGTTTTAATCTGTTGTAGTTTCACTAACCGTAATTGATAGTATAACTGTAATTGATAGTATGTCCTTTTTTTTCTTCCCTAGAATGAAATCAGCATGCAAAATCTATTTATTGCATTTCTGGACTACCATAAATTTTAGTATGAGCTGTTTCAGGTCCGCATGGGAAGTATTTCTGAAAAGGACTGTGTAGGGTGGGGCTAGGTTTGGGTGTGACCCGTGTGGTCTGAGACATTCCAAACATGTCTGCTAATCATTACTTGTTGCACTATACTCCTCCGTCCCGATAGTAGGCTTTTCCCATTTCGCCATTTTGGGTGTCAGTTAATAAACTTCCACTTTCCTTTTTTGGCAAAGGAATCTTTACTATTCCCTCCACTCATTCTCTTTCCTACATTATTTTAATACTCACAACACTATTATAATTTACTATTCCCTCCACTCATTCTCTCTCCTATTTTCAAAGTACACTCACAACATTTTTACTTCCCCCTCATTTTATTAATTTGCGTGCACAGAAAAATTTGGACAGCTCTTATTGGGACGGAGGGAGTATGTCAAAAATACTCAATTGAATCTTATTTCAATCAAGAAACTTTATTAAATTTAGGTTAGCCAGACATTTGAAAAGGACCCACTCTATTTATATGAGAATTGTCTGTAAATCAACATTACATCTCATATCCACCAATACCATACATGCCATTTACTTGTCAAATTTCCCCTTTCACTCTCAACACAGCAGAGAAAAATCATATGTCCATATCGCTGTTTGAAAATGCCTGATTCAAATGTCTTGCGAATCAAACTTTTATATTTGGTGGGCAAATCGTTGATTCAGTAGTTTGAATCCCTATAGCTATAATTTCACAAATAATATGTAACACACTGGATTGGGTGAGCATGTTGCACTGGCTTGTCAAGAAGACGCGTGAGCGATCCAAATTTAATCTTTTACAAATGGGTAAAACAAGACGAAATAAAAAAACAATCATATCATTATATCATACATTAAAGAGAAATCGAACGACCCCAAAGAATATTGCTCACTATCATACAACTGCACACATATCTAAATCAGTAACATTACTTCTCATAAAAACGCAATAAGACGGTCAAATCAATCAATCCAAATCTGTATAATACACCTGTGGATAAACTTATTCGTATACTGACAGCTAGAGCAACTCCAATCAACATAAACTCCGAAGAAAATAATGAGCGCAAAAAACCCTAAAAGAGATTCACACTTCAAATTTGACTTGAATTTCCTGGATTTGGGCCAAGATTGGACATTCCCAAGCCCTGCTTTTGGTGAAAAGAATTGACTTTCTCGAGCTTCAGCCCAGCCCTAAACTTTGCAATAAAGCTATCAGCTTTCGTATCCACATCTGGGCTCGGACAGAACAACGGCGACGGCGTTGCATCACTCGCCGGTGATTCGACCTCATCAGGTTCCGGCGACCCACTTCTGGAGCTGTCTGTGCTTAATAGCCTAACATAGTCACCTTCCACCACGTATTTCAAATCGGGCATTTTGAACGGCGGGGGTGGCGGTGGCGGCGGGATCCGCCGCACCGGGGATTCACCTCCGCTGGAACCATCGTCTATGTTGTTGAAGTTGTGAATTTTTGCTGGCATGGAAGATTTTGAGAAGATGGTCGAACCCATCCTGTTTGTGGATCTTGATGCACCCGCAGCCGTAGGCGGAGGTGGTGGCGGCGGAGTAGGAGGAAGAGTATAACTATTACTAGCCGGTGTAGTGGGTAGCATTTTCTTTCGCTTGTCTTTTTTGGATGTAAATAAGTTCTGGAAGACTGACGGTGGTGGTGGTAGTGGAGGTGGTGGGGGCGGGGGAGACGGCGGTGGAAGTTGAAATCGGAGGGGCGGCTGCGGAGGATGATGCAATAGAGTATCTAAATTGTCAACACTCCGTTGTCTTTGCCTCCTTTTTTTCTTCTTACTATAGAAGGAAGTTAAGAAATCTTTAGTTGCATTTCCGCCGCTTCTTTTCCTGTCACTCCTGCTGCTCCTTTGTTCCATTTCTTGAATCGACGCCATTAACGGCGGTGGAGACGGCGGTTCCGGTGGCGGTTCCTCCATCTCTTCAGCTGCAGTTCTTTTTGGCTCTAAACTGGCGTACCCTTTTCTGCCCATCTTCTCTTGATCATGTCCCAGGCTTTGATACGTTCGCTTTGCCTTCTTTTTAGCAGCAGGAGGAGCTGAGGTGACAGTCAGTGGCGGCGGCGGCGGAGACGGCGATCGTGGCGGCGGAGCACATGGAACTTCCGTGGGAAGATTCACAAGATTATCAACATGAATAAAATCTTTGGTCACAGAATTTTGCCTCTCAAGTTCTTTCCAGCTCCGGCGTCTATACGGATGATCGGAACCCCAAACCCGGTAACTATTCAAATGGGTATCATCGGAAAATCGCCACGGATCACCGCCGTCAACTGCTAATTCACGTAGATCAGGATAAGAGCTACTAATTCTATTTCTCCTCAACCCATTACCACCAACAGCCTGATCAGAAAAATCATACCATTGTTGATGTGGGGTTGATGGATTCGATTTCGGAGCTCCATTAGATGAATTCGACCCAGTTCTTCGATACCCTTCATAACCCCTATCCTGATTCCTATTTCTACTAAGAAATCCAAATGCCAATGCAAATAAAACCAACACAAAATTAATCCAATCCCAACTCTTTTTAACTAAACTTGGTTTAAAATTTTGAGAAGAAGTTCTAACAAGTGAAGGAATAACAAGGACCAAAAAAAGAATTGCAGCCACCAACAAGAGCAAAACCAATGATCCTAAGCTGAAGAAAATGGAAGATGCGCGGCGGCGGTAGCGGTCGGCACGGCGGAGATTGGTGGTGCTTTGTAGCCAAAATGGGGATCTTGGGTAATCTTCATCGTCACCATCTTCTTCCATGGCTTTTGCAAGTTGAGGGTTTCTTTGCAGGAGAGAGAGAAAGAGAAAGAGGAGCTCTTTTGGAGAGCCTCTTTTGTTTGTTTTTTTTTTTTGGTGCTTTTGCTTTAGCTTTGCTTTGTTCTGTTGCTTTCTTTGGGGTTTTAACGTTTAGAAGTTTGGAACCCTTTATTTGATGCATCAATTGCGCATGTGGGTGACCCTTATTTATAACAAATAAATACATTATGATTTGAGTGGAATTTGTTGTACTCCCTTCATCCATAATTGATTTTTTTTTTTCTTCAAATAATATATTTTTGTAAATTTTGAAATTATATTTTCGATTTCTTTAAATGAAAAGAAAAAAAAACCGAGTAGATTTGAAAAGATTTAGGGTTGGTGAAGGGGAAATGGAATGGCTGTGGAATTTGTTTAATTGATAATGGTGGGGCCGTTGTCTTCTTAAACAAGAAAAATGAAAGAAGGGTTAACGTAATTACATCACATGTTGGTTGTTGTTTTTTGTTAACAATAGCAACCTAAGTAATGCCGCGTACCGTGTTCGTCTTCTCTCTCTCTCTTTTTATATACTCATAAAATCAAATTTCGATGTAAGCTTTTGAGTGACTTTGGCCAAAACTTTGTAAATAATTTAAGGCCATAATAATGATCACAATAAAAATTTAAAAATTTGTTATTGTATCACGCTTAATAATATTAACAATAACATTTTTGGATTTTTATTAGGATCATTATATATGGCCTTAACTATTGGTCAAAGTTGATCAAGATGACCAAAAGTTTTACAGAACTGACGGGAATATATATATATATATATATATATATATATATATATATATATATATATATATATATATATATATGTTATGGAGAATGTATCAAACATATCAAATGACTGTTTTTCTTCAAAACCATGTGCCAATCTACCTTCCTAGTATAATACTCAAATTAATCTTTTCCTCCACATTAATTTTAAAAATTATTAATATATCTTTTTATATATTAAGAGTTGGTCTTATGAAAAACTAGTTTTTTCTTAAGATATGAAAAAACGTGTTTTCAAATTAAGCGGTGACAATTTTGTAAATACTGGCAACCATGTTCAAAATAAACGGTGGCATTTTTGTAATTCTTGGTTTCCTCGTTTATGCCGATGTCTGTTTAACATCTTGCCCGGTGTGATAAAGTGCCGGTTCATGTATCACAAATTGCCGGTGAAAAAAAGTGCCGATACCAATTTAACAAAGTGCCGTGTAAGCTGGCGGCTTGCAATTTGTTTAAGCTGGCGCACTTTTACACGGGCACTTTTATAAACATGGCGGCACTCTTCATGTGGCACTCTGTTCAACTAAAGCGGCACTTTGTTACACTAATATTTTCTTTGGCTCTCAAAAACACAAGCACCGGCATTCAAAAAACCATGAAGCTGGCATTCAAAATCACGTCTGCGGCACTTTCGGAAATACACGAGCCATTTGGCACTTTTCAAAAAAAACAACGATAATCATTTTTCTTTGGCATTCAAAAAATATGGTGGCACTCTATTATACACTAAGCTGGCACTCCAAAATACATGGGTGGCACTCCAAAACACATACTGGCGGCATCTAATTACCCAGTCCGCAATGCATCAAATTCTCAGCTGGTACTTAAATTAACATGTATTGGCACTCGAAAAAACATAGGCGGCATTCAAAAAACAATCCTCAAAATTCCAAAATAAAGCGGCATTCCACAATACATAACTAGCATTCCAAAACTATTGAGCGGCACTCAAATTAAAATAAGCGGCATTCCCAATGATCCTCAAATTAATACTTATACACTGATTGGCCATTGGTGGTAGAAAGAGAGAATTGTGAAGGTCTCTGTTCGTTTTCTCTCTCATCATGGAAGACGACGATGAGTTCGGCGACGTCCTCCGGCCTCGTAATTGAATTTGCCAACGCCGTCTCACCTGTTTCAAAAACCAAATCATCTCGGTAAGCATCGTCTTCATCTTCCATTCTGTTTCCGCCCAATTCAATTAGGGCTCCGGTATCAATTTCTTCTTTGTTTATTGCATTAGCTCGGAATTTCCATCGGTGTTGGCCCTAATTCGAAATTGGGTCGTTGTTTTGGGTTTGGATAGAGAGGGTCGCCGGTGAAGATTTGGGTGTGAGGGAGAAGGTTTGGCCGGAGAAGGAGACGGATTGAGGAAGAAGTCGACGCAATTGCGTCTAGAGAGAGAGGATAGAGAGAGAGAGGGTCTGCGTTGTGTATCACTGTGCGTGGATTATGTGAGCGGTAAAACACGTTTTTTGTTAAATTAATAAAAAACGCGTTTTTTGTGAGTTTTTGGCTTTTCTTAATAATGTGGCTTCATTACTCAATTATATAAAGGTGAGTCACTTCTTAAATGATTAGTGGGACCAAGCTTCATCATTAGTTAATGATTATTTATGAACTTATAATATCGCTATAACAAGAATGCGTAACTTTTGCAAAAATATGGACGTACTAAAACATTTTTTATTTTATTTTTTAAATTGAAAGAGCCGTATTATTAATGAAAATAACAAATGTTTAAAAGTTGACCATCCACGAACGTTGATAGTTGATCCAAACGAAACGATGGGGCTCGCCTCTACAAACATTGTACTAGAAATTACATCTAGTAACATATTGACATTTTGACTTGCCAATTGCAAAGAAAAGAAAATGCTTGCAATACATAATTTAAAAAAAAAAAAAAAAGGAATTGATTGAAATTGGGAATAATTGAATGGAGAAAGAAGATGGAAGAGAGAACAGAGAAGTTACTAAAACCTTTTTTATTAAAAAGAAAACGCTGAAATGACGAGGTAAGAAATGAAAATGAAAATTCTTTGGGGCCGTTTGGTTAGGAGGCTTAAGACAGGATAACATTCATCAAGATTAATAAAGTTTAGTAAATGTGTGCCCGAACTCAGCCTCAGTCTAGTAAATGAATCGGTTCACTCAACAGACCTACGGATTCTGGATTCCATAATGAAAGATAGTGTACATCTCCTTTACTTTCGAGTCTCATGTTCAAACAAACAAGTCCTCCAATTAGAGTAGAGCAAAAGGGATAATGATCGTGTTCTAAACTTAACATTTCTCAACTTCTGTTTCCATGTATGAGATAGTGTACATACATTCTACACTTACACACACAGTAGAATGGGACCAAACACTCAAACCTGCAGGGGCCCAATATGATATATGTCAAGGCAACCTTTTCTCTTCATGAAGGTCAAAGAAAAGTGACGGGAATAGAGCCAACAACTAGCTACAACACGATGATGGCTACTGCGACTAGCACTGCTATCGTGAATATCAGAGCCTGCAATTTTGAACAATATCAACTTTTAGAAAACTAAAAGGTATCATTCTCATTAATAGTGGTGAAGAACCAAGGAAATTGTTGAAAGGGGTGATAATTATTTTAAGAGTAGAAGATTATTGGTGTTGTCTTGACTTGACTTGGATCAAATGAGGGTCAAAAGTGATAAAAATGTTGTTTTTAGTGATAAGAAGGTCATCATTCCTACATTTAGAGGTAATAAAACGACTATTTTTCCACAACATGAATGGGTTCAAATTAGCTCTCATTCTTTGGGGTGACTTTGTCACCGATCAATACCACACAGGAGTGCTACTCTATGTGTGTGTGTGTGTGTGAGAGAGAGAGAGAGAGAGAGAGAGAGAACACATACAGCTATTGCACTAGCAGCAAGCCCTGTTCGCTCCCTAGGATCTTTTTGGTAGTAATTTCCAAAATAGAGAATAGTGGCATAGTACCACATCACCGGGAATATGAATCCAAGCAAAAGACTGCAAAATGTAGTTAGTTATGTTAAAATGAAAAGGATGCATTATGTATGTGTGGCGTGTAAAGATAGAGACTATCAGAAGAAGTAACCAACGGAACAAGAACTCACGAAAACCATCCAATTCCACAGCCACAGCAAGGGAGGGGTTTGTCAAATAAACTCAGTTGATTGTTCTCCTGGTCTCCAATAAGACTATAACTTCCACTTCTATGCTCCTCGGCTGCATTCATAGTCGAGTAAGTCTTGCTAAAGGGTCATACATTTTGCAATAAATCTCAAACATTCTCTTGATAAACAAATATTTTGCAGTTATATAAGTGACCATCTCAGTGCAAAATCCTATCCAAAATCTCAATCTCAAACTGAATAACAGTGTCATCATAAGTAATGAAACGACAATCATGCAGTGAAAGGTATTTCAGTGGAGGAAATAATTCAACATGAACTTCAATGTTTAAAGATTCATTAGGATGAAACTCTAAACAATAGATTCAATCAGCAACTCGCTTTGACCATAAAATGTATTGAAGAAGTTTACAGCAAAACTCAAATTGAGAAATTGTGATAAGAAAACAAGGCTGATTACTTTGATCCATGCGTCTAAATATAAGGAAATTCTGCTGGAACGATGTTCTTGTTCCGCTATGGTACCTGTTAGAGAAGTAGGCACCAAATAAGCAATATGTATTAAAAATTGCAGTTATATAATAGGCATAATCTTGATTAAACTCAGTTTAGCCTTCCTCCCAATCGCTTTGGGTTGGAAAAGAAATGGAGTTACTTTGGATGACGAAGTTTCTCAGTTAAAATGAATAAAGACACGAGCTACTTAAAGAAGCGCTGACCTTCGCATATTACTTCCATTACCTTGGGACATATGAGGACTCATGTAGCCGGCCCCAAATTATTTTGGGACTAAGGTTTGTTGTTGTTGGTTAGAAAAACCATATTGCAGAACACACTCAAAACTGAATATTTTATTGATGGTCGTCTCATGAGGAAACTGAGTTTGCACTTTCCTTACTTCCATTATATTTATTTTCTTCACACTAATTTAGTGTTCTGCTTTTGTTAGGAAGGTCTCTCACATTTCTTGGGTTAAATTTCCAACTCATTTAAAAGCTTAGGCAGTGAGAAAAGACACTCCAACAATGTCTATCAAACATTAACTCCCCCACCGCCCTAGCGTGCAAACGTGCTCTAACAATTTCTGCCAAGAGCTTTCTTACGATGTCAATTTCATTTATTCATCTAAAAACTGAAGTTGAACAAGGGGAAAACTATGTATCCCAAGTGTTAACATCATATATTCTGTTGTAAACAGTTTCTGCCAACTTCAGGTGAAAACTGATTGACCCGCAAAAAGAATTACCCCTTTACCTGGAAATCATAGATATAGATCCACAAAGAGACCGAAGCTACTCTTACTTACAACCCCAAACGATAAAGCTCTAATCACCCTAGGAAAATTGCTAAATGGTGTCCTTGCCTCGAGAACAGGATAATTTCCATCGCTACTCACCAACAGGTTAAGAGGGATATTGACAGGACAGGAGGACAATCAATAAATACTGCAACATATTGAAACTTGTGTCCTACAATATCAATAATAAGCGCCACCTTAGAAAAGATAAAATTATTGTGTTGCTTTTAAAGTCATTAGTATATGTCTATGCATAAAATAATGTTACCATTTATGGAACTTGGAAACCCCTCAAGTGCAGCACAGTTCAATAAATCGTTGAAGATACAGCCACAGAGAAATAAAGGTAATCTTACTTGTTGAAGCTTCCCAAGATCTGCCATAGAATCAAAGAATATAACTCAAATGAACCGTAAACCAATAGGAAGAGAGAACCCAATACAACAAAGACTTTCAATATAGAGAAATGCAAATAAAAATTCAGGATGAAAGATCGTTTTGAATATTGTTTTGGTTGTAAAATGAAATGAAAATTATTGGCACAACTTAAACACTTGCTTATGAATTCTTCCAAATCCTTTCAAGAACTACAATGCATGTTCTCATTTTCTTCATTTTGTTTCAAACAGATGACAAATAATTCAAGAATCTAGTGCAACTATGCAAGTGAAATTAACCACATTAAGTTTAGGTTTTCTGACATTGAAACGCCTAGTAGACCCCTTGACAAACCCCAAATCAAACAATCAAATTCGAAATAGTAAAATCAAGAAATTCATAACCCTCCATCAAGAAGGGAGTTCAATCCAACCCCAATGAAACAAGCTTAATTAAACACAATAAATTCCAAGAGATCGAACAATATAACTTGCTGATTGACTAGCATTGAAGAGTTACCGTAAAACCCAGAAATGGTTGAAGGCTCGAGAGTAGGTGAGAGGCCGAAAGAATGATGAAGAAGAAAAAGCGCAGCCCCTCGCCTGTGCTGTCGGCGTCAGACCCGCGGTGGTGTTTCCCGGCTCCGATTTTCCAAGTGTAGCAGTAGTGTGTGTGTGTGTGTGTCGCGACTCTACTGAATCGGGCAATAAGGCGGATGGGTAATAAGACGAATTGGAACTTCCGTGTTTTGCTCATAAATAAATGTTCAATTTTTTTAATTTTTTTTAAATATCTTAAAATATTATTTTATATTTTTTTGCGAATGTTTTTTTAATGAATTTTTCTACTAATCAACTATTTTTGGCACAGTGATTACTTAGGCTTCGTTTGTTTAGCGTAAAACATTTTTTGAAAAATGATTTCCGGCAAAATATTTTCTGGAAAATGAAAATATTTTTCGAAAAACATTTTCCTCCAAACAAACGAAGCTTGGTTTCTATAGGTCTTTTTGAGTTTGGCTAAATTTCAATTTCAATTTCAATGCTCCATTTTATTTTATACTTTTTATAGACTTTATGAGTAAACATTGAAAAAAAAATTGAGTTTTAAATTAACCATTTTTATAGTTTTAGGTAAAAAAAATTGAAATATACTCATCCGTCCCGTTAATTAGTTCACCATTTTGAGCGGGTAGTACTATATACAAGGCATGGAATTTACAAGGCACGTGCAAATGATCAAAATACCCTCATATATATACTTAAAAAAAAAAAAAAATCCCTTCCCTCCCCCATTTCAACCGTCTGTTCTCTCTCTCTCTCTCTCTCTCTCTCTCTCTCTCAAAACCTAAGAAACACCAACGGGCTCTCTCTTCTCTCTCTCACTCGACGAACGCCGCCGACCACCACCGCCGGAAAAAATGAAGACAAACCTCCCTAAAACCGGTGGAAAGTCCGCCCCTCCTTTCGCCGCTCCAAAATTAATTCTTTTTAACCTAGATTTTAAATTTGAAAACCCAACAATAAATTTATGCCTAAAACCGATTATATAATGCTTAATGTTGTTTAAACCTATCCTAAATGGTTCTAATTGCGATTTCGTAACATAAATTTGGGTTTTTTGTTTGAATCGGATACGAATTCGTGTGCCTAAAATTTGAAATTGTCGGCGTGTGTTTCGTATGAACACATACGAGTGGTCACCAACATTTCGTGTAAATGGCACACGAAATGTAAACTGATTCATCAGTTTACATTTCGTGTGCCAATACACGAAATGTTGGTGACCATTTCGTGTTATAGTACACGAGATACTTTCCACATTTCGTATATTAGGACACGAAATGTAAATTGATTCATCAGTTTGCATTTCGTGCTCTAATACACGATATGTGGTGAGGTTTCTCGTGTCTTTATACACGAAATGATCATCAACATTTCGGGTATTTCCACACGAAATGTCAACTGGTTCTTGAAAATTAATTGTCTCTTATTTAATTTTTTGTAGGGACGTAAACCTGCGACGGCCTCTAGTGATGATGATGATGATGAGGAGGAGGAGGAGGAGGAGGAGGAGGAGGTGGAGGAGAGTGTATCTGTCATTTCGTGTATTGTCAACTGGTTCTTGAAAATTAATTATCTCGTGTGTATATACACGAGATACTATGGTACATATCGTGTATACACACACGATATAGTCTTTAATTCTGGTAATTATCTCGTATGAACAATACACGAGATACACCCTGATTCATTTCGTGTATTGTTCATACGAAATGTATTAGTAAATGTCGTGTATTTAAACACGACACATCATATAATAAAATAAAAATTAATTATAAATAAATGTGGTAGGTTATATGATATTGTATGATGTTGGTTCAATCTTATATGTAATCATTGTTTGTTTTCCAACTTATTATATAACAAGAAACATATAATCTTGATTAACAAATATGATAATTTCAAATATATAATCTTGAGTAGTTGGTATTCCTCTAATGTACAACTTATCATTAACCTCGTTTATTTTTTTTTAATTTTTTTCTAGATTCTAGATGACATTTAAAGTGTTTTTCATCTACATGAGTTTCCTCCAAATCCAAATGAAAGATGAGTTACAAATATGTGCCATTATTTAGGGTTTTTAGGGTTTTATGTGTCCCGATCTTGTGAAAAATGGTATACGGCTACCTCGTTTATTTTTTTCTCCATTCTAAATGGCATTTAAAGGGTTTTTCATCTCTATGACTTTATTTATAATCATTTATTAGGTGATTATAAATAAAGTGGTATCACTTAAATGTGATAGGTTATATGATATTGTATGATCCAATATGAAGTTTGTTCCTTGTCATGTATAAGTGTATAAATTTTGCTCAATTAACAACACAATTCAATAATATAACATAGCATATGCGTATCATTAACATCGTGTTGCAAATCATCGAAGAACATCTTCATTTTGATATGTCGTATGGATATACACGATATTAGGACATTTTATCGTGTGGTTGTGTATGACATTAATGACAGAGTAAATTTAAATTTCGTATAATTTCATACGACCTAATATTTTACACAATTAGTTTATGTCGTGTAAAAGTACACGAAATAAAGGCTTCCTGTCGTCCTTTCGCATACGACACGCGAAGGGTAGTTTGGGCATTATTGGTGCCTTGTATGTAAGGTGCCTTGTATATAGAATTTACCATTTTGAGCTTGGCACGCAAATTAAGGAAAATAGGAGAAAAAATAAAGTATTGTGAGTATAAAAGTAAAATAGGAGAGAGAATGAGTGGAGGAAATAGTAAATTTGAAAAGTATTGTGATGATAAAAGTAAAATAGGAGAGAGAATTAGTGAATAAAATAGTAAAATTTTTTTGTCATTTTAGAAAATATAAAGCTTTTAACAAAACTCTCATTTTAATAAAAAGTGAAATTATTAATGGAAATGAATGAAAATGGGAAGAAGGGAGTACTCCATTGTGCTTCACATACATCCAATCAGGGTCTTAGACCAATTTACAATTCGGTGAATCAACTTTGGTTAATGATAATTAGTGATGGGACATATTTTGCTCACGGTCATTGTTAATATTAGGTGTCTTTGATTTGAATTTTTGATTTGAATTGATGAATATTATTTGAAGGAGTCCAACAACAAGTCAAAGACGGAAAAGGAAAAACATTAAAGCTTTTTTAAGATTCATTATTAAAGTTTGATGATGTCAAAAACGTTCGGATCAGCTCAAATTCAGTAACAGGTTGTATCCTGACGATTAAATAACTTGAAAAAGATGAACAAACACGTAAATTTGGCCAGGTCTTCACCAGCGAAGGTTCTCCGGCATGAGAGTAAGTATTTGCTTGTGAGAGAAAGAAATCGATTGACAAGAGTTTAGAGTCAAAAGATCACATACCAAAATATGTGAATTATGGCTTGTATTTATAGGTATAGTATAGGATAAGAATGCATATAGATAAGATATTACTCCAAGTAGGAATATAATTGTTGAATTCTTGTTGGATCTGAATTTGTGTGAGATATGATTATAATCCTAGGGGAATTATAACTGTTCACAGTCTCAATTTGAGTAGGATGGAGTAACTGCCATTCTGCATGTGCGCCGGGGAGGAGGCTCCTCGTCATCGTGACCAGGTCGGCTTATGATGATGCTGAGGAGAAGATATGATGAGAATGGAGAAAACCATTTCCTTTGCTTGATAGCCGAGGAGGTCTCCTCGCCGTCAAGGGAGCCTTGCTCGGCCTTGGAGGGAGGCCTTCCTCGACTTAGTTTCATTAGCATGGAGCTCTTTATTAGTCCTTGGTCATTTTACGCCTGCTATGCCTAGGTCGACATAGGGAAAATGACGAGGAGGAAAGACGAGGAAGGTAGGGTAGGCCCATTCCCTTCCTCGTATTTGAGATGAGAGTGGATTATGTTTAGGGCCCAATCCATTGAGCCTTGCTCGTTCTAGCCCATATTAGTACCTCGGTTTATACCGTTCGGTGACCCCCGACTTCCTAGCTTGGCTATGCCGAGGAGGAAGTGATGCTCTACCTCGGCTTTAAACGAATATGAACAGGCGACGACGTGGCAAGTGTCGCTTCATTTTCTACCGTTTAGTTCGTACAATGATAAGGCGTGATGCACGAAGTCTGACACGTCTTGGAACTCCACCAGGGCATTTAATGCGACGAGAAATGACGGCGCCTTTACCCGCTTGTGACCCACACCCGTTTCGTACGTGGGTATAAAAGGTAAAACCCTCTTCAATTTCAATCTTTCATCGCCCATAGCCCTTGAGAGAGAAATAGCAAGGTTGGAAGACGAGTATCGTGCTCTTGATTTCTTGCCCAGATTCATCCTCCGTTTCTCTTTTACATTCGTGATTTCTTTGTCAAACTTCGATTAAGGTACAAATTTCTTCCCTTTATCTCTTATTTTCTGATTTCTGCATTTCGTTTTGAGTTTCTGGGTCTTGGTTGTTCGTGTTCTTGAGAAACCGCCATTGTTGGCGTTTGAAGCTTTTCTGAGTTTTCCCTGAGTAGTTTCTTGAGCCCTACTTCTTATGCCTCCTTCATATTTTAGCAATGGCAAGAACTTGGAGCAGTAATCTCAATGTCATTTTCTGCTATCATAGCAAAAACCTTAGGATTTACCGACGATCCGATGGCCCTTGGTTGATGGTGAGCTTGGGAGAGATAGGGGAGATCTTGATGAGATACCAAAGCCCTAGAACCGATGTAAGGTACCCACAAGGGTATAGAATTGACCGGCTAGATGCTGAATCTCCCAATGTTGTGATATTCCAAGGCTTTTCTAAGATAATCAATCAAATCAGTTTGTACTATCTTCGATCTGATCTTCTGAAGCGTCCACCATTGATGGGTAAGGTCCCCTCCTCGGCTTTAGCTATAGGACGAGGAGGGATGTTCTTCCCCTCCCTCGTCCTTCCTCTGCCTTGGCCAAGATAATATCCCTTTTCCTTTTATTTCTGCAGCCATAACGAAAAGAGAAAATGTCGCTAGCTCTAGTGGTCCCTCGACATCGAACATTATCAATGCTTTTGACGAGGGAGTGAGCGTTGGAGGCCGAGGGAGAGCTGGACGAGGTAGGGCGTATGTTAGACCCATTAAGGCCGGTGAGCCTATGTTAGAAGAGTTGTACTCAAAGTATAGTGTGTCGAGGGAATAGTATCGTCTTAGCTACTTTCCCGGTGCTAAAATCGTAGATGATGACGACGTAGATGATTTCTATTATAACTTGAACCATGTCAACTTCTACTTCAAACAGTTCGAATTAGGACTTCGCCTTCCCTTAATTCCCTTCATAAATGAGTTCCTTGGAGATATGCAGGCTGTCCCGGCCATGCTAGGAGTCAACGCCGTGAGGTACCTTACCGGTTTTATTGTTCTCTGTCGTATCTTGGGCTTTTAGCCCTGTCAGTCTGCTTTTCACCATTTCTTCACAGTAGGGTACATAAAAGACTCCAAGCTGGTGGTGATAAGGAGTGATTCTAAAAATCCTAAGATTATTCATCCTGTGTCGAGTAAGGTGTCTAGTTAGAATAACCATGTGATCAGGGTGGAAAGCCGTCAAGGCTGGGAGTTTCCTGCTCCCTCGGAGTTACCCGGTGTGCCCACGGTGGTGTGGCAGCCTGATTGGAGTGAGGTGTTGATAGATAGATTAACACAGTTTGCCGAGGTGGGTACCTTATGCTGGTCGAGCTTGGAAGCTGCCCCTAGGTATTATGTACAGGTTGGCATTATGCCTGGGCCTAGAGACGGGTCAATGCCCCTCGTCCCCGTCACAAGGGGTAACATATTTCCTAACTGGAGGATACACCCCGGACTCGTCTTCCACCAAGATTGTACTATTTGCAAACAGAATGGCGACCAATGTTTAACGGAAGATGGTGTAGCCGGCTGTAATATTTTCATCTCGTCATGTTTTATATTCTTTTTTGCTTCTTCCTCGTTGTATATGCTAATTTTTTCTTTCTCATTTTTGCAGTTCTAACCGACGAGAAAGAGCTGGAGATGTCTAGCCAAACTGTTGATCCCCAAAACCTGGCCAGGTTGAGGAGGAAGACTTCTCGGAGCACGCCCGTAGCCAAGAGGCAGTCTGATGCCACTCATCGTCAGGCACTCTTGTCGATAAAAGAGGCTGCGGCTGTTCCATTGAAGCCGGTGGGGGGCAATGAGGAGGATGCTAAGGTGGCCCGTAATGGGGAAGGCAACCAAGCTGAGGTGGAGATTCCCCAAAGATCAACTCCTCAAGGCGAGGTGACCCGGGATGCCGGCCATACTCAAGCCGAGGAGGTCAATGCTGGGGAGAAAGCGTTAGCTAAAAAATGCCCAAGAGCTGACAACGAGGAGGATGGTCCATCAAAGAAGGCAGCCTCTACTTCCTCTGCTAGACTCTCTGCTTGGCACATCAAAACATATGCCGACGCCGAGCAATTTATACAGGAGGCCAAGGAGGCTTCCATCTTCAAGGGCATGAGTCTTCTAGCTCGTCAAGGGGCCCATCAAAGGCTAGGTCGAGCTATCATATGCCGGCCCTTTGATGAAGACTACGTGGACCAGTTGAAGGCGGCCAAGCCTACAAACGACCATCTTACAAACAGGAAGGGACTCCTGCTGAGTGAGGTAGGCTTCCTCATTTCCTCGATTGATTTTATGCTTAAAAGTCTTGTGCTAACCATTTTTCCTTTTTTCTTGTGTAGCTTTCCTCGATTGCAACCTATGAAGCTCTTAAGTCCAAGTCATCTGAGGCCGGTGAGAAAAGGCTGGAGGATCAAGCGGCGAAGGACAAGGAGGCTTTACTAAAGGCCGGGGAGCTCCTCAGGCAACTTTGGGAGGATGCTGAAGCTTTTAAGGCGGCCAGGGATGAGGTCGAGGAGAAGAAACGAGCTGCCAAAGAGGCACTAACTCGGGCGGAAGAGGCCGTCCAGCTGAAAGAGGCTGAGGTGGCAAAACTGGAAAGGGAGAAGGAGGCTTTTAAGGAAGCCAAGGAGGCGGCGGCTGCCCGTCTTCAGGAGTTGGAGGCAAGCATACCCTCTAGGGAGGAGCCATTGCCCATTACAAAGCCAGCTCGGCTTTTAACAACGCAGTGGCTGAGAAGTCAGTCACCATGTATATGGATGGTTACTTGCATCTGGACAAAAGGGCCATAGCTGACACGTCTATCTCCTTCGACCGGGAGAGGATTGCACAATGGATATGCCAAGACTCCTATGATGAGGCTGCTCGTCAGCTGCATTACGTCGTCCCTTACTCCGACAATGCTCTGCAGGTGATTGCCTCCCTCGACGCTCAGGCAGGGCGTCCTGCTTGGGTCCCTCCTGAAGTGGATCCAGAAAATATCAATGCCATCATTGACAGGATCGAGGACGGGATCATAAGCACTGAGGATGAGGTCAATGCCGAGGAGATGACCATGGAGGGGGCTAATGCCAGGGAGTCACAAATCGAGGAGCCTCAAACCGACAGAACTCAGGCTGAAGCTCAAACTCATCACGTTACCATTCCTGATCCAGCTGCCGAGCAAGAGGACCTATTTAGGGTCTTCGATGACTAGACTTAGGATTTTTTTCTTTTCTTGTTTGGTTGTAATAGTATAGGGCCCTTGTACTTCAACTCTTTGAATCAATATAATGCCTTTTTCTCAACTCCATGTTGTCCTTGTATTTTATTGTTTTAATATTTATATTGCTTTGCTTGAATATTTGTGCAAGTACAAACCGGGTAGCCGAGAAGTATCCCTTCGACTTATGAGCACTTGATAGTTTTGCTGATTTGGTCGAGGAAGGTATCTCGACATGACACTTGTTCTTCTCTTATCTACCTTATGCCGAGGAAGATAACTCGTGCATAGGTCTAGGATAATTTTGCTAGTTGGGTCATTAAGCCGAGGAGGGTTCCTCAGCATGACACTTGACATTCTTCTTTTATCTATCTATGCCGAGGAAGATGACTCGTACATAGGTCTTAGATAGTTTTCATGGCTACACCTATCTATGACGAGGTAACTTGCTCGGTCATAGGTCTTGGGTGATTTTTGCCAATTAAGTCACTTGGCCGAGGGGCTTCCTCGGTCATGACAGTTTGAATTTTTCTTCTTTTATCTACCTATGCCGTGGAAGATGACTCGCACATATGTCTTAGATGATTTTGTAGGACTTCTCCTAGTGAACGCCGAGGAGGCTGTTCCTCGTCGTTCTAGTATCATTCTTGCCAGTCATTTCTGTCTGAAGAAAAAACTGTATTCCATTAATAGAAATGTGATTACATCAAACTGCAATCCTAACTTACTTAAAAGGAAAGGAAAAGCTAACAAGGACTAAGCTATTACATAAAACTAAAACTAATGATAGTATTTTCGCAAATTATCAGAATGCTACGGGTGTTTCAGCTCTTTCCCATCGGGGGTCTTCATTTTGTAGGTCCCTTCTTTTATGACTTGGGTGATGATGTAAGGGCCTTCCCAGTTTGGGGAGAGCTTGTTTTGTTCAGCCTTTCTGCCTGTTGCTTCAATTTTTCTGAGCACCCAATCGCCCACTTGGAATACTCTTTTGTTGACCCTTTTATCATGATAGGCCTTAGTCCTTTGCTTATAGTTTACCATCCTCATCTGAGCAGCTAGTATCCTTTTATCTAGTAAGTCCAGGTCTAGGAGCCTGTTAACCTTGTTGACTTGCTCATCATAGTTGGAATTTTTATTTGTAGGGATATCCATTTCAACTGGTTTGCCTCAGAACCGAAGGTCAGTGCGAATGGGGTTTCCCCGGTTGGCCCCCAGGTGGTTGTGCGAACTACCCACAATGCTAAGGGAAGTTCGTCCAACCATCTACCATCTCTTCCCTTAAGGTTCTTAGTTAGGGTTGTAAGCACCAACTTATTGGCTGCTTCTGGTTGTCCGTTGCATTGGAGTCTACTCAGGGATGACCAGATATGTCGAACTCCAAGTCTGTTCAATTCCATTGTGAATACTCTAGCGAACTGATGACCATGATCTAAAATGATAGTGCGTGGAACCCCAAAGCGACACCAGATGAAGTCGTGGATGAAGTTGATTGCGTTCTCTTCTGTTATCTTGGCTAAGGCCTTAGCTTCAATCCATTTGGAGAAGTAGTCAACTACCACGATCACATATTTGCAGTTACCTCGAGCGGGAGGGAAGGGTCCGATGATGTCAATTCCCCACATGTCAAATGGCCACGTAGGTATTATAAGAGTTTGCTCAATCGCTTGGAGTCTAGGAATGTCAGAATATCTCTAGCACTTGTCACATTTTCTTACATAGGCTTGCGCGTCCTCTCGCAGGTTCGTCCAATAATAACCTAGCGTGATGATTTTATCAGCTAAGGCTCTAGCCCCCGGGTGTCCGCCGCAAACGCCTTCATGGACTTCTGCCAAGAGATTTTCTATTTCCTTAGGATAGACACACCTCAGTAGGGGCTTCGTGAATTATATTCTGTAGAGGACTTCGTTCATCAATGTGTTATTGACTTTTTCTTAATAATCCTTGCACGTTCCTCATCATCTGGGAGTTGGTCCTTTTCAATGTAGTCCTTGTAGTCATCTATCCAACATCTCTCCTCATTATCTAGGAGCATTACTTGTAATCTCTCGTAGGCAGGTTCTTCAACAAAGACTATGAGTGGGCTAGAGTTTGGATCTGCCATGTATATAGTAGCTAATTTAGATAGAACGTCCGCCACTTGATTGTCATCCCCACCTATCTGACATATTTCAAAGAATTCCAGCTTTTTTGTCATGTCTAGGACCAGGTCTTTATACTTTGTAAGTATAGGATGTTGCGTGCTATACTCCCCTTTCACTTGCTTGACTACTAGCTGGGAGTTGCAGAAAGCAACAACTTTGGTTGCTCCATAGAAGAAAGCCAATTCAATGCCAAATATAAGAGCCTCGTATTCGGCTTGGTTGTTGGAAGCAAGGAACTTGAATCTGATGATGTCTTGGATGGTGTGCTCTCCATCGGGACTTGCTAGCACAACTCCTGCTCCGCTTCTTTTCTTGGTGGCAGAGCCATCAGTGTATAAGACCCAACAGTTGCATGGGAGCTCGATGGTTGATTCTTCTCCCTCAGGTTTTTTGCACTTACGAGAGGTGGGGTCGTGCTCTCCTATGAAGGCAATTTCGACCATGAAATCAACAAGAGGCTGTGCTAGGAGCGTCTTCCTTGGTTAGTAAGTGATGTCAAACTCAGTGAGCTCGATAAACCAATTGAGAAGACGTCCTGAGCAGTCCATCTTATGCAAGATTTTCTTCAATGGTGTGTTGGTATATACAGTGATAGAATGCGCAGAGAAGTATGCATGTAGCTTTCTTGCCGCTATGACTAGGGCATAGGCTATCTTCTCTACATCAAAGTATCTACTCTCCACATCATATAATGCCTTGGAGACATAGTAGATGGGTCTCTGTGGCATTCCTTCATTTCAGACTAATACTGCAGCTATGGCGTTGTCCATGGCTGCCAGGAAGACATACAACATCACTCTGTTAATCAGACTGCTCAACAAAGGAGGGGATCCCAAGTACTCCTTCAACTGTTTGAATTATTATGTGCATTCAGGTGTCCAGGAGATGTTCTTGGTCCCCCTTCAAGACTTTGAAGAAAGGCAGTGATTTTTCTGCGGATTTAGAGATAAATCTTCCTAGTGAAGCTATCCTTCCATTCAATATTTGAACCTCCTTGATGCTGGTAGGTTCCTTCATTTTTATCAAGGCCTTAATTTTTTCGGGTTTAGCCTCAATCCCTCTTTGTGATACCATAAAACCAATGAATTTTCCAGCAGTTACTCCAAACACGCATTTGCTCGGGTTTAATTTCATGTTATTGGCTCGAAGATTGTTGAAAGTTTCCTCCAAGTCAGGTGCGTGACTACCATCCTTAGTTTTGATGACCATGTCATCTATGTAAGTCTCCATGTTACGGCCTATTTGCTCCCCGAATACCTTGTTGACCATTCGCTGGTAGGTAGCGCCTGCATTTTTGAGCCCGAAGGGCATCATGGTATAGCAATAAATTCCTCTAGCTGCCTGAAAGGCTATCTTCTCAATATCTCTCACGGCCATCTTTATCTGATGATAGCCAGAATAGGTATCTAAGAAGCTGAGAGTAGAATGTCCAGCAATGGAATCTACCAATTTGTCTATTCGGGGAAAAGGATAACTGTCCTTTGGGCAGGCTTTATTGAGGTCTGTGAAGTCCACGCACATTTGCCACTTCCCATTTTGCTTTTTGACCATAACTACGTTGGCCAACCAAACAGGGTATGTTACTTCCCTGATGATTCCAGCGCTTAGTAACTTTTGCACCTCTTCCTTGATAGCAACCTCCTTGTCGTTGGCAAAAATTCTTCTAGTCTACTTGATGGTTTTGGCAGACGGATCAACCTCCAGCCTGTGGAGAGCTACATCTTCTTTAATTTCTCTCATGTCCTCAAGCTTCCAAGCAAATACATCCAGAATGTTTCTGAGAAGGGCGATGATTTCCTCCCTTTCTTCTAGGGAAAGCTGGCCTCTGATTTTGATTTTTTGCTCCGGATAGTCAGGGTTGAGTATGATTTCTTCTAGTTCATTTACGGGTTCCATTTATGGACCGTCTCGGAACTCTAGAGATTCAGTAATAATTTATTTAAGTCTTCTACCTTTTCACCATGGATGTCTAGGTTTTCCGCTTCCATCAATTCGTCAACGTTCGGCAGCTCTCCATGTCTCAAGTCAGGGTTGGCCTCCGAGTTCTGGCCGCTGATGAGATGTGGGGCTGAATCCGGGATGGACAGAACTGTGTCAGTGTTTCAGTAATTTCTAGGATCATGTGTTCTTCGTCCTCTGCTTCAAAAATGTGATTCACCCTAGAGCTGGTGTGGGTAGTTTTTACAGACTTAGAAATTTTTACATTATCCTCCAGTGTATCCACCTCCACCTTTCGAGATGTCTTTCTGCTTCTTACGACATGCTCCAAGAAGTCCTTGGGGGTCGCCCTCATGCATCCAAGCCCAACACGAGTGGGAAATTTAACACGTTGGTGGGGGAGGGAGGCGACCAACCCGAGTTTTCCTTGACTTGGAATGCCTAGGATTGTGTGATAGTCGCTAGTCAAGTCCATGACTATGAAGGTGACAGTGGCCTCCGCTCGGTAGGGGTGATCACTTACTTCCAATAATAGATCAAAGGTGCCCATGGCACTGACCTTGTGATTGGTGAAACCTTCTAGCCTTCCATTGTAAGGTTCCAGAATACTGTCTTTCAGACCCATCTTCTGAAAGGTGGAATAATAAAGAATGTCACGGGAGGCCCCCGAGTCGATGAGAAATCTTTCCGACTCACAGTTATCAATTCCCTTTAATTACCAAGGGTTGCTCACGGGCGGCGCAACTCCCAGCCAGTTCGTTAGGAGAGAAGCTTATGACTTCCTCTTCTTTGTGGATCCAAGCAGCGATGTGGTAAACTTTGCTCAACTCATGAATCTGGTCTTTGAGCTTCTTTGTGGAGACAGTTTCTTCCCTTATTACATGTAGCTTAGCCCTAGGAGGTCTCTCGTCCCTTTCATCTTCTTTATCCTCATCATCCTCGTCATCATCTTTCCTCTTTCATTTGTTATCTTTCTTCATCACATAACGATCGAGTTTGCCCTCATCTACCCATCTATGGATCATTCTCTTGTGGGAGATGCAGTTTTCAGTGTCGTGACCATGGTCCTTGTGGAAGGCACAATATTTAGAGGTGTCATGAGTGTACTGAGATTTTTTGTTGAGTGAATGAGGATTTGGTAGATTCACCAATTGCATAATTTTTCTGATCGGTTTTGTGAGGGGAGTGAAAACCTCGGATTTTTCAGTGCCTCGGGTTCTGTTCTTCCCTCTGTAGCCATTTCCATTGGATGTTTGGTTGGCGTTAGCCGTCTCTGCCTCTGGCTTATCAGATCTTTTCTTACTTTTCTCCTCAGCCATGGCAATGGCGTATGCCACATTATAGAGGTCAGATTTTGACTTCGGTTCTCAGGCAGAAAGCTCATTGATCAGCTGTCTGAACCTTAATCCGGAGTTGAAGCAAACAATCACCTCCCTGTCAGATAGGCTTTCTTCCACTTGGTCCGCCATTGCTCTGAATCTGTTATAATAACTCAGAGTGGTCTCATTCTTTCCTTACTCGATGTTAGAAAGGTCATTCAACCTCTTCTTCATTTTCCCTGCAGTAGTAAAATGATCCAGGAACTTCCTCCTCATGGTTCTCCAACTATCGATGCTTCCCTTTTTCAGCTCATGGAACCAGGACAAAGCTGTTTAGGAGAAGTTACTAGCGAAAGCTTTGCAGAGGATGTCATCTGCTTTGGTGAGGAGGGCCATAGTGGATTCAAAGATTTGAACATGGTCCCTTGCATCAGTGATTCCTGCGTACTTATCAAAACTGGGAATTTTAAGAGCGGGGTTAGAAGGGAGATCATTAATTTCCTGGGAGAAAGGTCGGATGGCACTAGTATCCTCCTCTTCTATTTCCTTCTTTCCCATCTCCATCTCGTCAAGCCTCTTTTTTAAGAGGAGTAGTTCTCTAGCATCAATCCCAGAGCTGAAGTGGGAGCTTCGATGGGACCTTTCTCCCCTTCTGTGGCCATTCACCCTACTTTTTTTGAGGTCCTGGCGATTGTCTCCATGTCGAGATGGTATTCTTTCCCTCCTAGGCTCCCTTATAGGGTGAGGGGTTCTGCGTCGAGGAGGGCTCCTCGGCTGAAGAAGACTCCGATGACGAGGAGGGCTTCTCGGTCGGATAGGAGTGTTATGATGAGGAGGGTTATCGTGTCGAGGAGGGGTGAAATGTCTCGCATGACTGAGCCTTGCTCGTAAGTCACCAGAGTTAACATCCTGCTCTCTATGATTGTTCATGTGACTTCTCAAGTCTATTAAGTTCCTCTGGTTTTCGTGCCCGCTTGACCTATGACGAGGAGGGATTTTTGGTGGGTTTTACTTAGTTCGGACAACAATGTCATAGTGAGGGGGATTTTGGCCAGGAGGAAGATTCCCCTGACTACCACGCCTGTCACCTTGACTGTCCCCTCCAAGGGAATTTCCAGATTTTGTAGGCCTCATGAATTCAGCCAAAGAATGTTCAGGATCCAACTGCAACAGAGCATTCTGAGTTTCGTAAATGAGTTGCAAGGTTTCCATCTGTTGGTGCAGGAGAGTTCTGCGATCAATTTGCTGGGTAGAGGTCCCAGTTGCTCCCTTCTCGGCGTTCCTCTTCGTCTGGCTACCAGGTCATCTTCCTCGCTTACGACGAGGAGGGTTTGGGACAATTAACTTGGCTGCTGTTTGTCCCATAGGACGCAGAGTCATTCCTAGGGGGCAGCCCATCTATCAATGGTGGTGGAGGAGGCAGCTCTCCATTGGCGAAAGGAAGACCAGTTCTAGGGTTGAAAGGAATGTTTTCCACATGAACCCTTTCAGGAGTGTTGCTAGCAGTGCGTCCTTCTTCCATTATGATTATGGCAGAAATTTCAATTGAACAGAACTTTCAGATGAAACAAAGTTTTCTGGCGCACAGATTTCTCAGGCGAGCATATTTTTTCGGCAGAACAGACTTTTCCGGCCAACAGATTCTTTCGGTCGAACAGATTTTTCCGGCATAACAGATTTTTGAGCTATTCAATGGGTGTTTTTGAATTGCTTCCCGGCAATGGAACCAAACCGATGATGCCAAAAACGTTCGGATCAGCCCAAATCCAGCAGCAGGTTGTATCCTGGCGATTGAATAACCTAAAAAAGATGAACAAACACGTAAACTTGGCCGGGGCTTCACCGACGAAGGCCCTCCCGCGTGAGAGTAAGTATTTGCTTGTGAGAGAGAGAAATCAATTGACAAGAGTTTAGAGTCAGAAGATCACGTCCCAAAATATGTGAATTATGGCTTGTATTTATAGGTATAGCATTGTATAATCCATGTATGATAGGAATGCATATAGATAAGATATTACTCCATATAGGAATATAATTGTTGAATCCTTGTTGGACCTGAATTTGTGTGAGATATGGTTATAATCCTAGGGGGATTATAACTGTTTACAGTCCCAATTTGAGTAAGATGGAGTAACTGCCATTCTGCATGTGTGCCGGGGAGGAGGCTCCTCGTCATCGTGACCAGGTAGACTTATGATGATGCCGAGGAGAAGATATGAGGAGAATGGAGAAAACCATTTCCTTTGCTTGATAGCCGAGGAGGTCTCCTCATCGTCAAGGGAGCCTTGCTCGGCTTTCCTCGTCTTAACTTCATCATCATGGAACTCTTTATTAGTCCTTGGTCATTTTACGCCTGCTATGCCTAGGTCGACATAGGGGAAATGACGAGGAGGAAAGACAAGGAAGGTAGGGTAGGCCCATTCCCTTCGTCGTATTTGAGAAGAGAGTAGATTATGTTTAGGGCCCAATCCATTGGGCCTTACTCGTCCGAGCCCATATTCGTACCTCGGTTTATACTGTTCAAAGTCTTTTAGGGCTAAGAAATTATGTTAGCTAAGAATTTTATTTTTTTAAATGGAATTTGGCTTTTCTCTCAAGGTTTTGAAATCATTTATGCTTATAATTTATGCAGTATAAATATTTACTTCTCCTTACATTTGTTTTTCATTCTAGTGCAATATGTTATTAATAATTATAAAATCCAAGTTAGTGATTTTTTTTAGTTCGATAGATTTCCTATTATTGTTTGTAGTAGTTTAATTCGTTTTAATTTGTTTTCTAGATTAGGGTTGAACAATTGTAATTTCATGTGATTAAGAATTCATGCAAGAGTTTGTAATTGATGATTCTTTATATTAATAATATTGTTCTACATTTCCCTTGTACGTAGCGAAGTTGGTGAACTACGCAAATATTTGTGCTTGTATGCGTGTGTGTGTTGTGATTGTAATATTCTTTATTGTTTGATTTCTAACAAACCAGTATTAGATCTCTTTGGTCAAAGAGCGTCTGGAGTATTCTGCTGCGTGAGAAAAAAAGATGGATTTAGTGAAACCAACGATCAACAAGTTTAATGGGAGGGACAATTTTAAGTTATGGCAAATCATAGATGAAGACTTTGTTGAGAGACAAAGATTTGTGGAATCTAGTGGCTGCTGCAATTAGAGATCACAGTGGTGATCTAAAGGGCAAGGTAGCGACCATTCCCGCGTTGGAATGCTCGTAGGAGAAAGCGAAAGAAGCAACAAACCTAATCACTCTTGATAAGAAGGCTCATTCTCAAATTATTAGGATGCTTGATGATGATATCCTAGCGGATGTTGCTGATTGTAGTGATTTAGGTGTGGCTTTTTGTTTGTTGTTGGGAAAGATGTTCCTGGTGAAGTATATAACGAACAAGCTATACATAAACCAAAAGTTGTTTGCTCTCCGAATGTCTGAAGGTACTCCTATTAAAGATCACCTAGATCGATTTACTTTTTTATTACTTGAATTGGGTAACATTGAGGTTAAAATCGCTGATGAATATACTGCTCTTATTATGTTGTTTTCTTTATCATTGTCATATGAGGGGTATGTGGACTCTTACATTAATGATAAGGACAAATTACTTTGGAAGAGGTAAATACCGGCCTCAATACCAGAGATTTGCGCCGAAAATCGAGTGGCACGTGTACAAAATCTCAGTAGCGGGTTTGGTTGTGAAAGGAAATAGGGGCCAATGTAGGCGAAACAAAGGTTCTTCTAAAAGGGATCCAAAACCTGGATATGTTTGAAATTAATGCACGGAAAATAGGCATTAAAACGTGATTGTCCAATGATAAAAAAAACGAGCAATTTAGGTCAATCGCAATTATGGCAGATGACGATGAGTAGGACTACGCCTTAGAAACCGAAGAAGACAAAGCATGAAAGATGAATAGATTCTTGATTCTAGGGCGTCATATCACATGCGTTTGCACAAGAAATTGTTTGCAACGTATGAGCATGTGGAAGGTAATGGATCCGTCAGTAAGGTGGTTGGCATGTGTTCCATAAAGGTGTAAACTTTTGGTGGTAAGTTTTGTACGTTTAACGAGGTGAGACATGTTCCTGAAGTAGCAAAGAATTTGATATTGCTTAGTCGACTATACAATATATGATACAGTTTTAAAGGTGAAAGTGGAGCAATGAATTTTGCAGGGGTTCAAACGTGATTATGAAAGGGGTAAAACAAGGTGCCTATACGTCATCCAATAATCTACATTTTTTGGTTCGTGTGTCAAGCGTCATGCTACAATGGGTATGATAAAGACACGTTTGGAGGAAACATGTCGTGAGGCTTCTTGTGAGGTGGTTGAAAAACATGTGAAGCAACGAGTTACTCGAGGTGGAGTTGAACTGGGCAAGCCACATTTAGTAAGTCAACACACACAATTTGGTTTGGTTGAGGAGAAAGGTGGATGAGCCGAGTATCTTATCTTAGAGCAGCACTAGCGCATTTGGGAAGTGAAGAAGGAGTCAAGGAGCAAGTGGCCATTTCTAGGGATTTCGTGACTTATGTCACTTTATCTGTTTAGGTTAACAAGATCAAATGCATGCTGAATTTGCTTAATTGCGAGCGGGGGACATTTTGAGTGCCTGCTCTATCGACACAATTTGAGTGTTTAGAAGGCATGTTTGTTTACTTTTGAACGAGTCTGATCAATTGTTACATCAAGTTGTTTGGGTGTTCGACGTAACACATTTGTTTATCTAGGGAGATACAGTTTTGGTTGTCAAGAGGACAAGTTTGGTGTTCGTTCACTACAGCAAAAATGGCTTTTCCTGGCACTTATTTAACGACAGTTCTATAAATTCAATTAATTTGCGGCACTTTTGAAAAAAAAATGCGGCTAATTTTCGGCACTTATTATTAATTTTTGCTAATTTTCGGCACTTTCTAATGAGTCTCGCTAAATTTTCGGCACTTTTAATAAGTGCAGCTAATTTACGACACTTTTTAATAAGTGCTAGTATTTTTCGGTACTTTTGAGAAAGTGTCACTAATTTTCGGCACTTTTAAAAAGTGTCGCTAATTTCTGACCTTTTTTTTAAGTGCCGCTAATAAAAAGAGAATTATTCTTAAATTTTCTTTTATTTTTTTAATTCAATCATATATTTCACGTAACTTGTCATCAATTTATTACTTATAAAGGGTTTTGATGGAAAAATCCCACGTGCAATAAAAACCTTACAAGTACAAGTTACCTAAGTAGCAGGTTCAAGTAAGGGTCGAACCACAGAGACTTGCGTGTTCAACAAGTTGATTTAATTAGTGCAAAAAGTAACAAAAGGTTCATGATTTAGATTTATTAAACTAAAAACAGAAATTAAAGACTATAATTAAACAACAACAAATACTAGCAAGGAGATTACCAAACTAAGAGAGATTTCACAGGTTGGATTTCACAGTATCATCATTCTATGCTATTTTTAGGGATAAATATATCAATCTCACTCTAGGGTTCGTTCACTTCTTGTCAAGATTGGGACGGTTAGGCGGCCGGATTACAATCTTTTTATTCTCTTTTAATTATACTTTGCAACTCAAGTCCATATAATTTTTCCAAGAATTTATTAAGATCTTAAGAACTATTGAACCTAAACCAATTTGAGTTCTATCGCAGTGTCAAATCAATTTATTAATCAAAGCAATGGTCTGTGTATTAATCCCCAAATCAATGGCGGAAATAATACCCTAGATGTTAAAAAATGCCAAAAATGGTTAATCCAAGAATTGCAACCTTAGAAACTTTAATTAAAATACTTTGAAAAACTAGAATGAAATCAATTTAATCACTACAAGAAAAACAGGTTTTAGCGACGTAAAAATCCGTCGCTAAAAGCCAAAATTCCGTCGCTAAATCGCTTTACCGACGGATTACCTTGGGATTTATTCCGTCGCTAAAACCCTCGTTGCTAACGTTTAACGGCGAAATTTCATGTCCGTCGGTAATTTAGTTATGGACTAATTCCTCGCTAATCGATTCCAAACCGTCGCTAACAATACTGATGGGACGACAAATTTATAATATTTTGCGCCGTAATAATCCGTCGTTAATGTTTAAAATCCGTCACAAAAATAGAAAAGTTATTAATTTGTTGACGAAAAATTAACGAGGGATAGCGACGGATTGTCCGTCGTTATATATGGTTTTCTTACCGTGGGATTATTTCCGTCGGTAATGGGTCTTTTAGCAGCGACAGATGAATCCGTCGTTAAAATTGGCAATAGATTTAGGGCCTGTTCTAGTTATTTTTTCTACCACCTATTTCATTTCTAATACTCCCATCTGATTCATTAACCCAGTACATATACCAAAAGCATAATCTAACTCGTAATATTCAGAATTTAAGAACTAGTTCACCAAAATAAAAGTATCATCAACAAGTAGCAAAATATTAAAATTTAAATTAGAAGTTTCTTAAGTATCAACGACTAGACCTATGACCCATAAAATTCATGATAATTTGTAGTTTCTTATCTAGTTTCTCCCGATGTTGCTCCATCTTCTCCTCCATTTCTTCTTTATATTTCTTTTCTCTTTCTTCCCAATCTTTCCTCTCTTGAGCATGTTTTCCTCCATTTCTTCCAGCCATTTTTTTTCTTCATTGAGCTTCTCTAACATCTCATTCTTAAATTCCGTTAAATTATCTTCAACCATTTGCGCGTTAGATCCATTGCTAGTACCATCATCACTAGCCAATGACGAGCCAACTGAACCAAGACCATACACCCGCTGTTTCTTTACGTCGGCAACTCTCAAGTATATCTTATTTTCCTCCTCCACAGTTAACTCTCTTTCGGAGGATGCCACCTCTATCTCGCGTTGATAGTCCTACAAAAAGCAATTTATATACTCCCTCCGTCCCGCTACAAATCACACACTTTCCTCATTGGGCGTCCCGCTACAAATCACACTTCCTAAAATGGCAAAGAATCTTTACTATTCCCTCCACTCATTCTCTCTCCTACATTATTTTAATACTCACAACACCATTATAATTTACTATTCCCTCCACTCATTCTCTCTCCTATTTTACTTTTACACTCACAATATTTTCTCCATTATTTTTTCCTTAATTTACGCGTAAACATTAACCATGTGATTTCTACCGGGACGGAGGGAGTATATATCATTACTAACATACATGAACAAAAAATCCAATTTATAAATAATAAAAATACTTGCACAAATTTTCCTAGTCTGATTGTTCACATAAGTACCATCTCTCCGTACATGTGTCCTTAGTTGAAGTTTAAACAAACTAGGTGCGATGCCTTGGTTTTCTTTTTTCTGCAATAAGACCAATAAAATAAAAGGCAACATAAATCATTAGTAATGATATATATACTTGGGCATTCATTTAGGGACGGAGGGAGTAAATTTTATTTTTCTTGCTATTCCTTAAATCATTTTAGTTAGATGTAAATACTACGAGTACCATTAAAGAATTACTTCAAGAATTACTTCAAGAAACAACAAATTCTAGTACACAAAAACAAACATTCACCTTCACTAGCCATGGCAACCACATAACTTAAAACAAATACTTGATAAGGTTAATCATTTAAACTCATCAGATACAGTATCAAGCAGAGTGGATATTAAATTATGTCATTGTTCATTATTCCTAATTTCCCATTTTCCATCAAGTGAAGTATTGAAATCCAAAAAAAAAAAAATGCACAATAAAGGTCAACCCCACTTTCGAAGGACAAGAGAAATATCTTTGGGACATTTTAACAAACATGAATTGGACACAAATAAAATCAAATACAAGGTACGTACCATACTTTCCAAGTGGGCTACTACAGATTTGGAACCTCCCGTATGCTTAGAATAACCGTCTTCCTTCTCAGTTAGTCGATTTTTTGAATTTATCTCTTACTTTCTTTTGACTTCATCTTTATTAAAATGTTGTACCCAATGAGCCCAATCTGCCTCGCCTATGCAATCTGGTTTCTTCTTTTGTGGACCATTCCAATTTTTCTTAAAACTGCTCACCATGTCACTGTAACGAATGCTAGCTAGTTTCATGAAAGCAGTCTTTATAGTCGTCTCCTCTTCTTGAGGCCATCTATATTTTTCCTGCAATATTGCTATGACAACAAAATCTTCATCAAAAGCAATCAGAGTTAATAACCAAGAGCATAAAATCATTGATATAGCAGATAAACTATTTGAGAATTAATCATTTAAAGGATGATTTTAGTAAAAAATAAAGGATCACAAATGAGAGCAGAAATTGGTGCAAAAAAACTGTGCTTAACATTGCAAGGGATGGATTTGAACATGGGAAATAATAATTATGGATTGTGGTGGAGGTAAGCATTTTTTCTTCTGGCAGACAAATTCATGTAAAAGAGATGGTATGGGGAGCAGCCACCACAGCCAAAATTACTCGAGCAGCACAAATCCACTCGAAGCCATATGGCCAACACCAGACTAAAATTATCTTCAACAGTAATTGTTTTATAGGCCAATAGAAAAACATATCAAGGCAAGATCGCAGAACAGAAGAACAAAAGAGGAAAACATAAACAAATCAGAGGGTTAGAAAACTTATCGAAACAGATCGAGTCACCTGAAAAAGTAATTGTTTGTCATGATATATTCTTTGATTTTTATTTGTTGTAGTGTTTACTCTCTTGAATACAGGTTCTAGGAGAGGCTTATCAAGTACTTAGTGATCCAGCTCAACGACAGGCTTACGATGCTTATGGAAAATCAGGAATTTCAACGTTAGTTTCCTGTTCTTAATTGTGAATATATGATTTGAACTTTGCAATGAGTTCGGCACCTCATGCAATCTATACAGACATAGACAGACATTAAGTTTTCGTGATATTCATCTACTTAACTACCTGTTTGTGTAGTTACCAGCTCATATGTTTTCTCTTCATTGCAGTGAAGCTATCATTGATCCCGCTGCTATTTTTGCAATACTTTTTGAAGTGAACTTTTTGAGGAATACATAGGCCAACTTGCCATGGCATCAATGGCATCATTGGATATATTCACAGAAGGGGAGCAGTTTGATGCTAAAAAGTTGCAAGACAAAATTAGGGTATGTTAAACAACAGTGAGTTTATTTCGAAAAATCCTGCTCCTTTACCAGTCATAGTGGTTTTCCCAATTCGGATCAACAACTCTTCTCACCACTGCTTGTTTCTTTCGAACAATCTGACCATCCTTTCTATTACTCTACAAGTTGAAAGAGTTGACATGACCCTTATTCTTACCGCGTTGCAATTCTAAAGAACGTACCATAAAGTCATCAAAATATCCATCTTTGTGAGAACTTGGGATAAGCTTCCAGTTAAATGCCTCCTTGCAGATGTTTGATTTAAATATCTTTGTGATCTGGCCCGATGCTTGCTGAGGCATTAACCTGAAACAACGTTTGAAGCGACGTTTAAGAAAAAAATATGATAGATCCTTTCAACATACACTAATAAAAAAAGTATTTTTAGGTTGACACTAAAAGTAAATCCTTTCTTAATCAAGCAAATGAAAGAGGTCGAAGTAAAGTAAGCAGACAAATCACATAAATCCAACTTATAAAGCCTCAAACTCACCAATTCTTGACTGCTTCAGTAGTCCTATTTCTGAGTTATATGGTCAGTACCGATTCAGAGACTTGATTCTATACCATAATATAGCCATACAGGTAGACGTTATCAAAATGAACGTAACATTTGACTTTGTTTGGATCAAACTAAGGCACAAAAGATGTCATCTCTATAGCCTAGTCGCTTGTTTCTTCTCAAACATGAACACATTCAGTAGTTTTAGATAACCATATATATATATTTATATAGATATATTCAAGTAAACATATATCACTTGGTTACCTTCATCTTGTCTCCGTCCTCATTCTTATCTATGCCACAAAAATAAATAAAAGCATCATGGGGTTTGGCTCGAGTGTCACTTACTACAAATTCAAAGATTTACACCCGTTGACTACCACCATCAGTACCACATAACACCACAACACACACACACACACACACACACACACCAAAATCATCTCCTCCATTGAACCAAACACAGGTGGATTAATAGCAACATAATATTAGCATATGAGGTACCACCAGATATATGATAAAATCACATTTTTGAATCTGCAGACCACGAGATGTTTCTATCACATAGGATTTTAATAGCCGTATAAGTGTTGCACCTAGTCAGTATACTGGTGTCAGCAGTACAAGTGTTGCACTAGATATATGATAAAGAAAATGCTAGCACTAATATGAAATTCTGATTTAGGGAATCAGCACTTCCTTAAAGCAATTACCGATTCCCTGCTTCTGCTTATGCAATGCAAATAAGAGGCCTTCATACATGAGGGATTAGGAGCACATGACCATACTCAACTAGGCAGAATTAATGAATTAGGGATTAGGAGCACATGACCATAAATTTAAATGCGAATGAGTGTTCTTGTTAATTTTCTCCTGAACCATTCCTCATTATGCATCATCTTTAAAAGTATATTACCTACCATAAACTACATAAGCAAGAGGAAGATTTCCACTAGTCTCAACTATGGAAGAAGCAACTGAAGAGGGAGGAGGTGTCCCCTGTGATGGGACAAGATTGTTTGACGGGCTACGGGTGTCTATAAAACCATCCTCCATGAACCCAGAATCAACATGTGGAGTTGAAGAGGAAGAACAAAAGTCCCTCCGTTGCTGACTTACATGCATTCCTCGCTTTCCTTTACCTCTAGGCATCTGAGAATATATGAAACAATCCATAACATGATCACAAAACAAAAAAGCAGAGGCTAAATATCATTCATAACAAAGTTCATTATTAGTGTGTCACAAAATCTTAATCAAATAACATTTATAATAGTGTGTAATGCTTGTGAGTGCACTATCTACATGTTAAGTAGATGCATCCTGACAAGTATGTGCATGTGTTATTTAAACCTAGAGGCTTGGAATGTGGTTATGATGACATATGTTCAACAATGGTTGTACCCCTTAAGATACCCTTATCCATATTATTTTTTCTTTATGATCACACTTTTTTTCCCACTTCTGTAGGCTCATCCAAATGTTTTCCAGCAATTAGTTGATTTAATTGGGATTACATCAATCATGGAGGTTAGTATATATTCTCAAACTTATATTGCACACTTGAGTTTTTGAATTGCTTTTACTTTTAATGAGCACTTCATTATGCTGTCCAATTCTTTACACTCAGGATTTGGTCAGACTTGTAGGGGGAGATGACCATATGTATCCCAATTCGTTGGATGTGATGCAGTGGTTGGCTAATAGCAATTTACTGGAAATGATTGTGGATAAACTGAGTCCATCTGTGAGTTACATAATTGCATTACTAGAATTAATTGCATTGACACTCATTTAATATGTTGTTTACTCCCACATCTGATATAACTTGCTTCTATTCAGAACAGGTAATAATCATCCCTAAGGTGAAAACATAGAATATACCTACCACTAACCTGAATTATCTCCTAAATCAATGTCTTCACTTTCATCACTTGTTCCTTCACCCGTGTCAAAATCGTCCTCGCTAGTATCATTCATATCATCGGCATGCACAAAATCTCTTTCATCACCCGTTCCTAAATTAATGTCTTCATTTTCATTCACGTCATCTTCAAGCTCAACAAATGCATTATTAACATCATTTAAACGGACATTATCAACATCGGCATGCACGGAATCATGTATATCAATGTTTCCTCTTGAAAGGAGGTCGGTATGGATTCCTCAATGAATTTAACAGTTGACCGGGCTTTAATCTTACATACAGCCCACCAATCTACGTTGTCTCGTTTCAAACTTGGATATGTGCAATAATAAACTTTGTAGCTTGGGTAGTGAGTATAAAAGGTTCGTACCGATTTAATTTACGCTTGTGGTTTATCTCTACAAGATTGTAGTGAGGATCAACCTTCATACCCGAAGCGGTAGGATCAAACCATTCACAATTGAACAAAACGACTTGCTTAAGCGGTAATCCCGGATATTCAAGACGAACAACTTTGCCCCAGCGCCCATAATAATCACTCTCACGTTCATCGTAGCTTTCACCTTTAACACAAACACCAATATTCATTGTAACTCTATTTGAACCATGATGAATAGTGTGGAACCTATATCCGTTCACTAAATACCCAGGATATGTGTCCACACATCTGTAGGGGCCTTTAGAAAGTTCCTTGATCCACACGTTCGTAATGTTATTCGTTGGATCACTTGCCTATACAGATAAAAAAAAACTAACTTATAGAAATTAAAATGTCTTAAATATAATATGAGATAGATGAATGGTTGAAAAATCTTACATATTTCTGAAACCACTCCGGAAATTCATTATCCAATTTCTCACTGAGTCGAGCATCCGTAATGGCTGGTTCACTTCTCTTTACATGCTCAGTATATGCCCTTTAACCAATTACAAATACGGGAATTTTAGATGTCTACTAAAGATATATATGTAGGATAGGGTTGTTAAAAAAGAGTAAATACGTACTCAATGTATTGATAAACCTCGTCACAGTTCAATAAAACATATGCTCTTGCTGCTTTGTATTCCTCGTCAGTGAGAAATCGCTTTTTCTCCTTCCCAAAAGCACGACCCGAATTTTTAAATATTGAAATTACATCTTCTTGCTCATCTTCACCAAAGCATTCATTGGCATTACGAGGCACATTTCTGCTTTTTCTTCTAACATGATCCTCGAAATAATATGAACAAAACATTGATGCCTCTTCCATCAAATATGCATTTGCAATGGATCCCTCTACTCTTGCTTTGTTTTTCACATTAAGTTTCAACTTGCGAAGGTACCTTTCAAATGGATACATCCATCTATACTGCACTGGATCGACGATTCTTGCCTCATAAGGCAAGTGAACCGATAAATGCTCCATAGAGTCAAAAAAACTTGGCGGGAATATGCGTTCAAGTTTACATACACTACAAAAAAAGTCATTATTAGGGACTTGATTTTTTGGGTCGGGGGAATTCTCTAGTCCCTATTACCTACTTAATAAGTCAGCCTTACACAATCAAAATTGATAGGACGACAAATTGGGTCCCTAAAAATTAATCAACTAATAAATAAAATTAAAAGAAAAGGAAAAAAAAAACCCCCCAAAACCTCCCTAATCGTTTTCTAGGTTTAACTGCCGTTCTCAGCAATCGCAATCGTCCTGTGACCATTTCACTCAGCCCTAGCATTTCCTCTTTCCCTCTCTTTGAAATCGCCAACAATGTCTTCCCGGAGGCTCTTAGCCTCTCTCCTCCGCGCTCCACTTCATCGTCCTCCATCTAGATACCCATTCACAAACCCTAGAAACCCCTCCCGATCCACAACAACACCCCTTCTCCTACTGGCTACTTCCTCAACCGCGCCGTCAACTATGCTACCTCTGACATTATCCTGAATGTCCAGAGATTTTACGAACATGGAGGGGAGATGCAAGTTGCACAAAATGCACCTTTAAGGCCATCAATGGACGTCTTTTCTGCAGGGTGAGTTTTCTCATCTTAGTCATTGTAGTGGCCTGAAGGCTTTGATATGTTTTGCACTCTTCTTTTGGTTCACAATATGCACTTATCATGTACCAAAAAAATATGCACTTATCATGAACATTAAATATTACCATTATCAAGAAGCAAGAGGTATAGGATCTGATGGCATAGAAAATAATTGAAATAATTAGTATTAGGTGTGTTTTTTGTTTTTTTGGTACCAAGTATTAGGTGTGTTGTTAAGTTTTAATTTTTGCTGTCCACTTCATTTAGGCAGTTGTTTTGCTTTCTCATACGGCTACTCCCAACTCATACAGCTACTCCCGGCTCGAGATTCATTGTGGGATCCACCTTTGGGATACAAGAGAAAATTCAAATGCATGGAATACGAAAGTGATTCCTGACGAGGGTTATGCGCGTTCTTCGATAGCAAGCCCTTGCGGTAATTGGTTTGTGTCCTGGGTCTTCTAGGGGCGTGCTCACTCTTTGGGATTCGAGGTTCGGAATACCGGTCAACTTATGGCAATATTCTGTTGCGTGTCCCATAGAGAAAATGTGTATTTATGTTCCTCCTCAAAATAACTCCTTATCCAACACAATTAGGCCACTTGTGTATGTTGCAGCAGGTTGCAATGAAGTTTCTCTATGGAATGCAGAGAATGGGAGTTGTCATCAGGTATTGGCAATTGTTTTTGGATTATGATTCATTTTAACTTTTTATTATTATTTTCTTTCTTTAATAACAGCTAACGTGGAAATACCAAGCTTCAAGCATATCCCTAAGGTATCTTGCATTCTCTACCCACTTAGGGTGCTGGATCCAGCTTGTAGACTTGAGCACAATAATGCTTCTTGCTACATTAAAGTGCTCCTGTCCAGCATATTCCTTTTATTGCTAGACTGTTATACTAGATCGGAGAAAATTTCAAGCTCCCAAAATTGATCATTAAGATCTTTTAATAACATATGAGAGTTACCAATTGACTTTTAGTCGAGTGGTACTGAGGTCGTACTCAGGGTCTAAATAAACATATAAATCGTCACATAATTTCCTGTATAAAGTTTTTTCTATGAAATATGTTTTTGTCCATGGGGAAAAAGCTATGGGCTTGGCACACTTTATAGATTAATATATGAGAGTTACCAATTGACTTTTAGTCCAGCATATGTTTTTGAATTAATGAGTAGCACACTTTATAGATTAATATTCTATGTAATGGCTCTTATAATCTAGCATACCTCTCCTAGGATTTTCATCTCAAGGTATAGGCTTGGCACTGTTGAAGTGATTACCAATTAGCCTTTTATGTCATGTGTATAATCGATAATAGTGGATTTTCATCTCAAGGTACAGCATCATGTCTCTACTTATTTGTGCATGTAGGACACTCTCTGCTTGAATTTGCAGTTACTTCTTAGTCACTCAGTCCCTTTCTGTTCCTACAGTTTTAACTGTTACAAGTGAGACTGAAGAGGAAGAGTAAGAGTAAGAAAGATTATCAGAGAGACCAAAGACCACAAGCAATAATTGGACACACAAGATCACTAAGTGATGGGTGTTTACCAAGACCATGCATAGTATATATACACACACATGTGTTTATTTATAATTGCTGTGTCAGTATTTTGCATTGCTAGTATACTTACTGGTGCCATGACTTTTGATTACTGCTGCGAACATGTTTATCTCTGGAAAGTGATAGGTTGGACTGTCCAATGGTAGTCTTGCTCATATTCTGCTCCATATATGGAGTGATGTAGTATTAGGGTTTATGAAAAACGTGCTCAAGTATAACCCATGTTAAGTCTACCAATTTTTGTCTCTCATGATTACTAACTTGATTCTCAAACATTTGATTCTGGCAGTTATTTGATTCCCGAGCTTGGACCATGTTCCCTTAGGATCACATATTCTGCGCATACAGACTTGAGCGTGAAATTCCAGAGCCATCGTAGCAGGTGAAACTTCTAATAATGTTTTGATACTCGATTGTTTAGTCTAACTGTCCGAACTCATCTCCTATACTGTTCTGTGTGGCTGTGTCATGTCTAAGTCCAGTAAAATATGATTTATTGTCTCAATAACCGAGATGGCTTATCTAGTATTAAGCCACTATTAACTGGATTCTCAACTTATCATGTTCAAGATGGTTGTTTTTTCTTCTCCAGGGTAATGGGTCTTCTTGCACTTGAAATATATTGGTGGCTTAGGTGGGATTGGGACTTCTGGTGTGGGCTCAAGTTCTTCATATGCCCCAAAAGAGCTGAACAAAGAAATAGTGCCTGAGAAGGTACATCACTAATCTTCTTTAATTTTTTAAATATATACTGCCTCTGTTCCGTATGAATAATATAACATTTATACTAGAGCAATTTTGATAACTATTTGGGCATTCATTTTGGTATGGAGGAAGAATTTCATAGTCTGTTTAAGAATTTCAGATCCTAGTCTTGAATTGCTTTACTGTGCTCATCTTGATGGCAAGCTTAGTACCTGGCGCCGAAAAGAGTAATTTCCTAAACCTGTATTTGCTTAAAGCTTTTTCCTTTTATTTTGATGAGATTTACTAAAATATTCTGTAATTGGTTCATTTTTATGGTTATAGCTTGGTTCTTCAATATGCATTTCTGCCTTTTCATATGATCTTTGTTACATGATAATAGAATGAAAGTTTGTGTTGGTTGCAGTTGAACATTAGGGAAATTCGAGCACAAATATGTATGTTAGTTCTATTTACGCATGCAGCGTTTATGATGTTTGAGTACTTTAAGTTTTGATAGAATCATGTGGTTCCATTAATGATGTGTCCCCTTGCATCGGCATCTGCTAGGATCGGTTTGGTACCAATTTCTACTCTATCGTAATTGTGCTCATGTGAATGCTTGTATGAAAGTAGGTCTTAGTGCCTTTCTTGCAGTTATCCATTATTATATTCATAGATGTACAAATTTTGTGTTGGCAATTTACATTTTTATTTAACTAATACTCCTTCCATCCTGAATTGAGTGTCCTAGTTTTTTTGCTTAAATTAAGGACGTTGACTCTTGGACCATTTTGATAGCACATGTACATGCATTCCTTTAATGTTCACACTATGGTAATGAGCACATTAGCAGATCATATGCAGCACAAGTGAATTTCTTAACTTCAATAGCAAAACGGACTCTAATTATGCATTGTATATTCAGTACTTTTTAATATATAAGCTGATCAGCTGATGGCTTATATTTGTTGAAGTAAAGCATAGAAAAAATTATTAAGACTGAATCTTATGAATGTAACTTCCCTTTTTTTTCATGAAATAACAGATTTTGTGAAGATCGAGGGAGCGTGATGGAGGAATGATATCAGCAACAATGTTTTGGGGGAGCACGTTCCACGTATGCAATATGCAATATGGATGATTTTGAATTATTTAGAGAATAGTTTTAGGTCAAATTATTTTAAAAGGAGTATTGAATCCTTCTATTTCATCTACCTTAATTATTAGGTAACAGTTAACTTTTTATTTAGATGATGTGGTTGATTAAATTTAGTTAATGCATTATTTTCTTATTGTCAGGTCCTTTTGATATATTTACAAGTATAATGTATGCATGTGTATATATATAATTAGTAGAAGATTAGTAGTGTTTGATAATTAATGGTAAATATTCACATTTTGACACCAAATTTTATTTGGGTCGTCTATATCCGACCTAATTATTTTCCCGCAAAAAATGTGATTTTGGCGCAAAAATATGTTTGGGTCGGGCGATGGGGTCCTTAATAATTTCCTTCCAAAAAAAAAAAGGCGCCAAATATTATTTGGGTCGGCTATCTCGTCCCTAATAACGGGTACCAAAAACTATTTGGCTCCAAAAATTTCCCGCAAAAAAAAAAAAAAGGAAATTAATTTTTATTAGGGTCGGCTACATCCCGACCTAAATGCTGTATTTGAGACGGTGACGTGGGTCTTAAAACTTTTAGAGTCGCATGTTATTTAGGACCCTCATTTCCCGACCTAAACGCCGACCTAAAAAGTATTTGGGACGGCAAAACGACTTTTTGGGACGGGAAAGAGCCGACCCTAATACCTCTGTTTCTTGTAGTGATAGGATAACAAATATATCTCTCTCAAGTCGTTCCATATCCGCATCCCCAACCACAGTTGCAATCAAGTCTTTGTAAAACAAACTTAGTTCTGTAAGTGCCTTCCACACTTGTTGTGGCAAGAGTTCACGAAATGCAATTGGTATCAACCTCTGCATAAACACATGAAAATCATGACTCTTCAAACCAAACAATTTCAGTTTCTTCATATCAATACACCGACCCAAGTTTGATGCATAACCATCTGGGAATTTAAGCTTATTCACCCAATCACACAAACAAGCTTTAAACTGCTTATCCAACATGTAACATGCTTTCGAATACTTTCTAGTTGCATCATCACGCTTCAACTCGGGTCTACGACAATAATCATTTAGCTCCTCTCTAGACTTAGGAGTGTCCTTAGTCTTTAGTAGCACATTAATAACCGTGTTAAACACATTTTCGAACATATTTTTTTCTATATGCATAGCATCTAAATTATGTCGAACCAAATTAGAGCTCCAGTATGGCAAGTCCCAAAATATGCTTCTTTTTTTCCAACCACACGTTTTCGAAATTGATGTGTTAACAACATCTGCATCTAGCTCCGTCACCTTTTTTAAATCCAAAGTTTCCAACTCGCTAAGAAATTCCGACACTTCACGTACAGCGGGGGGATCTCTTGTAACTGTTTGTCCTTTTATGAAGTTCACTTTATTTATCCTATATACATGATCTTGTGGAAGGAACTTTCGATGGTTGTCAAACCAAGATTGCTTCTTGCTGCACTTTAGCGTGAATACATCAGTTTCTTCCATGCAATGCGGACAAGCCAACCTTCCAGCTGTGATCCACCCCGAAGACATTGAATAAGCAGGAAAGTCACTTATTGTCCACATTAAAGCAGCTCGCATTTGGAATTTTTGCTTCTTGGAAATATCATATGAACAAATGCCTACTTCCCATAATTGCTTCAACTCTGCAATAAGAGGTTGCAAGTAGACATCCAATCTATGCTTTGGGTTATTTGGACCTGGAACCAACACGGTCAAGAACATATATTCGTCTTTCATACACACACCGGGAGGCAAATTATATGGTGTTATAATCACCGGCCATGACGAAAATTGTTTCCCTGACTGACCAAATGGCTGAAATCCATCAGTGCACAATCCCAACCAGATATTTCTACTTTCAGCGGCAAACTCTGAATGTATTTGGCTAAAATGTTTCCAAGCCGGTGAATCTGAAGGGTGATGCATTACTCCATCCTCAGATATGTGTTCAGCATGCCACCTTATCATTCTTGCTGTAGCATTAGATGCGTACAACCGTTGCAGCCGAGGAGTTAATGGAAGTAATACATTTGCTTGTACGCAATATTGGTCTTTTGGCGCTTCTTATCCCCCCGCCGAGCCTTTTTAAACTGAGGATGATCACAAAATTTGCAAGTTGTTAAATGTGAATCCTCACCCCAATAAATCATACAACCATTATAACAACAATCAATCTTCTCAACCGGTAACCCCATCCCGTGCATCAGCTTCTTACTTTCATAGAAGTTAGAGGGAACAAAATTATTTTCAGGAACAATCTCCTTCATAATCTCGGTCATCTGATCAAAACATTTTTCAGACATTCGATTCTCAGCCTTCAAACTCATCAGTCGAGCTACACAAGATAATTCAGAGTGCTTTTTGCACTCGGGCCACAACTGTTTTTTAGAAGCTTCTAACATATCATAGAACTTTTTAGCCTCAGGATTTGGTGGCTCCTCAACATCGTCATCAACACTAAAATTTGGGCCAGCTGCATCGAAAACCATAGTGGTGTACGCATCTGGTACATTTTCACCAACAGGTGATGACCCCCCGATCTCCGTTTTCTGTTCTCAGCATGCGTTAGATTTCTTTCTCCTTGGCATGCCCAAATATAGTAATTGGAAACAAACCCATGTTTTACCAAGTGGAACTTCACCATTTCCACATCAAGAAATCTTTGGTTCTGACACTTAGCCAACTTGCATGGACACTTAATTTTAGCACCATCCATCCATTCAGTTTGACTAGTAGCATATTCAACAAACTTCTCAACTCCCTCAACAAAAGTTTGTGATAAAAAAACCATTTTCAGAGCATTTATACATCCAACTGCGATCTAAATTCATTTTCTGACACCTAATATACCAAAATTAAAAGCAACAACAAAAGAAATGCATAAAAAAAGGGATTTGAACAGTACACAGTATAAGAAAACCAAATAAAAGTTACTGTAGCACATACGAATTAGAACTAGCAGATCAAACTCAGAAAAGATACTAACCTTGAATAAGGCAAGGAAAATCTTGGCTCGGATTGGAAGAAAATAGGACCAAACAGAAAAGCTCATACAGCTCTTCAATGGAGGAAAAACGAGATGGTGAAGATGAGTAGCACGAAATCCAAGTTATAAAGAGCAAACACAGAAACGATAACAAATTCATATCAGTATGAGCAACACAGAAACAATAACCAATTCATGAATCGAGACTTAGGGTTCAAAAATTCAGAATTAGGGTTCCTTTAAAAAATTGGGGAAAAGTTAGAAAGGGGGAAAGCTTACCAGGGGTGGAGCGATGTTTTTGTCGGCAGAACGGTGTGGGAATAAGAGAAGACGAGCGAAAGGTTGTGGGATGAAGACCGGCAAGTCGTGAGAGAGAGAAAGAACGAGAAGCGTGAGGGACGATTACCAGGGGTGGAGCAGAGCTGTTGTCAGCAGAATGGTGTGGGAATAAGAGAAGACGGGCGGAAGGGTGTGGGATGAAGACGGCGAGTCGTGAGAGAGAGAGAACGAGAAGCGTGAGTGAAATTACCCGGATCCGAGAGGCAACGACGGATCGCGCCCCGGCATCTGGCATTGTCCCCCGCCTTGCAGCGGTTCGTCTCGTTGGTTGTGTCTCACCGTTTTGTTTTCGCATTTGTAGAGTCGCCACGCCGTTTTTATTAAGCCCAAAATATTGAAAAAGGGCATCAGTTTAAAGATAATTTTAAACTGTTTTTGTGTGATGAGAATTTGAGTTCGGAGGTCAGATGACTCCTCGGGAAGAGAATATTAGAATATTAGAGCTCACCCGAGTCGCCTCGTAAAAACGAGTCTTTCGGATACCCCTAATATCCTTTAAATGTTGTGTGTGTGTGTGTGTTCTTTTAAAAATGCATGATGTATCGGATGTCTACATTGTATACTATGTATTGAAATGTATTGAAATAGTGTAGGAAGGAAGCCTTACCAATGTTGGTTCGTGTCTGTCTTCCGCTGAGGAATAGTGTTTGAGGTCGGAGTAGCGTTCCGGTACGGATCGGGATTGCTTCGGGAGGGACCGGTTGTCTGCGGACAGAGTTTCAGCGTGAGTTGATGTTGCGAGGCTGCGTTTGGGCGAGAGGTTCGGCGTGCGTGGGGATCGTCGGGATCACTCGGGCAGAGGTTCGGCGTGCGTTGAGGTGGCAGGAGTCACTCGGGCAGAGTTTCGGCGTGGTTTGGGATCGCCGGTTTGACTCGAAAAGAGCCGGGACACCGTGGAAAGACCAGGCAAGGCCTCGAAGTACCACGAGGGGCCTCAGAGTACCTCGAGAGTGCCTCGAGGCAGCGCGGGAGCGTCGCGGGAGCGCTCGGGGAGGCTTTGGAGCACCACGAGGGGGCTCGGAAGGCCTCGAAAGGATCCGAAAGGGGCCGGGAATGCCTCGGAAGGACTTAGAGGGGAAGCCAGAAGGCCTAGGGAGGAAGAGAGAAGTGGGAGGTGTGTGAAAATGAGGAGGGGGAGCCCTCTATTTATAGTGCCATATTTGGTGCAAAGAGGTCCATACGGACCTCCCTGGTAATCCAGACTTTTGGTTTTCCTCGATTTGAGGGAATCTGTGATGATGGAGGAATATTTGCAATTATGATGTTCCCTGTGCAATAAGGTCCGTACGGACCAAGTTGACATGCAAAGAGGTCCGTACGGACCAACTCTGCAGGGGGTAATCATTTTCCTCGGGATTTGAGGGAATATTGTGGACTTTAAGAGGATTCGGTAATTATTAAGCAAAGAGGTCCGTACGGACCATTATTGCTTTTCCAATTTCTGAAAATTCCCAAAAGGTCCTTTTGTCCCTTTTTATCCCAGAAAGGCTCCTCCCTTGGTTTGGGCCGGGGGTTTAGAGAGGGTTTTGAGTGCCGGAGGTCGTCGAGACTGCGTTGATGAGTCTGCGGTGTTTCAGTGTGTTTGAAAGAGTGTGATCCAGTTGGGGTACTTACAAGCCCTCGACGACGTCACTTATGAAAGAAGTGGGGTCGCCGATAAGATAAGGGTCCTAATCTGGATCGCGTCTTTGGGAGATAAAGTGGCCAGGGAGGTCGGTGTGAGGACGGGGTGGTGTCCTATTGTGTGGCCGAAGCCAGGTCGCAGTAGCTGGACCCCGCGATAGGATTCCTACGTATCCCTGGCGGGAATCAAGCCCGATCGTAGTTCGGGTGTAGGGTGAGTGTTTTGTGAATGCGGGCGTGGTGGTTCCACTGAAGTGTCGGGTGGCCGCGAGGTCGGTGGTGGGACGTGGTGGTGTCCTGGGTGACCGCATAGGTCGATGGCTGGACCACTGTGATAGGATTCCTACGTATCCACAGCGGGAATCAAGCACAGTCGTAGTTCGAGGTCGTGAAATTGTGAGTGCGGGCGTGGTGGTGCCCTGAAGTGTCGGGTGACCGCCGAGGTCAGTGGTAAGGATGTGGTGGTGTCCTGGGTGACCGCATAGGTCGATGGCTGGACCCTGTGATAGGATTCCTACGTATCCCTGGCGGGAATCAAGCCTGGTCGTAGTTCAGAGGTCGTGAAATTGTGAGTGCGGGCGTGGTGGTGCCCTGAAGTGTCGGGTGACCGCCGAGGTCAGTGGTAAGGACGTGGTGGTGTCCTAAGATGTGGTGACCGCCGAGGTCAATTGTGAGGACGTGGTGGTGTCCTGGGATGGAAATTTTACGATTTTCCGAATCGGGTGGTTTAAGGCCTTCCGGGCCGGAGATAGTGATTTGGGAGGTTTATACGGTCTTCCGGACCGAGTGGTTTAAAGCCTTCCGGGCTGGGGATAGCGGGAGGACTTGAATCGTCTTCTGAGTGTGGTTGCGCCACGCGTGAGGACTTTGAATCGTCTTCTGGCGGCGGTTTTGGTGCCACGCTGGAGGACTTTGAATCGTCTTCTGGAGGCGGTTGGTGCCACGCGGGAGGACTTTGAATCGTCTTCTGGCGGCGGTTGGTGCCACGCTGGAGGACTTTGAATCGTCTTCTGGCGGCGGTTGGTGCCACGCTGGAGGACTTTGAATCGTCTTCTGGCGGCGGTTGGTGCCACGCTGAGGACTTTGGAATCGTCTTCGCGGCGGCGGTTGGTGCCACGCCGAGAGACTTTGAATCGTCTTGGCGGCGGTTGGTGCCACGGCCGGAGGACTTTGAATCGTCTTCGGCGGTGGTTGGTGCCACGCCAGAGGACTTTGAATCGTCTTACAGCGGCGGTTGGTGCCACGGCTGAGGACTTTGAATCGTCTTCTGGCGGCGGTTGGTGCCACGCGGGAGGACTTTGAATCGTCTTCTGGCGGAGGTTGGTGCCACGCTGGAGGACTTTGAATCGTCTTGAGCTTTGAGAAGTTTAGTTGTCTCGTGCTTTGTCCGTTGGGGAGAAGGTTGGACTTACGATGGCTGCCGGTGTTCATCCGTTGGGGATTTATCGTGGCCTTGTAGGGGCTTGCAAGGATTCCCTTTTGACTTGGCTTTGGGGGAAGGAGCTCGGGCTTACTTTGATGGCCGGTGTTCGTCTGCTGGGGATATGTGGCCTTGTAGGGGCTTTCCCTGCTGGGAAAGTGTCTTCGGACCTGTTTTGAGGGCCGGTGGTTGAGTTGCCGTTGAGCATTTTGGAGGCGTCTTGTGCCTTGATATTCGTGCTGGGAGGTGTTGGCTCCTTCTTGAATTGCCGTTGAGTGGGCGAGGACCGGTCTTACTGTAACGACCCTAAACCTAGGCACTAATTTTAATATTATATTGTGTGCTTTTAATATTATTATTAATGTTATGTGTCTATTTTTACATACTTGATTTCATATGATAGGATAAATGATAATAAAATAATTTTGTGTTCTAAGAAAAATATAAACATAGCAAATAAATAAATTGGGTAAATAAATAAATTGGGTAAATAAATAAATTGGGTGATGGTTAGTTAATTGATGAAAGCCTTGGGTGAAGGGGGGGGCCATTTCCCTTCCCCTTATTCCCTCAACCTAGGGTGCCCTTTAGTCAAACACCCCTTACCTCCCCATACCTCTCTTACACCTCCCACACACTTCTCCCTCCTTCATCATTCCTCTTCCTCTTTCTTTTTCTTCATTCTCCATGGGAAAAGCTTGATGAAAGCTTCCACTTCACAAACTTTTACCAAGATCATTTCTTGCTCAAATTCAAATCCAAGTGTCCTTTTGTGAGTAGTTCATCCAAGGGAATTGATCAAGCCTAGGAAATCATCATTTCCTCTTGTTTGCCTAAGGTGAGTTATTATGACCTTTCTTTCTTTGAATGCTCATGAAAATAAATGTTATTGTGTTTGTTCTCTTGAATGTGTTGATTGAGAACTTTGTTGGGTTTATAGAAATATTATGGTTTATGGAAGTTGAATTGATCTAGGTTTAAGACATGTTTTCTTGGAGTGAAATGAGTAGGATGAAGTTAACAAAGTTGGAAATGTCCCTTTTGGTTTATAACTTAGAAGACTTTTGGTTGGAACTTTGGGATTTTGAGGCATTGTTGTTGTTGCTGCTGTTTTTACAAATTACGGGGCGAGGACGAGTCGTCCCTTTGGACGAAAAATGAGTCGTGACCTTTAGGGGGACGCCAGGTTCAGAGGGGGGTTACATGGGCACGAGTCGTGCCCTGGGGGACGAGTCGTGCCCTGTCCTGGTTTCAAGATATCAACTTTAGAGTACATTGTTCAAACCTAACCAAACTCGAACCAAAATGAAATCTCTTTAACCTAGATTAAAGTAGAATACTTTGGCTTCACAATGATATTCTAAGTGATCAAAATGGAATAGTAGAAGTACCTTAAATGTTGTTTGGAAAACGTTAGCTAACCTAGTTTGGTAACTAGACAATTATGATCCCCACTTGGTAGATTCAACTTAGACCCTTAAAGAGGCTATGTATTATTGTATAATGACCATGTAGGATGGATTGATGCTACTTCCTTGCTTACATTGAGTTCATATACATTGTTGTATTATGCATAGTGTGTTAATTAAATGTTGCACTATGATATTGGTTGAACATGAGTATATTTTACCATGTTGATATATTGTTATCCCTTTTTGTGGATTTTATTCAAGTATCTATTATGTGCTTGATATGTGTGAGTCAGCTGACGTTGGGGGTATAACAGAATACGGTCAATTATGGAAGTGTGACCTAATGTGATCGAATTATGTTATATTCGTGACCGTCCCTCCCCTGGCCGCGGAGTTGGGGTTATAAGCGTCTGTATTGAGCCAAAAGCCTTACGAAGTTGCTCTTGTCTTATTTGGTTCCCTGAAAAACGGGTCTTATAAGACGTGAGTATTGCTTAAGCAGCTCACTGTAAATTGGAGTATTATTATACCCAATGTTGTACGACTACTGTTCAGACGGGAAAAGGTAAACCAAGGTAATGGAATGTGTTTATAGCTTTCCCAATGTGTTATGTGTGACTTGTTATATGTTGCATTTATTTGGCATATTGCTGCATCCATAATAGCTTGCCGAGATTTATTCTCACCCCTCTCCCTTCTTGTTTTAGATCCCGAGACAGGAGGACCGCCCAAGTAAGGACGGAAAAGCGGAGTTTGGGTTTGTGAGCATTTTGGGATATTGTCGGGGTACGTTAGGTTGGCGTAGAAATTATTTTGTCATAATTCCTTTTGGGCGTTTGTAATTATAAACTTTATCTTTCTACGTTAAAAACCAATATCTTTTGTAACTAAACCGTTGATCGTTTTCAAAGTTAGTTATCTCCTCCTCCGATGTGGAGTTGAGTGGAGTTATTTCGAAATGTTATATTATTAATGTTTATGTTTGAAAGTCAAAGTAAAAGTTTTAAAAGTTTAGTATTTGGGTTAGTTTGAGGACGCTCCAACTCGGGACACGTGTAGGTTCCGGGTCGGGGTCCTCACACTTACATTGACGGCCGGTGATTGAATTGCCGTTGGAGTGGGCGAGGTTCGGGCTTACACTGACTGCCGGGGATTGAATTGCCATTGAAGTGGGCGAGGACCGGTCTTACGTTGACGGCCGGGGATTGAATTGCCGTTGAAGTGGGCGAGGACCGGTCTTACGTTGACGGCCGGGGATTGAATTGAAGGGTTAGGGACCATTCTGCACTTGGATTTGCTGAAAAAAGCCTTAGGACAGCCAGGGGCAAAGATTATAAGGGCAGGAAAGTAATTTGGCCACCCCTTGCAAAGAGGTCCGTACGGACCAACCTAGTTGCAAAGAGGTCCGTACGGACCACCTTGGTTTTTTACAGTTCCCAGGCTTTGACCAGGTTTAAATGCCGAGGCTTCCCCACTTCTTCTTCTTCAGTGCGTGAACCCGAGAGAGAGAGGGAGAGAAAAACCTCCATTGTTAACCAAAATCTCCCATTTTTTGCTTGAATTGCTTGCAATGGCGGAAGGATCTCGAAGGAATCGTCGTCAACGCAGTCAAGAGGTGGTCGAGCAACGGATGGAGCTCCAAAGAAATTGGATCTCGTTTGTTCCATCTTCGAAGAACCCGGATGTCTTGTATCCGAATCCGGAGGTGCACAATCGTCGTTCTAGGAACGTCGGGGAGGTAAGAAATCCGTTCCGTTTTGATTCCCTGCTCGAATTTTTTGAATGCTAGAACTAGGTTTTAGTTTTTCGCATTTTTGAATTTTTGTTATTTTTTATGCCTTTTGTGAAATTCTTGATGAATTGTTAAAAATGGACATGTAAAAATTGTGGGTATGTGTATTTTGTGCAGAAATGTGTAGATTAGCTTTTATTTGTGAAAATAAAGTGCCTCTCTATGAAAATGCATGTTTTGGTGTTTTGTACCGTATGCTATTTATGTATGTACATTATGAGAAAAGTTTGTCGTGTAGTGACAATTTTTGTGAAAAAATGTGACATGTGCCGTGTTTTGTGACGGGTTTTGTCTGAAAGTGTGTGCCGTGTAGGGACGGATTTTTTTTTGAAAAAATGTGTTATGCATATGTGTCGTGCCGTGTGTGCCATGTTTTTGGGTGACGGACTTTGTGGGGAAAATATGTGCAATATGTGCCGTGTTTTTGTGACGGGTTATATGTGCCTTTGCCGTGTTGGGACGGACTTTTTTGAAAATGTGTCGTGTAGGGCTCAATCCCCTTCTTTCTTTTCTTTTTGAGAAAATGTGTACAGTGTGTGCCGTGTTTTTGTGACGGACTGCATGGGAAAAATTATATGTATAATGTATGTGAAAATTATGTGCAACATGTGCCGTGTTTTGTGACGGGATATATGTGAAAAATATGTGCAATGTGTGCCGTGTTTTGTGATGGGTTATTTTCATGGCTTTCCGTGTTGGGACGGACTTTTGTGCCTTTCGTTTTATATTAAGTACTGTGATTGACGTACCTTTCTTTGTGTTTACTGCGGGATGCGGGGCTTATGGCGGGAAGGCCAAGAGGATGAAGACTCGGGGATCGCTCGAGGCATTGTTGGCTAATGGCGGCGGATGCCCGATATTTCCGTGGATGGTAGTAGGAGTCCCGGGAGGGTGGTCTACGCTTCGGCACAGGGGTGTTCGTAGAGAACACAGCGGAGTTTGACACGAGGAAGAACAAGAGCGTCTTCCTTGGCCTTTCCGAGTATTTGTGGGATACCACCCACACCTTCCATCTTAGCTGGGGAGAGGTGACGGTGGCCTTGAAGCCCAGGCTTTCTTTGCGATTCTTAGGGCATTCCTTGAAGGAGGGCCGGTGCGGTGGAGGATATGATCTCCGTCTTTGTGTTGACCGAGCTGTTGGGCTTTGAGCCTCGTCCTCGCAGAGTGCAGGGATGCTGTATAGCGACGTGGAGCTGAGGATCACGGCCAGTATTGGGGCCTATGTCCGGGGTACCGGCCAGGTGACGGCGGAGCAGCTGGCGCGCTCCTTTTTGTGGTATGCATTGTCCGAGACTTTGTTCTCGAACCACGCGACTGCGGCTCCCTTTGCTCTGTTGGAGAGCTTGATTGATCTGGATAGAGTTTGTGACATCGCTTGGGGCGAGGCAGGCTTGGCCGAGCTCTACTTCTCTTTGGACCGGTTTAGCCGGGGTGTGGCCAGTTCATTGGCCTGTTTTGACTTTGCTTTGGAGGTATGAGTTTATTGCTGTTTTTTGATTTAGCAACTTGTCGCTTCTCCGCTTTCTTTTGCACTGAGCCTTTTCTGTTTTTGTCACAGGTGTGGTTCTACGAGATTTTCCAGTGCTTCCCGTGGGATAGAGATCCGGGTCAGTAGCTGTACCCCGCTATCCGGGCCGGGCTCGTACGGCGAGGAAGAGGAGGACCAACAGAGGGAAGCTCACCATCGCCTACGGGGATGTGCAGGAGCGTCTGGAGAGGGGTAGCCCGGAGGGGTTTGTTTTGTTCCCGTGGGCTCGGTATGAGGGTGATGAGTTCGAGGGGGCTCCCGAGGTGACAGCGCAGCGGAAGATGCTGCGGGGCCTGACCTGCGATGTTATGTATCTGGGGGAGCGGGTCTTCTGGCAGCATGGCCCCGGTGTGCTTCCCGTGGCTTCGAGGGACCCTCCTTTTGGGATGCTTGATTCCCGGGACATGGATATGCTTGACTTTGAGAGGTACCTTGGCGGTGTGGGCGCCGAGGAGTTCATTTTGTATGGAGAAGAGTACGGGACCTTCGTGAGGAGGAAGCTGAGGACGCCGCAGGTACTGGCGAGGGAGAGAGAGGCTGGCCCGCAGGCTCCCCTAGAGGTTCCGATGCTGGGGTCGGATTTCACGTATGTCCGTGGGGACGGGTCGAGGCGGAGGGTGTGCATACCGTTTCGAGCGAGCTCCCGCTGCATACAGAGTGGATCCCGATAGATCGGTGAGTGTGCCGACTCTTTTCCATCTTGGCATCTTTTACGTATTTTTCTCTTTTTGTTGTTGAGTATAACCGTATTGCCGAGCGTTTCCTTGGTGCTTGTTGGTGCGGGTCCCGGGGAGAGCCTATGATATGCTGACTCGCCGTTATGTGGCGATGAGGTCGTTTGCGAAGAAGATGGCGTCGAAGATTTCTTGCCGGTCTTCGCGACGCGTGCCGGCGTCCCAGCCTATGCCTTCGAGGCATTCTCAGACGTTCCTCCACCGAGAGCCGAGCCGAGCCGCAGCAGAGGGACCTTCGAGGCGGCATAGCATGGATGCCGGACGTCTTCGGGAGCTCCTAGGCAGCCCTTTTATCGCTTCTTCCCTCCTCAGATGCACAGGCGAGGGATCCTCGAGCCTTCTTTCTTCGATCCTTTCGTCGGATTTGATCCTTCGGATTACTTTGAGTGGCAGCCTCCGGCGGGGGCTCGGTACTCTGATGACGAGGACGTGGCGGGCGAGTTCACAGGGATGCCCGACTTCTCTCTGGAGGACCTCGGCGAGGATGATGATGATGCTGAAGAGTCGGATTAGGGTCCATTTGCTTTCCCTCTTTCCATATCTTCTCCTCTTTTTTTTTTTGTTTAGCAACAGACATTTGATGTACCTGTAATAAAACACTCGTATTTGCACGGCAAACAGCATTTTATTTTAAGATGTAATGTCATTTTTGGGATTCCCGGGAATTGTCCTAGAAATTGTTGCTAGTATATTTTTTTTATTTTGTGCATGCCACGTGAGCTGAGAGTGCGTTTGTGGGTAGTGTATGTTCACCGGGAATGGCTTTGGCCAGTGTTTGGGCGATTTGGAGCAAGGTTTCTTGAGGGCGGTGGTTGTTGTGCTTGTTTCTTTGGGGAGGATATTGTCCCGTTGGTCTTTGGGGAGACTCTTCATGGTATCGACCGTCCGGCGTGGGGATCGTTTCATGAGAGGGGAAGCCCCGCTTTGCTCACCTTGTGGTTGCGAGAGAGACTTCGAGCCATGCCGGAAGGCTCAGACGTCGTTTAGCCCGTGGTCATTTGCTCGGCGACCTCTTGTGTTGGATATGGATCGATCCGCACAGGAGAGATGGATGGCACGGCTTAGTACGCATCGAGATCCGGCTGGTGGGTTCCGCCTTTGGAGGATTGAGACTAGGAGGATCTTGCGAGGAAGGGTCCTACGTTGTCGAGTTCCGGGGTTTGTCTTGGTCCTCCTTCTATATTCCGTCGCTTGTTTCCTCGGTTTGGGATGAAGCGAGGAGCCTTTGTTGGTGGGATGACCTTGCTACGCGGATGTAGTTCCTCTTTGTATGGCGGCTCCGAGGTGCTTTCTTGTATTTTACGAGGGTATGGAAGTATTCCGCTTTCCCTCTGTGGTACTCCTTAGACGTCGGGAGCGTCGTATTGCCGACTCGGTACCTGGCACAGTATGAGCGGCGTGTTGGGCGAGTCCCAAGTGGCTTTGGAGAGCAGGCGTGTAGCGGTGCAGGACCCGGTTGCCGTAGTAGCTATTGCCTTAGGAGTGCCGAAGCACAGTCGACCCTTTGGATGTGACGGGAGACACTTTGTTTGACTACGAGACTAGAGTTGACCGGCTAACGGGGAGAGGTCCTCTTTTGCGGACTCGCGGGGAGGAGATCCGAGCCGAAGCACGGGCGAATGAAGCCACGAGAGCTACTTTGGATTGTTTGACTCTACGGGGAGGACCCACGATCTAGGGCGAGAGACGCGAGTTGGTTCACGTGGAGCGAAAGAAGACTCGCGGGGACGAGGAAGAAAGGAAAGAATGGCGAGGACAAGCGCGAGATGGCGCGGAATGACCTCCTAGGTATCCATTCATTGCATTGCAAACACATTATTAGTTAAATGTATTAAAATTTGTCTTTTAGCATGTTGTGAACTTGAGAGTAGACCGTGCTTGAACTCATCAAGAAATATTGTAACCGTTAGTGATTTGTGATTTACTTTTAAAGCTTGGTCGAGACGCAAGATCGCTTGTGTGCCTTCGTTGCTTTTGTGCACCTTGTCGGCGTCCGTCCTTGGACTTTTACATTTGCATTTGCGGGCCCGAAGCGGTGTGGGCCATGGCGGCAACCCCTTTTGCTTAGGCTTTGTGCTTGGGCGAGAGGTTGAATGATCCCCTGACAAGTCGTTCTGACGGTCTTTTTCGTAGCTTCCTTGCCTCTTGTTGGCGTCGGGCTCTTGACCTCTTTTGTAGCTTTTGCTTGAGCTTCTTTTGTTTTTTTGTGAGCCCTTGCTCGAGCTCCCTTTTTTTTTGTTGTTTTTTTTTGTGAGCCCTTGCTCGAGCTCTCTTCTTTTCTTTTTTTTTTGAAGCGCGTGAGGGCGAAGACAAGCCCCTGGCTTGGAAGCAGACATGAGTCGGTCGTTTGATCTTTGAGTGACCCTCGGATGTCCTTTGATGTTGCCGCCGTCGTTTGACTTGGTCAAGGTGATTTGTTGGGCGTGTTCTTGAAAAGTGCGTAGCTTGATGGAGGTCTTGATTGACATTCAAACTTTTGACTTTTTGTGTATTTTTAGACCGGACCAATTAAGGTTGCCTACGTTCCCCGGACTAGAGGGCTCGGGTCTCCGCGTAGTTCGACACTACATGGAGTGCCAAGAGATGCACGGTTGTTCTTCTTCGGGCGAAGTATCTGCGAAGTTTGCTTTCGTTATTTGGATTCATGAAGGGATTGCCGTCTAGGTCTGTTAGCTTCATGGCGCCTCCGGAGAAGATCTTTTGAACCACAAAAGGGCCGATCCATGTTGGTTCTCATTTTCCCAGTGGGTTGGTTCGAGTGGGAGGCTTTTCTTTGAGTACAAGGTCGCCTTCCCTGATGTCTCGGGATTTGACTTTCTTGTCGAAAGCTCTAGCCATCCTGCTTTGATAGGCTCGGACGTGTTCCATGGCCTTTAGTCGTCGCTCGTCTAGCGAGCCAATTCGTCGTGTCGGCCGGAGCCATTCAACTTCGTTGATGTCATTTTCCAGCAAAGACTCGGAGTGAGGGAATTTCGGCTCGATGGGAAGGACTCCTTCCATCCCGTATGTCGGGCGAATGGGGTTTCTCCCGTGGCTATTCGGCCCGATGTGCGGTAGCCCCAAAGTGCAAGGTGCGGCTTCTCGGGCCAATCTCGTCCTCGGGTGGTCATTTTCGGATGATCCGTTCGAGGCTTTTGTTTCTTTGCTTCCACGGCGCCGTTTGTTTGTGGCCGGTAGGGAGAAGATTTGTGGCGTGTGATCTTGAATTCGGCTAGCGATGCAGCCGAATTCCCCTTCGAAGTGTGAACCATTGTACGATATGACCTCATTTGGGATGCCGTATCGGCAGATGATGTTTTCCTTAAGGAAATGCGCGACCTTCTTGGAGGTGAGTACCTTGTAGGACTTGGCTTCGACCCATTTGGTGAAGTAGTCGATGGCTACTAAGATGAACTCGTGACCGTTCTTTGCTGGCGGAGCGATTTTCCCGATGACGTCAATTCCCCAGTGGCAAATGGCCGAGGTGTAGTCATGCGGTAGAGATCGTGGGGCGGCAGATGATTGAGGTTGGAGAACCGTTGGCACTTGTCGCAGATTCGGACAAAGTGGATGCAATCTGCCTCCATGGAGATCCAGTAGTAGCCCATCCTGAGAATGATTTGCATCGGGGCTCTGGCGTTCATGTGGGGACCGCAAGCCCCATTGTGGACTTCGTTCATGAACTTGTTTGCTTCTTCTTGGGCGATGCGGCGTAGGAGTGGCCCGTAGTAGCGTTTCTTGTATAGCATGTCCCCGAGGATGACGAAGTGAGAGGCGAGGCATTTTAGGGCCATGATGCTCTTGGTTTTGACCCTTACGTGTGTGGGTCTTCCTTGTTCATGAAGGTAGATTTCCCGTTCTTGAGGTATTGAGAGATGCGGTTTTGTCTTTGGAAATGGCGTCGGACTTGCGTCTCTTTGGCTTTTCGGCCAATCTTGCAAATCGTTGTGATTAAAACCTTCTCGGCGGCTTGGGCCCGGTTTTCTCTCGTTTGACAACATGCTTAAATGTTTGCTTGATGCATTTATTTAATTAATGTGTTTGCCTTTTGTATAGATGAATTGTTATTAACTTGTTTTGATTAGTTAATATCATCATTTGTTAAAGATGCAATGACATGATTTTTTAGGAAGGTCGGAACTTTTATTGAAAGCGTGAAGGCTGTACATTGTTGATCAAAGATTCACAATCGTCGGGCGTAAAGCCGTCAAAAGACTCAAAAGATGTGAATACACGAGACAACAAGACTCGAAGCTAGACTATAGGCGACGAGGGATTGGACCGAGCTTCATTACTCTCGGATGGCTGTAGCTCTAGAGGGAGTGGTCTTTGGTTCGGGTGGCCAATCTTCCCTTGGCGTGAGTCCGGAAAATAGCTTGCATGCGGTTCGATTTCAAACCGGATCGCGGAGGTTTTTGGTTGCTCCCACGATGATGTCCCTCCATTAGTGTTGCCACTAGTCCTTGGGGGTTTTTGATGATAGAAGTCGGCGAGGCTACTTCTAAGAGGGCGAAGCATTCGCTGATTCTGGAGTTGATTCTTGCGTGTTGATCACTTTCATAGAATGCGCCTCTTTATGCAGGATCTTTGCTTGGACGACATTTACAATGTACGATTCGAGGGGGCATGCTATATCTCCTTCCACGATTAAGCCTTGGAGGAGGTTGCGCCACCTGTTCATCCAGTCGGACACCGGAATGTTGAATTGAACTAAGGCTGTGATGGGCATTTGTCCCCGTAAGATCCAGGAGTGTCGGCTAGAGGGTTGTCTTGTACCGGGGATCGGTGATGAGCCGGTTGCCGGGGTTTTCGGCGAAGTAAGGGTCTACTCCTCGATCAATCTCCATTAGGGCATCCATCTCTTGATCCTCTCTTAAGCATTCTTCACGGTCGCATATATCGAGTTGTCATCACGACCCATGAGTTCTTCGATTTCCAACTCGTCGCGGCTTAGAGCGTGGACGTAAGGATCCACTTCGTAGCGGGACGGGGTAGGAGAATTATGCGGGAAGAGTATTCGGTCATGTCGGGACCTTCTTACAGGTCGTAGCTTGGCCACGGCACTTGCCATTGCTTGCTTCCGCGGATCACTTCGATCGCTCCATTGGCATTGATGAATTTCACGCATTGGTGAAGAGTAGATGATCTTGCTTTCATCTGATGTATCCAAGGTCGTCCCAACAAAGCGAGAGAAGGTTGGTTTGATTTCCCACGACTTGGAACTCTACCGCTCCGGTTGTACGTCGAATTGGATCCTCAAATTGATGACTCCTACGATTGGTCGTGCGGTGGAATCGTAGGCTCGGATTACCCGAGGTGAAGGCCTTATCAAAGAACGGTCGATGCGGAGTCGTTTCGGTGTGCTCAAAGCGATGATGTTGGCTGCGGAGCCGTTATCAATCTAGACGTTCGGGAGGAAGAACATCTCTATTTTTATGAGGATGAGGAGGGCTTCGTTGTGCCAATTCTCACATATTGGCAAGTCATCGTCTGTGAAGGCTAAACCGCTTCCCGTGCTACCGTTTGACTCGAGTCTCTTACGGTGAACGTTCGATCCATCCATTTGTATGCCTTAGGCGGGGCAAAGATCGTAGGGAGACGGTTGCCCTTGGGCGTTCTTGTCGGAATTCCCGGTCACGAGATCTCTTGACTCTGGTTTCACGCTCCCAGCCGTAGCGGGGACGGCATGCGACGGTCTCGGAAATTGCGGGGGTCTGCTCTCGCTTGGAGTTTCGTCAAAGGCTATTGAGTTTACCACTGTCGTTCGGGAATGGATTTCCGATGGTATTGGGACCACGAGGGCGTTCCAATTTTCCCTCCTCAATGAGCCCCTGGACCACTGCTTGAGTACAAAGCAATTGTCGGTGGTGTGGCCGGGGTAGTTGTGGAAGGCGCGTGCTTGCTCATATCCATGTTGGGTTTGGGAGTCTTCGGTGGGAAATTCTCGAGTGGTTTGAGAAGATTTCGTTTCACCAAAGCTTCAAATACTTGACCCAAGAGGCATCTCCGGGTTATCTAAATGCTTTGGAACTGTGGGAAGCGAGGGGGATTGTTATTCTTTGGGGGCGCTTGATCGCGGTTTACTTGAGCTCAGTTCCGAATGTAGTGTATCTTGCATTCCGGCCGCTTCCTTTCCTTTGGTTGGGCGGGAGTTGAAGTTGCCGAGGCTTGTTCGATAACGGTAAGACGAGGCGGGGTTCTTGTTGCCTTTTGAAGACTCGAGTCTTTTCAAACTTTGTCCGGCGTTGACCGTAGCACGGAGATCCGGATAGAAATGGTGGGCGATCAAGGTCCTCAAAGATGGCTTGAGGCGGGAATGGAAGATGTCCATCTGCTCTTCTTTTGAAAGTGGATCCATTATCTCGCTTAGCTTCCAGTTCTATCTTTTGTAGAACTCGCCCATTTGGTTCATCATCCTTTTGTTCGGTGGCTTGCGGAGTCATGGAGGTTTGTCTCCCATTCAAGGTTGGCGCGATACTTCTCCAGAAGATTTCAGCTGATTTGATCCCATGTGGAGCGGTTTTACGCCTTCACATTGAGGAACCACCTTAGTGATGTGGATTTGAGGGAATGCGAAAGTGATGCGCCATTTCTTGAGGGTTGCCCCTTTGGCTCTCATACCCAGGACATAGGTGTCGATGTGGGTTTTGGGCATTACGTCCCATCAAACTTTTCCATTTCCGGCATCCTGAACTTTGGAGGGAGAGGGACCACTTTGTTCGGATCGGTAGGCGGGAGGGAGTCCTTCCGAGAACTAGCTAGCTTGCCTTGCATGTCTTTCATTTGTTCGATCAGCCAAGCCATGTGAGGATCGGTATGCGAGGTGGGTTACCGTTTTCGGGGACGAAACCGAAGATGGGGGTGGATTGGGCGATGGGATCGCCATTCGGGAGTCTTGGGGAGGTAGGCGAGTGTATACCAACCCATACCCCAGGGTGTTGAAGTTGAGGCGTGATTGCCGGAGTCCGCCAGGGTTGTGTTTGGGAAGCGGGAAATGATTCGTTAGCCCCAATTGGCGAACTAGCGAGGTGGCAAACTTGAGATGTCGGGATATCCGCTCGGGATGCTTGTCCACACAGTAAGCATGGGGACTTTTGATTGTGGTTGCGAGGCTCGTATAGAGGCAAAGGATTGAATCACAGGGGATACTGAGATGCATTGGGATACAGCGGAGCGAGCACGTATGTGTCTTTGTTAGTGCGAGCTTGATGTGCGAGCCGGGAAGCGAGCGTCTTTGAGCGGGCATGTCGGGCTGCGGCCCGCGCTGAGGAGCTTTAAGCGAGAGATGCTTTGCGTTCTTTGGGTCTCGTAGCTTGGCGGAGCGGAACTTGCCGATAGCTTTGAGAGGCCGGGGCCCGGTATGTCTTCGATCCTCTATGAGAACAAAGGTTCCATCGGGTTGGGGAAGCTGCGGCTGTTCCTCGAAGACGCGGGGTGTCTACGATCCGAGCTTGCTTTGTTCCTCTTGGCGCTTCTTGATGGTTTCGAAGGCTCGCAGCACCTCCTCCATTGTCTGGAGGTTCCTTAGTGGCGGGGTTTCGTTTCCCTCACTGTTATCTGTTGACCCCGTCATGGGAGAGTAGCGGACGGTGTGGACCGTTGAACTGGAAGGGCTATCGGACCTTGTGACCTCGATACTGAAAAGGCGGCTCCCGGGTATTCTCAACCACTCTCGGTTATTTGGAGGGTGACGGGCAAGGTTTAGACACGGGAATGGCCTAATGGGATAAAAGGGGGAAAGCTCGCGTGGCATGCGGTTTAAAACTTCTTTTATTTTCTACGATTTTTTTGTTGTTTTAATTTACTTAAAACATGTTTTCTCGAGAATCCTAGGTAGGTTGGAAAAGATTGCTCTTCTTTTCGCAACTATGCTAGATCTGGGTTAGTGGAGACCATACGTGCGGCTATAAGCCCTCGTTTTGCACACAGTATTTCGACATCCCGGGGTGGACGGCCCGGGCGAGGGTCCTATAGTGCAAGCGGTTTCCACCGGCCTAAAGAAAAATCGAACCTAAGGACCGAGCTTTGTCATGTTCGTTTTGATGCGTTAGCCATGTGAATAGTGAACCAAGCCGGCCACTAAGTCAAGATCGAGTCAAGAGTTGGGCATGACCTCTCTTTACCTTACTTGCGCAAGGGATGTGACGTTAGGCGTTGGGTGGGTCATATTGTCATGGGCGACGTATCAAAGGCGTGATGACATGGTGTCACGTGAGCATGGATGTATATCGGGACGGAACATCGTGCAGGTGTAGCTTCGGAAATCAAGATCGAGTCAAGATTTTAGCATGACCTTTCATCGCTTTGCTTGCGCAAGGATCTTGAGTTAGAGCCTTGACTCGAGAAAATGGCCGGCATGGTATATGTATCCGAGTGTATGACACGGGCTGGGTAAAAACCAGCAGAGTGCGGGACGGAGTGTGACTCAAGACTTCAAACGTGCGGGGTTGACGCTTGGCTAGGATGGGATGTTTGGAATGATCCCGTGCGCGTCCAAGAGGCCTAGGAAGACCAAACGGGCCTGCGAGACCACTTTCCGGGTTGAGGGTTGTAGTGTGCGGTATATCCGAGGCGGCGGTGCGCGTAGCGTGTAAACCGAGGCAAAGAAAGCTGGCGGTGTGAGTAGTGTGCGGTGTAACCGAGGCGGCGGTGCGCGTAGTGTGCGTCTCTAAAGTTCTTTTATGAGTAAAACAGAAGTTTTTTTTTTCGAAGAATTTTAAATGTATGCACAGATGTATATTGATGCATTTTTTTTGTATTTTTATTTTTTTTGTAAAATAAAAACGAAGCACGTGCACACACACACAACAGTTAAAGAAAGGGGTAAAATGAAAGTTTGACCCTCATCATCGTTTTAAAAATCTTTTGTTTTGTTTAAAAAGATTATAAAACAAAAAAGATCCCCAGCGGAGTCGCCAACTGAAATTACCCGGATCCGAGAGGCAGCGACGGATCGCGCCCCGGCATCTGGCATTGTCCCCCGCCTTGCAGCGGTTCGTCTCGTTGGTTGTGTCTCGCCGTTTTGTTTTCGCATTTGTAGAGTCGCCACGCCGTTTTTATTAAGCCCAAAACATTGAAAAAGGGCATCAGTTTAAAGATAATTTTAAACTGTTTTTGTGTGATGAGATTTTGAGTTCGGAGGTCAGATGACTCCTCGGAAAGAGAATATTAGAATATTAGAGCTCACCCGAGTCGCCTCGTAAAAATGAGTCTTTCGGATACCCCTAATATCCTTTAAATGTTGTGTGTGTGTGTGTGCTTTTAAAAATGCATGTTGTATCGGATGTCTACATTGTATACTATGTATTGAAATGTATTGAAATAGTGTAGGAAGGAAGCCTTACCAATGTTGGTTCGTGTCTGTCTTCCGCTGAGGAATAGTGTTTGAGGTCGGAGTAGCGTTCCGGTACCGATCGGGATTGCTTCGGGAGGGGCCCAGGTTGTCTGCGGACAGAGTTTCGGCGTGAGTTGATGTTGCAGGCTGCGTTTGGGCGAGAGGTTCGGCGTGCGTGGGGATCGTCGGGATCACTCGGGGGGCGAGAGGTTCGGCGTGCGTTGAGGTGGCGGGAGTCACTCGGGCGGGGAGTTTCGGCGTGGTTTGGGATCGCCGGTTTGACTCGAAAGAGCCGGGACAGGTGGAAAGACCAGGCAAGGCCTCGAAGTACCACGAGGGGCCTCAGAGTACCTTGATAGTGCCTCGGGGCCGCGCGAGAGCGTCGCGGGAGGCGCTCGGGGAGGCTTCGGAGCACCGAGGGGCTCGGAAGGTCTCGAAGGATCCGAAAGGGCGGGAATGCCTCGGAAGGACTTAGAGGGGAAGCCGAAGGCCTAGGGAGGAAGAGAGAAGTGGGAGGTGTGTGAAAATGAGGAGGGGGAGCCCTCTATTTATAGTGCCGGATTTGGTGCAAAGAGGTCCGTACGGACCTCCACAGTAATCCGGACTTTTGGTTTTCCTCGATTTGAGGGAATCTGTGATGATGGAGGAATATTTGCAATTATGATGTTCCCTGTGCAATAAGGTCCGTACGGACCAAGTTGACATGCAAAGAGGTCCGTACGGACCAACTCTGCAGGGGGGTAATCATTTTTCCCGGGATTTGAGGAAATATTGTGGACTTTAAGAGGATTCAGTAATTATTAAAGCAAAGAGGTCCGTACGGACCATTATTGCTTTTCCAATTTCCTGAAAATTTCCAAAAGGTCCTTTTGTCCCTTTTTATCCCAGAAAGGCTCCTCCCTTGGTTTGGCTGGGAGTTTAGAGAGGGTTTTGAGTGCCAGAGGTCGTCGAGACTGCGTTGATGAGTCTGCGGTGTTTCCCGTGTGTTTGAAAGAGTGTGATCCAGATTGGGGTACTTACAGTGAGGGACGACAGAGTGAAAAGAGAGAGAAAGGGACTTGGGTTATTTTTTTCATAATTTGATTTGCACAATATTAATTAATTAAATTATTTCCAAGATCAATAAATTATTATTATTTTTCATTAAAAACATGTGATTTTTTTTAATGAATAGTTTTTTTTGTAATAATGGGAGACTAAATTTTAAGTATAATTTTTTTTAAATAAAATATATGACTATTTTAGACAAATTAAAGTATTTAAAAAAATGGGATGGACAAATATACAATATATATACGGATACCATATGCATCATATACTAATACACTATAGCACATACCCAATACACCGTATACCCTAACTATACCATATACTATATATATCACATACTCTATACCCTATATCATATACACCATATACCATAATACCATTATACATATACTTTATACACCATGTATACTCAATATACAATATACCATCCATATACCCTATACACTATATATATATACCATACTATTATACTATATAACATCCTGTACCATATATCTAATACACTATATACCCATATCCTATATCATATTATATATAAACCAAACCCTATACCATATATACATACTCATATCTTGTACCTATAAAGCATATATACCTAAACCCTATGCACCATATATATACTCATACCATATACCCAATAAATCATATACCAAATTAACATAATGTTGTTTGTGATGATTCTTAAATAATTTTTAGAAAACTAACCGAAAATGGAGTAATAGTTAACTGGAAATTGAATGAGAGTATTAATATTAATTAGATTTCTAACGGAAATAAACGGCTAGTTTGAAAATCCGTCATTGTGAACCAGTGGTTTATGATTTTCAATATTCCAAACAAAATATGAATTCAAATAATTTTATATTTTATAAAATTAATATTTGATATCCGCTCTTCAAAAGATGTATATTCATTTTAAAAATATAAACTACAATTAAATAACATAATTGACTTATTAACATTTTAAGTATGTCATATATTTTTATCATATTTGGCCTTACTTCATTTATATATGAGGTAAACTTAACAATTAGGTATTAATAAACATGCATTAAACTGTATATATATTTTTTTTAAAATCCGTCGATAATCCGTCGCTATTCCAAAAATAAAAAATATTATTGTAAAATTCCGTCGTTAATCCGTCGATAATTGAATAAGAAATAATATTTATTTTTTTAAATTTTATATAGCGACGGAAGCTATCCGTCATTATCTTATTTTGAGAATTCCGTCGTTGTTCCGTCGCGAAATGAAAATGAAATAATATTTTTTTAATTCTATAGCGACGAAATACATCCGTCGGTAAAAAAATTTGCAATCCCTCATTAATCCCTCCGTCGGAAATTGAATAAGAAATAATTTTTTTTATTTTATATAGCGACGGAAGCTATCCGCCGTTATATTATTTTGAGAATTCCATCGTTGTTCCGTCGCGAACTGAAAATGAAATAATATATTTTTATTTTTTTAATTCTATAGCGACGAAATACATCCGTCGGTTAAAAAATTTTGCAATCCCTCGTTAATCCGTCGGTAATTGAATAAGAAATAATATTTATTTATTTTTATTTTATATAGCAACGGAAGCTATTCGTCGTTATATTATTTTGAGAATTCCATCGTTGTTCCGTTGCGAAATGAAAAGGAAATAATATTTTTTTTATTTTTTTAATTCTATAGCGACGAAATACAACCGTCGGTAAAAAAAATTTGCAATCCCTCGTTAATCCCTCGTTAATCCGTCGGTAATTGGATAAGAAATAATATATTTTTTTATTTTATATAGCGACAGAATCTATCAGTCGTTATATTATTTTGAGAATTCTATCGTTGTTCCGTCGTAAAATGAAAATGAAATAATATTTTTTTATTTTTTTGATTCTATTGCGACGAAATACATCCGTCGGTAAAAAAAATTTGCAATCCCTCGTTAATCCCTCGGTAAACCGTCGGCAAAAAGAGGCGGAATTTTTTGGCACCACTTTTACGACGAAATAGTGACGAAATCTTGTCCATCGTTAAATCCGTCGGTAATGTTGTCGTTTTCAGCTTAATGTTTTTTATTTTTTATCTGTCGCTATTTCGTCGCTATTTCGTCGTTATTAGCGACGGAATTGTGTCCGTCACTAAATTCCGTCGCTATTTGACAGTTTTCTTGTAGTGATTGAAGAACAATTATAGCATAGAAATCCGATACCGTTTACATCCAACCCATGAAATAAGAAAATTAGCTACTCATATTCGTAATAAAAATTACATATTCTTAATAAAAATTATAGAAACAAAATAAAGAAACAAAACATCGAAATCATAATAAAAACAATGTTGTTCCTCCTTGTTTTTCCTAGCAACAGTAACATATCCTCTTCTTTGCAAAAACCAAGTCTTGATTTATAAAACCCTAGGTTGACTCACGTGGGAAGCTAGCCAAATCAGGCCCAAAACCATCGGGCCCACTTCGCCCAATTGGCCGGCCCAATTCGCCCAACTGGCCGGCGGTCGCCCAAATTGCTGAAAGTGACACTAAGTGTACAACAAGTTTTTGGCCTTTTCCTTCAAGTTTTTATGGACAGTTGTACTTTGGTCACTGTTCTTTTCTCCTTTTGCGCTTTGGTCCTTGAACTTTCCAAACTTTCACTTTGGCCCATGAACTTCATAATTTCAGTTTAGTCTCACGTTTTCCAGAATTGCAATTTGGTCCCAAAACTTCCAAAGTAGGTTCAAATCCTCTATTTTCTCAGTAATTGCAATTCAGCTCCTGTACTTTCAAAACACTACAAAATACTTTAAATTCTCAAGGTTTCGAGCATCAAATAAGCTATGAAATATATCTTTTGGATGGGTAAAATAACATCCATCAAATACCCCCAAACTTATCTTTTGCTCGTCCTCGAGTAAAACAAAACTAAACAAAAACAAAACTACCCTAACAAATAAAAACAATCAACAAAAAATATTTTTGCTTTGTTCTCAATACATACAAGGTTGCCGGTCAAACAAGTCTCAAATTCTCACTTAAATAGGCTAAACAAGTGCCGATAAGAATATGCCATTACAATTACATTAATGCATCTAACCCACAATTTTTCACCTCGGCCTGAATGATGAATGAAATATGGGAGATCATGATCACTAAGATAAGATTGTTTATGGGTTCACTAAGACATGCCCTACATCACAGATAACAAATGATTTCATATACAAGGATACTCATATGCATGATTAAACACTTGTCAACCCGATTACTCAATATTGAACACGAATTATGGCTTTAGGTTAAGTCCACAACAATTGTGGGGATATGTTCACGGGTACAAATGAAGGAATTGACATACAAACACAAGAATGTGAAACTCAAAGTCTTCAATTGCCTGTTACTTCCCGGAATTTCAGCTTTTCGCTCACCTTTGTTTCCCCAATGCTTCAACCCCCAAACTAGACTTTGTCATACTTTATACACTTGAGGTTGAAAGCATTCCCTTACTCAATACAGGTCACTAATCAATCATACTTCACAAAATTAGGGGGCAAGCTGTTTTTTTTTCTTTTTATATATATGTACTCCCTCCGTCACATTAATAACTTCACTTTTTGTCAAAACGGGTGTCCCGTTTAAAGCTTCACCTTTTCTAAAATGGCAAAGAATCTTTACTATTCCACCCACTCACTCTCTCTCCTATTTTACTATTACACTCACAATATTTTTCAAATTTACTATTTTCTCCACTCATCCTCTCTCCTATTTTACTATTACACTCACAACATTTTCTCCACTCACCAATTTCCTTAATTTGCGTGCCCACCCCAAAAGGGTGAAGCAATTACCGAGACAGAGGGAGTATATATTTTTGAACTTGAACTATTTTTTTTTTGTTCTTGCCCCCTTTTATACAATACACATCATATTTACAACTTTTGACCTTCCTCACTCATTCCCTTAAATTCCCAAAGTAACCCTCAAAATTATCTTTTCTAATTCCACATTCTTGCAAATGTAGGATAAACCTATTCTAGGTGTCAATGGTTAGAGAGTAGGCATCAAATGAAGGCGAATGGTGGTCTAGATGTTTCATTCTTTCTAAAAAGACACAAAATGGGATCAAGCGACAATTTATATATAAACAGTGACGAGAAATTCGAAGGCTCACAAGAGGGTTGACAAAGAAATAGAAGCTATAAATATCAAGTAATCTATTGATTTGTTATTTGACAAGCGTGCAATCATGTTCTAAGAATCCCGAGAATGTCAAAGTGAACCCATAGAAGACACCTAAATTAATGACCATGATTAAGAAATATGATGGAAGTGAATGGTGGTGCAATTGTGTTTTACATGTATTAATGCAATTCTAATAAACAAATTCAAATTGGCACAAACTAGCAAAACTCAATCAAAAATCCTCAAATCATCACGGACGTTGGCCAACTTCCTAACATATAATGAGAACAAAATTTTCAAAATTTTCTATTTTTTTGGAGGGTGACACTATATATACTCTCCTATAAACCCACAAACTCGCAGAAATATCTACCCCCAAATTCAAAATATGCTATGTCCTCATAGCAAAGAGAATAAAAACATGCATTGGGTTCAAAGGACGATATGACACAATCAAGCAAATAAATAAAGCAAATAAAAACGTACCAACTTGGGTTACCTCCCAATTAGCGCATTTGGTTAAGGTCGTTAGCCCGACCGTTGCCCACGTTTGGACTTCACCTTCCGTCCTTTGGCCCACTTCATGGTTTCGCGGGTCCTTATTTTCAGATTAAGTCCCATATATCTTCCCCTTTTTATCCTGTCTTTTAGAACTAGAGGAAATTTTTTATATTTACGTATCTTGGACTTTTCCACTTGTGACCTCTTACCACCTTTTTCATCACATGGGGAAGGAGAAGGTAAAATAATGATAGTCAAATTTTCCTTTGGATTGCTAAGAATTTGAAATTCTCATCCTCATTGTGAACCTCCTCACAATCCATCTTCTCCCCACCATATAGGGCCAACTCAATCTCATCACAAACTTGATCGTGCCATTTTTCTCATTAGAATTTGATTCATGTATGACCTTTAATTTTTAAATAACAATAAAAAGAAAATAAATACAAGAAAACTATTTACACTGCAAAGAAAATAAAAAAAGAAAATTATTTACAATACACTAACAAAATTGACTTGTTCGCAACACAACAAGTCCCCGACAACGATGTCAAAAACTTGATGGAGAAAATTCCACGTGTAATAAAAACCTTACAAGTACAAGTTATCGAAATAGCAGGTACAAGTAAGGATCGAACCACAGAGACTTGCGTGTTCAACAAGTTGATTTAATTAGTGCAAAAAGTAACAAAATGTTTATGATTTAGATTTATTAAACTAAAAACAGAAATGAAAGACTATAATTAAACAGCAACAAATACTAGCAAGGAGATTACCAAACTAAGAGAGATTTCACAGGTTGGATTTCACAGTATCATCATTCTGTGCTATTTTTAGGGATAAAGATATCAATCTCACTCTAGGGTTCGTTCACTTCTTGTCAAGATTGGGACGGTTAGGTGACCGGATTACAACTTTTTTTTTTCTCTTTTAATTATACTTTGCAACTCAAGTCCATATAATTTTTCCAAGAATTTATTAAGATCTTAAGAACTATTGAACCTAAACCAATTTGAGTTCTATCACGGCGTCAAATCAATTTATTAATCAAAGCAATGGTCTGTGTATCAATCCCCAAATCAATGGCGAAAATAATACCTTAGATGTTAAAAAAGGCCAAAAATGGTTAATCCAAGAATTACAACCTTAGAAACTTTAATTAAAATACTTTGAAAAACTAGAATGAGATCAATTTATTGAAGAACAATTATAGCAAAGAAATTCGATACCGTTTACATCCAACTCATGAAATAGGAAAATTAGCTACTCATATTCGTAATTAAAATTACAGAAAGAAAATAAAGAAATAAAACCTCGAAATCGTAATAAAAACAATGTTGTTCCTCCTTGTTTTTCCTGGCAACAGTAACATATCCTCTTCTTTGCAAAAATCAAGTCTTGTTTTATAAAACCCTAGGTTGACTCACGTGGGAAGCTAGTCAAATTAGGCCCAAAACCACCAGGCCACTTCGCCCAACTGCCCGGCCCAATTCGCCCAACTGGCAGGCGGTCGCCCAAATTGCTGAAAGTGACGCTCAAGTGTACAGCAAGTTTTTGGCCTTTTCCTTCAAGTTTTTATCGACAGTTGTACTTTGGGCACTGTTCTTTTCTCCTTTTTGGTCCTTAAATTTTCCAAACTTTCACTTTGGCCCATGAACTTCATAATTTCAGTTTAGTCACACATTTTTCAGAATTGCAATTTGATCCCAAAACTTCCAAAGTAGGTTCAAATCCTCTATTTCTCAGTAATTGCAATTCAGCCCCTGTACTTTCAAAACACTACAAAATACATTAAATTCTCAAGGTTTCGAGCATCAAATAAGCTAGAAAACATATATTTTGGATGGGTAAAACCACATCCATCAGGTTTATATGATTACAATTATAAAAAATGCAATGTATAAGCTTAAGTGTATTAATAAATACTTACAAGTGAAAATTTATATCAAATAGAGCTTTGTCTTAGCGGTATAGTGCTTGTTTCATATCCATAATTTGATGAGTTCAAATCCGGGTAAGAACATTTTAATTTTATTTAAAATTCAGCACTTTTATAACTGTCGCAAAATTTTCGACACTTCAAAAGTGCCGAAAAGTATTGCCGAGACATCACTTTTTCCGACACTTACAAAAGTATCAAAAAATGTACCCAAAATAGCTTTTTCAGCACTTTTTTTTTCGTTTTCGGCACTTATAAAAATGCCGCTGCAAGCTATATTTGTTTTGGTAGTGCAACACGACTGAGGCAGAGGCGGAGAAGTCCGTTCTAATTATTGTTTTGGGAGATTCAAAGTAAAGGTGGATAATTATTAGGATTATGTGTCTTTGAATTGATGAAGTCAATTTAAATAAGTCGAAGAACAAGTCCAAAGTTGTTTTGAGTTCAAGACGGAAAAGTAAAAGAATTGATGTTTCTTTGAGATTCCTTATTAAAGTCATTTAGAGTTAAGAAATCTTGTTAACTAAGAATTTAATTGTTTGTAAGGGCTGGTGAGTGAGGTGTTAACGACAAAGAAAGGGGTACGGAGGCGACAAGGAAAGCAAACTGATGGAGAAGGAGGAGTTGGATTCAGATGGGGACCAATGGAGGGGGAGGTCCAAAGTGGCTGGAAGAGGAAGGATGAAAGGGGAGGGGTGGGAGTGGGACGATGGTGGTTTAGGGAAGGGGAATGAGGCGGTGGAGAGGGGGGGAGGAGGCGGTGTGGAGAGGAGATGAAGATTGGGGTTTCTTTGATTTTAAAATTACAATCTTGCCCTCCTTATTTATTTGTTCAATGTATGAAATAATGAACATTTTTATCTTAAAAAAATGGGTCACATGTTAGGATATTCCTATGGTGGGTATCCTAACAAAATCCATATATATATATATATATATATATATATATATATATATATATATATATATATATATATATATATATATATATATATATATATATATATATATATATATTTATATTACTTAATTTTAATAATTTACTATTAAAAATGATTCTAATATTTTACTGTACATATTTAATATAATTTTCATGTTTTATATATTTAAATTTTATTTGAGCCAAGCGACAATATAAAAAATGATCATAGATATTTTCCTATACATAGAGATCAAGATTGTCTAGGTTATTTTGTCTCTTCTTCCATTCTTTCTCTCTCTTTCTCTCTCTTTAATTTAAGTGGTCAACTCACCAAAAATTTAATTCAAGTGCTTATCTCAATGAAAATAATTGAAATGAAATATTCATAAATATACAGCATGTGCTAATTTGAAAGCAAGAGCCCAGTTGAAGATTGAGGCTTCAAAAGGTTTCTCCTCTAAAAGACTATTTTCCTACAAAAACCCGTATCTATAATGAGGTTGAGGACGCAGGGTCGGTTCTAGTGTTTTAGGGCTCGGGGATAAAGAGATATAAAAGATCTTAGTAATTTTTTAATGTGCTAAATTTAAACACATTTGTTTATTGCCAAAATACTCCCAACGCCTTACGTGAGTGAAAACTTATTTATTTTTTCGTCTGTTCCACGTGTGTTGAGACTATCCAAAATAACAAATTTTCTATACTATTTCTCTCAATCATTTTCTGATGTATTCCGGTCCAAGAAATATTTGACAAAGTCAAATATATTAATTATTTTGTATTTTAATTAGTATTTTAGGATTTAATTTGTTGTAATTTATATTTTATTTCTTATTTTCGTCATTTATTTTAATAGGATGATTAGAGGTAATTTTAGAGTAGATTTTGAGGAGATTTATTAGTTTTTGAGTCCTATTTAGTTACCATATAGGTTAGGAGTAATTCTAGAAGGTTTATGATTGTTTTTCAAGTTTTATGGGCACTATAAAATAGGCCTAAAGTTGTATTCCGAAAATTAGACTATTTTTTATTAATAAAATTATTGCTTTGCAATTGTGGGGTTTTCCCTTAAGCTTTTTAGCTTGCAGAAGATTCTCTTAGGAGTTTCTTGAAAGAATTCGTTCTTGAGTTCTTGGGAATTCCTTTAATTCCTGCAGAGGTTTTAATCATTCTTGATTAATTCCTATATCATTCCGCTGCGTTTACATCAGTTGGTATCAGAAATCGGACGATCCTAGGGTCCTCCGGCGAGGTGATGACTAACGATGGGGGAGAAGAAAAATCACTTCTTGAGAAGATCGATCTGCGTCTGAAGCATGATCGTTGTCAGGTACGAAAATTTTCCATAAAGTTTAATAAACTTGACAAGGAGGCCGATGTTAAGAATGACATAATGCTTTATTTTGAATCTGGGATTCAAAGCGGCCGACTTCACGCAAGTAATCAGGTTTTTGTGGATGAGTATCGCGACTTAAGGGATGTTGTTTGGGCAGAAGCCAAACGATGTATTGTCCAAATCGATCTTTATACGAAACGAATTCAGCGTTCAGAGGCACGAAGGGAGGCTGAATTGAAGCGCCTTGAGGAGGAAGAACGTCGCCTTATTATTGAAGAATTTCCCACTCAAGAAGAAGTTTTTGATGAAGAGGTTATTTGTGAGTTCAAAGAAGATTTGAGCATTGTTCAGGTTTGTGATGATATTATTACTTCAAATATTATAGTACCTAATAATGTCTTAGTTGAATTCAAGGAGAAAGAAGAGGTTGGTATTGATTATTCAAAACCCCCAATTTTTTATGAAAATTTGGGTATTGTTCACAATAAGGAAGAAGTTATTTTTGAGGATTTATTGCTCATTGTTGATCAAGGGGAGGAAGATCAACACAAGGAGGATGAGATGGATGGAATAATTTTATATCCGGAAGAGATCATCTTACGTCAATGTCTTCTTAAAAAGAAGATTTATTCGAAATATATTTTTAAGTGGGACGGCACTTTCCAAACGTCGGATGAGAACTCGGGGTCGAGTTCTTTTGAAGAGTGGGTGAATGATGTATTCCGGTCCAAGAAATATTTGACAAAGTCAAATATATTAATTATTTTGTATTTTAATTAGTATTTTAGGATTTAATTTGTTGTAGTTTATATTTTATTTCTTATTTTCGTCATTTATTTTAATAGGATGATTAGAGGTAATTTTAGAGTAGATTTTGAGGAGATTTATTAGTTTTTGAGTCCTATTTAGTTACCATATAGGTTAGGAGTAATTCTAGAAGGTTTATGATTGTTTTTAAAGTTTTATGGGCACTATAAAATAGGCCTAAAGTTGTATTCCGAAAATTAGACTATTTTTGATTAATAAAATTATTGCTTTGCAATTGTGGGGTTTTCCCTTAAGCTTTTTAGCTTGCAGAAGATTCTCTTAGGAGTTTCTTGAAAGAATTCGTTCTTGAGTTCTTGAAAATTCCTTTAATTCCTGCAGAGGTTTTAATCATTCTTGATTAATTCCTATATCATTCCGCTGCGTTTACATCATTTTCTTTGCTACTTTACTTTTATACTGACAACACAAATCAACTTACTATTCATTCCACTAATTCTCTCTTCTATTTTATTTTTCATACTCACAAACACTTTTTGCCACTAATTCTCCCTTCTACTTTTCTTTAATTCTTGTGCCCAATTTTTTCGTCTTCACTCACATGAGACGAAGTGAGTATAAGTTATATGAAATTTATACGTCCGATTAATATTTAAATATAAAAGTACGTTTTAAAATAGATCAAACAATTCTAATTTATCATACTTTTATTAGTTTTTTTTTTTTAATGACTGGAGTAAATATTTTTTATTTAAACTAGTATTTACCAACATGTATACATTGGTGATTTGTTAAAATCATTAAATTTGATACATTCATGTGGAGTAAATATTCTTTGAATGTAGATATTTATTAAGTGATTTATTAAAAAGGTTTAAATGAAAATGAATGATAGAATTATTATTTCATCATACTAAATACTCCCTCCGTCCCACGTCATTGTGAACCATTTTTCCGGGCACGATAATTAAAAAATATTATTAAGATAATGAAAATGTGTGGTAGGAAATGAAGAGAGAGAATGAGTGGAGTTAATAGTAGGTTGGTTGAATAAATTGTATGGTGAAAAATGAAGAGAGAGAATGAGTGGGTGGGGTAGGGTGAATATAAAATAATAAATTTATTTCCAATTTGGACAGTTTGCATTCACGTGGAACGAATCAAAATGAAAATAAATTTGCATAAGCTACAAAAGAAAATAAAATATGTCTTTCAATTGATTGATTTGCCTAGCAAACAAATGTAAATGTAAGAAGGTAGGATTGAAGTACCCTGGGCTGGGCTGGGCTGGGCTGAATTGGTTAAATTGTCTTTCAATTCAATTCATTGATTTGGGTACCACGACAAGTATGTATGTATGTTGCAATGTTTGTGCCAGATTAATAATATTCTTTTTTCTTTTTTCTAGGACAAAAACTTGGGTGAGAACAGAGATACCCGTCTCATCCATGAGACGGATCATTTCGACCCAAAACCCGCTTCAGCACCCGACCAATAACCCAGAGTATAAATAGACGAACCCGCCCAAAGAACACACAATACACACAGTAAAGACGGTGAGTATTGTTCGAGAAGCTTCAGCGACCATCTCTATCTCTCCGGCAGCAACCGTCGTTCACCGTCGTTCAACCGTTAGGTAACCTCTTTCAAGTCGATTTTCTTCCTTAAAAGCTTTTCATAGAGTTGCATTGTATTTTTGTTCGAAGTTTTTGTAAGATTTTCCCCAATTTTTCTTTTCAAATTTCAGGTCGTTTTTTACATCATTTTTGTTTGATTTTAAGTGCGACTCTTGCATTTTATGTTTTGTTTTTTTCTTTTTGTTTTTAATTTCTAGTCGATTTTGGTCATATTCTTCATTTCTAGGGTTAGAGATGTTGTTGTTTGGTTGTACTTTTTGTGGTTTTTCATATTTTATTGTGTTTTTATATGAAATTTGTTATAATGTATGCTGTTTATTTTGTATTTTTCTATTGTTGTTGCTGTTTCGGTTCATTTTTTTGTTGTTTTGTTTTTTCTTTTTTGGTTATTTTCTAGGGTTAGATATGTTGTTTGTTTTTGTTCTGTTTTTGTTTTTTGTATATATATGTGTTGTATCTGAGTTTTGTCCTGTAGTATTACTTTTTGTGGTGTAGGTGTTCACATGATTGTGTAATAGTTAGAATAAGATAATGTTATAGTGTTGACTTAAAGTAATAGTTTGTTTATAGGTGTTCATATGATTGTGTAATAGTCAGAATAAGATATATTTTGAGTAATATTTTTCATTTATTTAAGTAATTGTTGGTATTGTTATAAGTAATAGTACTACACTTTTTGAAGTAATAGTGTTATTTTGAGTATTACTTTACATTGTTTAAGTAATATACATTATATGTAAATATTATATTGATATTATTTTAAAGTAATAGTTGGTTTATAGGTGTTCATATGATTGTGTAATAGTCAGAATAAGATAATGTAATAGTGTTGATAATCATTATGTAATAGTTTTATATTTGTTAATGTAATGTTTTTGAGTACTAAAATTTTGTTTTGTTGTTTTTTAATGGATATAGAATGAAGAGTAACATTAAAAAGTTTATTAAAGGGAAAAGGAGATCGTCAAGGATTTCATCTAGTAGAAAGCAGATTAACCAATCAAGCCCTGTTTCTCTTGTCGTTAGCTCAGATTCTGATAAATCTCCTGATCTAGGTATGTTTTTTTACTAAGCTTTATTTAGTAAATTATGATTACTTAACTTTTTATTCTAATTATATTTATACTGTAATGTCAGTTAATCAGATGAAAAAAGGATTGGTTGATATATTGGAAGATACATCAATTGAAAGATCTTTGGTTCTTTATCAACCTGTTTCTCAAGCAGGTAATGAAGGGGATATATTGGAGGATACCACCGAAGGATTAAAACAGATTGATGAAGCTTCTGTTGGTGGTGGAAGTGTTGGAGTAAAACAGAGGGATGAAGCCTCTGTTGTTGAATAAGAAAATGTTGTTGTTGAAGAAGAAAATGTTGAACGTAGTGGTGGTGGTCTTGTTCTGTCATTGGAAAAAAAAGATGGTAAAGTTGTACGTATTAAGCAATCTGCAAAGAGACGTCGGCTTGGGAAGAAAGGTTATGAAAATATATTGAAGGAAAAGTTGGATAAAGAGCATACTACTAGAAATGTTGTCACTAGATCTTCATCAAAATCTGGTAGTGAACAAAATGTGGAGGTGGAAAAGAAATCAAAGGAAAAGCATACTCCAAGAACAGTTGTTAATAGATCATCTCCGAAAGAAGAAGGTGTTGTTACAAGGTCTTCTCTTTCACCCAAAAATGTGAAAGAGAAGAATGTACCTGGGAAGAAGGATAAGGAGTTGAAGAAAGTGCCTGGCAAGAAAGGCAAGGATGAAAAAGCTGTTGAGGAGATGCTGAAGGAAATTAAGTTGAAGGAGAAAGGTGTTGTTAGAAGGTCTTCACCAAAAAATGTGAAGAATGTGGATGGGAAAATGAAAAAGGAGTTGAAGAAAAAGTCTTTTCATTTGAAGAAGGAGAAGGATATCAAGGAAAAAGGATTGAAAAGATATGTTGTTGTTGATTTGGAGGGAAGTGATTTGAAGAAAGTGAAAACTGAAAGGTTAGTAATGAGTAATATTTGTAATGTTTTATAAGTAATAGATACTGCTTCATAAAGTAATATTAGTTTTATAAATAAGTAATAGTTGATAATTCTTATTAGTAATATATACTGTTTCATAATGTAATATCAGTTTTATATAAGTAATAGTTCATAATTCTTAGAGTATTAATTTAAGTTTAATCAAGTAATAACTGTTTTTTTTTTTTTTTTGTATAGGCCACCATTTGTTTCAAATAGTGTTAGCTTGGGGATAACCGAGATGGTCAAGACTTTTAATTCTGATCAAAGGGAAGCAGTTATTAGTATGGGATTTGGAGGTCTTCTTGAGATGAAAGTAAAGATTGTTAATCTTTCAATTGCAAAGTGGATGGTTGAGAGGTTTAATGGGGTTTCTAGGATTCTTGATGCATCTAATGGTGAGCTTATTCAGTTAACTGCAGAGGATTTTTGTGATGTTTTTAAATTACCAATCAGTGGTCTTAAATTCATTTCATACAAGCGCAATGATGATCAAACTGAGGCTTATACTCGCTTTAAAAATGAGTATGGTCTTACAGTTAAGAGCACTGTGAAAGATTTGAGGAATATTTTGACTTCTGATATTGCTGGTCAGTTTGGTGATGATTTTAAGATTTTGTTTGCCTTTTATTGTTTGTCAAGTTTCTTTGTGCCAAGGGGTAATTATACGGTTGTGTTGCCCCTGTTGAAGACTTTGCTTGATGTGCAGAATATTGCGAAGTATGATTGGTCATCTTATTGTTTTGATAAGTTATGTAATTCAATCCATAAGTACCACACCCAGTTGAAAACACATCTTCGAGGGTGTTTGTTGGCTTTTACTATAATTTATCTCTATCGATTGAATTGGAGGGGTACTGTTTCGCCAACTACACTCCCACTTATCAAACATTGGACCAGTGAGAAAATATTGGAAAGAGTTTTGGAAGAAAAGAAATCAGGTTCATTTGGTAATGGTTTCTGGGTCAATGATGTTTATCCTATCACAAAAAAAGTGGTTATTTCGATTGATGATTGTGAGACAGAGAAGATGGAGAAGGAGGACATTGCTCCTGATGTTGGTGCTAGACCTGATGATTTTGTGAAAAATATTATTGATGAAATAAACAGTGAGGGTTTGGAATTGTATGAGGAAATTGAAGAGAAAGATGGAAGATATATAAAGTTTGGTATTCCAAAAGGTCTTCAAACAAATGAAGATATCAAAAAGTCTGCGAAGGATGTAAGTATTTTTTTTTATTTTTTTTTCATGTTTCTTTATGTATTGCCATATATTATTTCATGTTGTTTATGGATTACATTATTTATTACATCTATTACATTATATATAGTTATATATTATATTATGTGTTTCTAATTATTACTCTTAATTTTCAGAATTTTCATGAAATTTTTATGTTGATGAAGAGGGACATGGGAATAGTGTTTGATCATTATATGCACAGTCTCAAGGGTTTGAAGGACAATGTTCCCAAAGTTTATCAAGTTCACTACACAGATTCACAAGAGGAGGATAGGTTTTGGAGTAGTGAGGAAGTTCTAAAGATCATAGATGCAGCATGTGAGAGAATGAATCAGATGATGAAGATGAGCGATGATATGCCGAGTTTTGACCTACTTTCGTCCTCAAAATTTAACACCCCAGTTCAGACAAAATTCAACATTTTTTATGATGATCAGACGGTAGATATTGGTTTGTGTGGTGAGGAAGATGAATCCATTCGAGAAGCTATCAAATCTGTGGAGAAGTTTGATCGGCCAAATGGATTTTATGATCCTTTCGCGAGTTACTACTTGTGTCAATCTTTGAAAGGACCGATTTTGTTTCCAATTTTATGACACAAAACAAAAGATTTTTTGTGAATAGTGATTTGAGAGAGAAACAAATTATTGATTTTTGTATGTTTGATGTTGATGATTTCTATGATGGGTAAGTTTAATTATTATTTCTCTAATTATATTTTTGTTTTATAAATTGAAATACTAATGTCTTATTTTTTTATTTTTTTTCTTTCAGGGAAATAGTGATGTTCAAGCTTCAAGATGCTGACGAATACCCATGTTATATATTCAAGAAAGATATAATTTCTATGAACATGAAGAAATGGGTGTTTGTAAATATCATTGATGCCTGGACTGTTATTTTAAACAAAGAGCAGAAGGATGGGAAACGGGTGTTCTTAAATCTGTCGCATTGTGTAAGTAATAATTGTTTTACCAACTGTTTTCATTTTGAGTAATACTTCTCATTTGTTTAAGTAATAGTTTGGTATTGCTATAAGTAATAGTACTACACTTGTGAAGTAATAGTGTTTTTTTTTTTTAAATAATAATTGTTTTAGGAACTGTTTTAATTTTGAGCAATACTTTTCATTTGTTTAAGTAATAGTTGGTATTGATATAAGTAATAGTACTACACTTGTGAAGTAATAGTTTTTTTTTTTTTTTTAACTAATAATAGTTTTAGGAACTGTTTTCATTTTGAGTAATACTTCTCATTTGTTTAAGTAATAGTTGGTATTGCTATAAGTAATAGTAATACACTTGTGAAGTAATAGTGTTATTTTTTTATTTTTTTTAACTAATAATAGTTTTAGGAACTGTTTTCATTTTGAGTAATACTTCTCATTTGTTTAAGTAATAGTTGGTATTGCTATAAGTAATAGTACTACACTTGTGAAGTAATAGTGTTATTTTTATTTTCTTTTAACAAATAATAGTTTTAGAAACTGTTTTCATTTTGAGTAATACTTCTCATTTGTTTAAGTAATAGTTGGTATTGCTATAAGTAATAGTACTACACTTGTGAAGTAATAGTGTTATTTTTTTATTTTTTTTTAACAAATAATAGTTTTAGGAACTGTTATCATTTTGAGTAATACTTCTCATTTGTTTAAGTAATAGTTGGTATTGCTATAAGTAATAGTACTACACTTGTGAAGTAATAGTGTTATTTTTTTATTTTTTTTAACTAATAATAGTTTTAGGAACTATTTTCATTTTGAGTAATACTTCTCATTTGTTTAAGTAATAGGTGGTATTGATATAAGTAATAGTACTACAATTGTGAAGTAATAGTGTTATTTTTTTTTTAAAACTAATAATAGTTTCTATCTTAATTTTTTGAAAGGCCTACTTGGACCTTATTGTGAATGGCGTGGGAATTGATGTTTCTCAAATGGAGTCGAATGTAAGAGATTCTTTCAAGCAATCACTTAAAATTGTTAATGTGGATGCGAAGACGGCTGAAATGGTTAGTACCTTTGTTAATATAGTTATACTTTTCATTTTTTAGTTTTTTGTATTACTTTTACTTTATAATAAAACTTCCAATGCTCTCTTATTTGTATTGTAGATTTTTGTTCCGATTAACATCCGAGATCACTACTATTGTATTGTTTTGAATTTCAAGTTGGGCAAGGTTCAAGTCATTGATAATCGAGATTATGATGACAGAATTTTGTTTGAGCCGCAAATTCAGAAAATATATCAACATATTGCAAAAACAGTGGTATGTACTTATAAATAATGTAGTGGTTGTTTTTTATATTATTTTTGTATATTATCTGTTTAATAGAGGTTTTTTTTTATTATGATTAGCACAAGTTGTTGGTAAAGTTTGTTCGTGATATTAATCATCCTAAGGCGGGGCAAGTAGTGAAGTATCCCATTGAATTTTTGAAGTTTAACGGGCAGAATAACTCGGATGGAAATGACTGTGGTATATTTCTGATGTACAATATGGAATTTTTTGATGGAGAAAATGTGTTCAGTGATGATGATATAAGCAAGGTATTACTTCGTTACTTTTTAATTAGTACGACATGTTTATTACAGCATTACTGTTCAGTTTTTTTTAATTTTTTATACTTTCTGTTTTTGTTTTGAAGGGTAATGTGAGAAGAGTTCTTAGGGCGAAGTACTTACTGAAAGTTGTTCTGCATCCAATCAATACTGCCAAAAAAATTTTATTGGGTAATGTTGTTGAATTTTGTAAAAACAAAACTCAATTGAAGTTTAGAGTGGAAGAAAAGAAGAAAAATGATGGAGAGTTGAAGAAGAAAGAAAAGTTGAAGAAATAGATGTGTTTGTTAAAACAATGTTTTATGTTTACGTTTTCATGGGGATATGTATATCTTTGAAGAAATAGTAGTGTTGTTTAAACAATTTTCTATGTTTAAGTCTCGTGGGAATATGATAGATTTTTTTTATTTTGGTTCAAACAATGTTATGTACTTTTCAATTTTCACTAGTAATCAATGTAAATATTGGTAGTAATCACTGAAAATATTTTAGTTCTGAAGTATAAGTTTTTTTATTGTTTTTTTTGGTGCATAATCATAGGTAAAGGTAATATTAACTGCATGTGTAATAGTTGATAAAAACTAATGTAATAGTTGAATTTAGCTAATGTAATACTTAATATATGAAAATGTAAAATCAACTGCATGTGTAATAGTTGAAATTAGCTAATCTAATACTTATTAATTGATAATGTAATACTTAATACATGAAAAGGTAATAGTTGATGAAAACTAATGTAATAGTTGAAGCTAGCTAATGTAATACTTACTAATTGATAATGTAATACTTAATATATGAAAATGTAAAATCAACTGCATATGTAATAGTTGAAATTAGCTAATGTAATACTTACTAATTGATAATGTAATACTTAATACATGAAAAGGTAATAAAATTGCAATAAACATAATATTAAAGTAAGATTAACATCTTATAAGTGCATGTGTAATAGTTGAACTAAAACAATGTAATACTTACTGAATAATATTGTAATACTTAATACAGAAAAAAGTAACATTTGTAATATTAATTCTAAAACAATCTAACATTTGGTGTTTTTGAACCAAATTCCCTTGGCTGATCACTTCTGTTAACATGGGCTTCTGTACTCTTTTTTCCTCCTTTTTCGATAGCCCCTTTTATCCTTTTTTTCCTTCCTTTAGTGACTGAACGAGCTGGATCTAGTGTTACATTTGATGTAGATGAAACATGTGAACCTGAAGTTTATTCTTGTTCTTCTCTATTGGTCAATGAAGAAAGAGCAACGCATAGATCTTCGTAAGCGTCATCAACTTTTTTTCTTGCTGCGTCACTGTCTTGGCACTTCAAAAATAGATTATAGAACTTTCTTGACATTTCATGCCGCCATTGAATCAAACTGCTATTCCTGTCAAAATTTTCCAAGGTGTGGAATTTATCCCAAACTGATGATTTTGCTAATTTTGTCCATCTTTTCAGTATATACTTTTCTGGTATCTTTATACGATCATTATGATAGAAGACTTTCAATATATGCCTACACAAAATACCACATTCTTCAAATTTTCTACAATTGCAACTCACAAAGTCAGTTTTTGGATCCATCATGACATATCTTGTATGTCCAGAACCATCAAGTCCACAAATCTCATAAGTTTGCAGCAGTTCATCAACATCCATAAGAGTACATTTCCTTGTAAGTGCTAGCATGAATTCTTTTTCAAATCGTTGAAAGACAAGATAAAGTGTATACCTCAAGCGTGCTTAAGCAATCCCGTTAATAGAAGTGTAGACTTTGGAATTGATCTTGCGTTTTGAATTCATCTTGTTTCTTCTCGTCTTCCTCCAATTTTCCAATATACTTTTAAAAATTGAATGAAATTCTACAAGGCTAGTTGTTTTTTCACATTGCTCCCCATTGCACTATTTGTAACCTCACCGCATTGTGATGAAAGTATACCAAATTTAAAAGTAATCTTTGTTCAAGGCCGTGCACCATTTATCCTTCAAAGCATACAATCTTTTAAACCACGTTTCGTTTTGTAGCTGATACTTAGTAATCATTTCATTCCAACTTTCTTCAAATTCAGCTTCATCATTACAACCCGACATACATTTTCTGAACTCGTCCTTGAAGACATCATCGCTCTTCAAACGGCCAAAATTTTTTATGGCATTTTGATACAAATGCCATTGGCACAACCTGTGTTTTGTATTAGGGAATGCCTGTAAAGGTAATAAAGAGTATTTATTAATGTAGCATTTTTTGTAGAATGTGTAATAGAACTGTTAAACAAAAAGTAATAGTTAATGTTCCTAATTATAATAGTATCATACAGTTAATGTAATACTTAAATATAATGAATATAAAAATGCTTACCGTTGCTATAGCATTTGTAATTGCTTGATCCTGATCAGTGAATATTGTCACCGGGCACTTGCTTCCCATTGCTTTCTTGAATATTTCAAACAACCATTCAAATGATTTTGTTTCTTCATTTGCCAAAAATGCAACCCCAAACATAATGTTTTTGCAATGATTGTTTAACCCAACTATTGGAGCACAAATCAAACCATATTTGTTTGTACTATATGTTGTGTCAAAGACAACCACATCACCATAAATATCATAATCCTCTTTCATCATTGAATTTGTCCAAAACACACTACTTAATCTACCTTCATCATCCAACATTACTCTAAAGAAAAAATCAGTTTCTTCAGATTGTTGTTTATACAACATCTCAACAAGTGTCTGTGCATCTCCACTTCCTCTTTCTTTTAGTTTCAATCTATTGACATAATTCAAATGGTCCTTTTTAGTGTGACCAAGAATGTCATCTCCACCAGCTTCATATGACATATAACGGTAGGAGTCCATTGCTCTTATACCAGAAAAAACCATATCTTCTATTACTTTACCTTTATCCTCCGTAATACTTCTCTCACATCTATAATACTTGGACCACTTTTTCCTTGTCAACTGATGATTATGCTCCAAAATATGTCTATTGACCACATAATGTCCTTCATCTTCTAAAAGCTTTACTTTTAATAAAGCTTTACATTGTGTGCGTGTTATATGAGTCTTTCACTTTTTAAGTTCATTATCATCAAACCCTTCTACTCGAGATCCAGCACTAGAACAAATGAAATATTTGTGTAGTACAACTCCATCTCCTCGACATCTTGCAGTTGACTTTCTTACACCAAAACCTATTTCCTTAGCATGTTGACAATATAAGTCATACATTTCATCAATTGTCTTTGCTGTAAAACCAAATAGAGATCCACTCATGTTTGATCCTGTATCATTCTGTTCTTCTTCAATTATTATTTCATTTTCTTTGAATGTTTCTTCAGCATAGTCTTGTAGTCCCCAAGTTGGTTTGTAAACTGATCCATCATCAACTACAATTAAAGTAACAAAATTCATTATGTAAAGTAACAATGACAGTAAATAATGTTCTTCTAAATTATAGCTTTATATTTAAAATAATAGTTCATAATTATTGAAGTAATACTTGTTAAATATAATCGTAATAGATCATAAAGTTTCATGTATTTATACGATAGATTTAGATGATAAACAACAATGTAATGGTGTCAATGTCTTAAAGTAATAATACATTCAGTCATTACATGTGTGTGTGTAATGTTATGCAAATTCAAATCAAAATTCAAGTTAAATAATGTGAAATCTAGTTTCTAGTAACAATCTTACCGTCATTAGGTTGCTGATGTTGTATATCGTTCTCCATTAATCTTCGGCGAGACGAGATCTGAAAATTTTAGATCTGGATTTTGTTCTGATTTTGCTAGATCTGAGTTGTTGTTGTTGAATAATCGACTCCGGCGACCTTTGATCTGAATTTTTAGGTTCAGTCTCCGGAATCGTGTCCCTCCGGCGACCTCTGATTTTCAGTGCGTGTTTGTGTGTGTAGATTAGCGGCTCACCTTTTACTATGTGTTTGTGTGTGTTTTCGTTAGGTCGAACTATTTATAGGTCGGGTCATGGGTCCAGGATTCGGGTCATTCCGACCCGTCTCATCCATGAGACGGATATATGTGTTCTCATGGGAGACCAGCTCAGGGAGTATTATACTATCCGAGCTCTAACATACAGTACGAGCCAGTGGTTGGAAGGTTAACTAAATACCTAACACAAATCTGTCTATAATCATCGAGACGGACAAAACGACACATACCCATTTACTTTTCGTTAATTATACCCTCCGGCCCTTTCTTTAATCTATAGTATAAATCACAATCCCTCCGTGCACAGTACAATGAATAGTACCACATGCCAACTTTCCTATTTTGCTCTCACTAAGTTGTCCCTTTCTCATTTTGCCTTTTTTTAAAAAAAATTAATTAAAAAAAAAAATGTGTCCTTGAACGCGGGCTTTTACTAGTTTATTTATATTTTTTACCCCAATGATTTTCTCCATTTAATACTTTATACCCAAGACTATGTAATTGACAATACCTTAGACTAAATGCAATGGTTTAGCACCATGTGTTTTGTCTCCGACGAGGACGACATGATGTGTAAGACATTTACTAGCACTCTCACCGGGACAGCTCTTACCTGGTTTAATGATTTAGCACTAGGTTGCATTTCGACGTGGTATTATATGAGAAAGAAATTTTTAGATCGCTTCTCGACAGCTGGAGCTCGAAAGATGACAGTCACCAACTTGAATAACTTGGTACAGGGAAAGAACGAAAGCTCAATGAGCTATTATACCAAATTCAAGGAGATGGTCGACTAGATTGAGGAGGACCTGACGGACAGGGAGGTAATCAATTATTTCAGAAATGGGATAGCTTCTGCAGATTTAGACTACGAGCTGACAGTCCGGATCGTGACTACCCGATAAGAACTGTTCGAGAAGGCCTACAATGTGGCACTGACTGAAGAGAGAAAGGAGAAGAAGAGTGGAAAAGGCCCCAAGTCTGAGGTCGTTGATTCTGACAAGAAGGACCCAACCAAGAACGGTGGGAATAACAAGAATGGTAAGAACAGAACTAGGGCGACTGAGAAAGTGCCCAAAGCTTTCACCCCTCTGACAGTGAGTCGTACTGAGATCCTCAGCACTGTCGAGCTAGGCCCACCTGCCCCCATGAACCCAACAAATAAGTTCAGAAGAGACAACAGCAAGTACTGCGACTATCACAAAGATACGGGCCACACTACGGAAGATTGTATGAGCTTGAAACACATCATTCAAAAGTGGGTCGACAGTGGGAAACTCGACATGTATGTGAAAAGACCTCAGCCTGGTGGTGGTAAGCGAGCTGCTGGTGGACAGCAAGAGCCAAGACAACCTAGATTGAATTTGGGGGTTATTACTGAGCAAGCCAGCAACACCGCCCTAAAACACAAGATATTTCAGCTCAATAAGACCCCTCATGTGCCACCTAGAAGCTATATCAGGGACGAGATGATCAGTTTCTACTCGGACGAGCTGGTGACTAATGCAGCGGCTAGAGAGCATATTCTCGTTATCCCAGGATTAATTGATGGGTGTACGACGAGCAGACTCTTGATAGACACGGGGGCCTGCAAGGATATTCTGTTTTACAAGACGTTCAAGGAGATGGGACTCTCAAAGGAGCAACTCGAATGTTATGATGGTAGACTGGAAGGCTTCACCAACCACAGGGTCGATGCCAAGGGACAGATCGAGTTGGACGTTGACATAGGCCAACATCCTTACATGGTAGTCTCCAAGGTAACATTTATTGTTATTGATGTAAATAGTGATTATGCTGCTATTTTGGGTATCCCTGGCCAGGTCGCACTTGGAATGGTGACCTCAATCCCCCATCAGCGAGTTAAATTCCCTACGCTAGCTGGAGTCGGCTGTGTACAAAATACAGCTCGAGCATATCTTGATCATGTCCTTCGAACGAGGAAGAAGAGGGAGTTAGAGATTGAAACAGCTGAAGGGTACTTAAAGATGTCAAAATCAGTCACCACAACTTCTCGACTATCTACGATCACCTGCGTGGAAGAGGCGACCTATCGCTCACATGACGAGGTCATGACTGAGTCGACACGTCCCTCAGAAATCACCATGGTCGATTCAAATGCAGTTATGGTCGACCAAGTCTTCATAGGCGAGCTATGCCTACAAATCGACAATAACTCGGGGGCCACCACCAGTGAGATCGCAGCTGAGCTAGATGACATGATCATTGAAGAAGCTCCATACTTGGGGGCCGAGGAAAGACAGAGGGTTCGAGAGATCATTATCGAGACCCTACAATTTAGAGATGGTCCGGAGCTAGAAGTTGTGGACGAGCTGGAAGCAGTGATAACAAATCCTTCCTATCCGGAGCAAAAAGTTCAGATAGGTAAGCAGTTGTCACCTGAGGAAAGAGTAGAGATTGTCGAGTTACTAAAGGAGAGCAATGATTTCTTTGCTTGGCGAGTAGAGGACATGAAAGGGATAAAGGAGGAGGTCGCTGTTCACAGGTTGGAAGTCATCCCGGCCATGAAGTACAAAGCATAGAAACTGAGAAGCCTCGCTCGTGACAAAGAGGAGGCAATAAAACTTGAGGTACAAAAACTTTTGAGTGCAGGTATCATCAAGGAAGCTACTCATACCACCTGGCTAGCAAATGTGGTCATGGTGAAGAAGTTTAATGGCTAGTGGAGGATGTGTGTCGACTTCACCAACTTAAATTTGGCCTGCCCCAAAGATAGCTACCCCCTGCTTCGTATTGACAAGCCCGTTGAATCTATAGCTGGGCACACCACTCTGAGTTTCCTCGATGCCTATTCAGGTTATCATCATATCAAGATGCGCGAGGATGATGTTGTGAAGATGACATTTCAAGCTGCTGGGGGTATTTACTGCTACAACATGATGACGTTCGGGTTGAAGAATGCAGGAGCGACCTACCAGAGGATGGTGAACAAGGTATTTGCTTCACAAATTGGCCAAAACATGGAGGCCTACGTCGACGATATGGTCATCAAAACAAAGGCCGAACATCACATGGTTGACCTAAAGGAAACATTCGCCAATTTACGAGCAAACGACATGAAGCTTAACCCGAGCAAATGTGTATTTGGAGTAGCAGCTGGCAAATTCCTTGGTTTTATGGTGTCACAGCGAGGCATTGAGGCAAATCCTTAGAAGATCAAGGCTTTGGTCGACATGCAAGAGCCCACAAGTATCAAGGAGATGCAGCGACTTAATGGTAGGGTGGCAGCCCTAGGTCGCTTTATAGACAAGTCGGCATAAAGATCTCTCCCCTTCTTCAAATCATTGAGGGGGACGAAAAAATTTGAGTGGACAGCCGAATGTCATTCGTCGTTCCAACAGCTCAAGGAGTATCTCGCTAATCCACCTTTATTAAGTAGCCCGGTTGTTGGGGAAACTTTGTTCGTGTATTTATCTGTGGGCGACCAATCTGTGGCTGTTGTTCTAGTTCGCGAGGAAGAAGGGCTTCAGAAGCCCGTATATTATGTTAGCAAGGCTTTATCCGACGTTGAGGGTAGATACTAAAATGCAGAGAAGGTTGCTTATGCCTTGGTCATAGCCTCCAGGAAGCTACGAGCTTATTTTCTAGCTCACCCCATTGTCGTACTCATTAATGCACCCTTGAGAAAGATCCTACACAAGCCGGAAAGTTCAGGTCGCTTACTCAACTGGTCAATTGCTCTTACATAATTCGACATCGAGTATCGGCCTCGAAAGGCGTTGAAGGCTCAAGCCGTGGCAGACGTCTTGATCGAGCTGACGTTCACTAAGGAAGATAGCGAGGTACGAGTTCAAAAGGAGAAAGCAAAAGGAAAGGAAGCAGAGGCCCAGTCCGTCACTAGTCTACCCGACGATTGCTGGAAAGTGTACTCCAATGGTTCGGCAACAAGGAATGTTAGTGGAGCTGGGATTGTATTTATCGAGCCAGAATCAGGGACGATCTATGAGGAAGCATTGAGATTCAAGTTCGAAGCTTCTAACAATCAGGCAGAGTACGAAGCTTTGGTCGCAGCCATCGAATACGCCAAATGTTTTGGGGCGACAAAGATTATGGCATATTGTGATTCCCAGCTGATAGTCAACCAGGTCAGAGGAGAGTACGAGGTGGTGAACCTCACTTTGATCAAATACTGCGACCTGGTGAAGGAGTTGACAAAGGACTTGGAGTTCTGGGAAATTCAGAGGATTGGTCGAGAGGACAATGAATTGGCCGACCTACTCTCAAAGATAGCTACTTCAGATGAACCGCACGAGGAACCTATCTCCTATCTCGAGCATCCAGCATATGAAAGGGTTCAAATTCAGTGCGTGTGAAATTATTAGGGATTTCGCGCGCGGGGGGCGCGAAACGCGGTTATCTTTCGCGGAGGGGTTAGTGTCTGAGACCTCGCTTCATGGGAAGGAACAAAATGAGGAGTCGCCACGCGGTTTTTGTATTTTGAGCCCAAACGTTGAGAAACGGCTTTTGATCGAAAAAAGGTGTCGTTTTTATTGGTAGCAAAAACTTAGGAAAAGGATTTGAAAATGGGGATCATTTTTATTGGCAGCAAAAACGAGTAAAAAGCTTTTTAGTACCAGAGATTGTTAGGTTCGGAGGTCACGTTACGTTTCGGGTAGAGTATTACGAGATCGCCCGAAACGCCTCTCATGACGAGTCTTTCTACCTTTCTCGAAAAACGTGTGTGTGTGTGTGTTTTTTTGAAATGGGGGCTTGAATGACAAGCTTAATCTTGGTTTGAATGTCAAACGTTGATTAGGTGACTTTGTTTGAAAAGACGAGCGTTTGAATGACAAACGTCGGTTTTGAGACGGAAATGAGCGTTTGCGTGGCAAACGTCGATTTTGAGACGGAAATGAGCGTTTGCGTGGCAAACGTCGATTTTGAGTTTGAAATGAGCGTTTGCGTGGAAACGTCGATTTTGAACCGTGCGAGTCATTGTTAACGATTTTTACGGGAAAAATGCGTATTAAATGATTTTGAGTGTCAAATGGCGGCTTTTAGTTTGAAGATGAGCGTTTGGAGGCCAAACGTCATGTCGCGCGTTTTGAAAGAGAGTTCGAAGGACGAACTCCGGTTTTGAACCGGGCATTACATTGTTAACGATTTTTACGGGAAAAATGCGTTTTAAATGATATGCGATCAACGAATCGGGTTGCGACTCGGACTTTGAAAAGTAAATACTATCACGATCCAAACGGGTCGGACTTGTAAATGACAGTATTTAAAGCAGTGTCAACGGAATCAAACGATCCGGAATCGTAAATGACGATCAACGAGGCCAATCGGCTCGAAATTGTAAATGACGATCGACGAGTCAAACGACTCGGAATTGTAAATGACAGAAGTTAAATGACGATCAACGGATCGATCGATCCGAAATTGGTAAATGACAGAAAGTAAAGGGAACGGGGTCGGAATGCCGTTTTAACCCGTGATTACTTCTCTTACGGAAAGAGAAGAGGATCGAGGGGCTAAAACGTATCGGACCCCGTTAGACGGAGGCGTCTACATTTTGATAACGTTGTTCGAAACGGTTGTAGCTGTGAATGTGGTGCCCAAATTTTGTGTTGGATTCACGCGAGTTTGAAGACATCCGAGTTATTTGAAAAACGGAGTCGCCACGCCATTTTGATTACCTCAAAACTTTGAAAAAAAGGTTTTACTTGGGTTCGGAGGTTAAGTTACCCCTTGGGAAGAACGTTTGGCGTTCACCCAAAGTGCCTTGCCGGAGCAAGTCTCCCAAGATTTCATTAATCGTGCTTGCTTGCTTGCTTTCTTGTGTGCATGTGTTTGAAAATAAGGGGGGAATGTCCCAAGTTGTCTTCCGGATGTACAAACCATTTGTTGGTTGTCGCTCGGGATTCCTTGGAATTTTATGTATTTGGGATTATGATCCCGTCCTCATCTTATGACTTGTGATCATCGCATTTTAACCTCGGGACCCTCGGGACTTGCGTGATCGAGAGAATGACTGTCTTTTGGTCAAAGATGAGGTTCTTTAGAAAAGGAGGGTCCTTAGCCCATCAATCCTACGCTTTAAGACGGTCGAGCTCGTATAGAGGCTTCATACTCTTTCTTAAGCGATAATCGGAGATATAGGGTTCAAGGTGTCCCTTTCTAAAGAAATCGTGAACCTTTAATGGAAGGAACGATGTAAAGATAGGATCTTTTACACCGGTCCGTTCCAAGGTTGGGGGAAAGGGGGAATGCATGGTGAAAAATGACACTTTAATGAAAAGATGACATTTTTGGGTTGCAAATGATGCACTTAGTTTAAAGAAACAATCTTTATTGCATAAAGATTTGATTTTTATGCAAATGATGCATTTTTGTTGAAGAAATTGGCATTCATTATGCAAATGATGCATAAAGATTGCATTTTGAAAAGCATATGATGCTAGTTTATGGTAAAGACATGGTCTTTAAAGCAAATGATGCTTGAACAAGGGGTTTTGAATGCAAAGGATGCATTTTTATTGAAAAGATTAGATTTTTATATGCAAATGATGCATAAAAATGACATTTTATTTGAAAATGGGGGCTTTAGGTGCAAAGGATGCACCTTTATGAAAAAGACTACATTTTTATGACAAATGAGGTCTTAATGCATGCAAAAGGGAAAGGGGGTGATAAAGATGTGATCTTTAACTATGAATGCCAAGTCCCAAGCAAGATATATGAATGCAATGAGCAAGTATATCAATTAAAAGCAAGGTTAGGGCGTGCGAAGTTACCAATTGCTTCCTTTGCTTCTTTGGTCGGAGCTAGGAGGAGAGATTGGTCTTGGATCTTCAAGGAGGAGGGAGGGAGCTTCTTGGCCTTCTTCTTCACCTTCTTGAGCCTTCACCAATGTTCTTCACGTCTTGGGAGTGACTGAGTGTATTGCTATGGATTGTGTGTATTGTTGTTGTTGTTGAAATGGGTAGAGGAGGGCTCTATTTATAGGCCCGATAAGGCTAATGAAGCCGTACGGCCAGAGGCAGCGAGCTAATGCAGCCGTGCGGGCTTATCCATTGTGACTCAGCATTCTAGAACCATGCAAGGTGGCATTATTCTAGAACCTTCTTCCTAATTAAGAAAAACGTGTTTTCTTAATTAGGAAGGCTTCCTTCAGCCCTAATTTTAATTTGGGATCTGCCCAGGACATTTCCTAACACTAGGAAGGTCCGGGAATTACCGGAAACTTACCGAAATTGCCGAGAAATTTAACCGGAAGGCATGAGCCAGATTTGGGTACTTACAGAAGCCCCTCGGCAACGTCACTGCAAGGGCGAGTGGGGTTGTCGATAGAAAAGGATCCGATCTGGCGAATGCCGAGACGGATTGGGTGACCAAGGTGGTCGAGTGGCTGAACCTCTGGAAGGCTACCTACGTATCCCGGAGGAATCAAGCCAGGCCGTAGTTCGGAATTAGGATCCGCTGGGGAAGGAAGAAGAGAAACTGGTCTCTTGCTGGGGAAAAAGAAGAGAAAATGACCTAGGAGGTCAAGCAATTGATCCTACTGGGGATATGCTAGGAGTGACCAAGGTGGTCGGATATCTGAACTTCTATGAGGGGCTGCTTTATCACTAAGGGGTGACAAAGAAACAGGGTGACCAAAGTGGTCGAATGGCTGGACCTTTTATAAAAGGCTACCTACGTATCCCGGAGGAATCAAGCCTTGATCGTAGTTCAAGCATCACTAGATAGTTAGGAACGATGTCTAGGATTCTTGAGATTTTGACAATTAACGGAGGTCACACCTGATTGAAACTAGAGCTTACGTCACTATCGAGTGGATAGAGGTAGCTAGAGTTTGGTGAACTTGAGCATACGTCTCAATCTCTTTCGAATCAGAGATATGGGTTGCCAAAGTTTGGATGATTTAAGCATACGTCACTATTCGGGATAGAGGTAGCTTAAGTTGATAGAAACTTAGCATACGTCACTATTCTGGATAGAGGTAGCTTAAGTAGAGAGAAACTTGAGCGTACGTCACTGATTCCTGGATAGAGGTAGCTTAAGTTGAGAGAAACTTAGCATACGTCACTATTCGGATAGAGGTAGCTTAAGTTGAGAGAAACTTAGCATACGTCACTATTCGGATAGAGGTAGCTTAAGTTGATGGAAACTTAGCATACGTCACTATTCCTGGATAGAGGTAGCTTAAGTTGATAGAAACTTAGCATACGTCACTATTCGGATAGAGGTAGGCTCAGCTTTAGAGTTTTGACACTTCGAGGTTGTCACCTAGCATTATCCCGTTATAACGGAATTAACGGAGGCGACTGGGAATAGAGCTTGATTGCTAAAGAGATAAGGGATATTTTCTGAAAAAAGATGTTATCTTGGTTAAAAGATAACGGAAATTGCATGCCCAAGTGGAAGGTCCAGGGGCAGGATTGTAATTTCTGCTCATAGCGAATGAAGCCGCCCGGCATGAGATGGAGAAAAAGGAGCCGTATTCGGCTAGAGACCCGTTTTTCCGCATTATTTAAAACAGGTTTGAACGGGCATTGGGCATTATTGCCGCCCAAGAACTGCCGAGGAAGAGAGAGAGAAAGGAGAGAATTTCTTCAAAATTCTTCAATCCCCTTTGCTTCTATCGATTGGAATGGATCCGGAGGGCAATCCCATACCGAGGCAAGCAAGAAGGAACATCTCCGCGGCTGCGAGAAGGAGGAGAAAGGAGCTCGTTCGGACGGAGAGGAAGTATGACTTCCTTACGCCTCCATCGGAGCTTTATCCGGGGAGAAGGGAGCATAAATCAACGAACCCGCGATCGGTTGGGGTAAGCATTCTCATTTTGCTCAAATCCGATGATTTTGCTTGAATTTTGAATGGTTTAGGGCTTGACCCGAATTCTAGGATTTTTGAATGATTTTGAGATGCATGAACAACCTATGAGGCTAAGAATATGCATGTGCAACTTATTTGATGAAAATTATGAGAATGACTCACTTTTTTCTCGCAAAATGAAGTAAGAATGAGAATTTTCAAAATATGAGACGGAGTTCTTGCCTTGTGCTAGAACTAGGTCAAAATTCTGATTTTCAATGAGAAAACATGATTTTGGAAGATGAAAATGATTCATGCATGCCATTTTATTTGAAAAAATAATGCTTATGTGCAAAGAATCGTGAAAATTGTGATTTTGTGCCTTAGGAAAGCAATGGGACTTGACATGACGCGTTTCAAGTGATGAAAGGCGCTTTTTTGATGCAAATAATGCTAGAAAAACTTTTGTGAATGCTTTTCTTTTGAAAATATGTGCATTTTTGTGAATATATGCATGCTTTTGAAAATGATGAAGGACTGACACACTTCTTTTTTTTTTGTGCTTGTCTATTGCGAGAACAAGTCTAGAGGACCATCTGAGATAGCAGTAAGCTTTGGCAGAGGGGATGCCGGATTTCGAGAAGAATGGGGTGAACCCCAAGAATTTGGTGAGGGCTACCGGCCCGGATGCGTTTGTAGAGGCCATCGGCAGGGGTGTTCACATCACCTCTAAGAGCAAGGGCTTGGTCCAGGCCCTTTCGAGTTCTCGTGGGATAGTACCCATAGCTTTCACCCGAGCCGGGAGAGCTAACAGCTGACTCCCGCCGACTTCACAGCCTATTACCGGCCTCCAGTTCACCAGGAGGCCCGTGACTTGGAGAGACCACATTACGCCCGAGGAATTCCAGGCTTTGGTCGGGTTTGAGCCGATTCCCAAGGGGCCGGGATGGAGACGCGGAACGCCGAGGTGGCAGCTCGTACTTGCATTTTAACTTTGCCGCTAATGATGTGATCGCCCAGCCAGCCTGGCTAGAGCATTCATATGGTTGATGCTATCAGTCACTATCTTTGCTAATTATGGGACGCCGGCCATGACTTGCCTCCTCGACTCTTTGGAGGATGTGGATGGGATAAGGACGGTCTCTGGGGAGAGGCCGGATTGGCGGAGTTGTACTTCTCGTTGGACATGTACATGGGAACAAAGCTGCTTCCATGGATCGCTTCTCATTTGCCCTCGAGGTAGTCTCCTTTCTTTTTTTCTTTCTCTCTTCCCCGTCTTGAGACTTTTATGAGAGAGAATGACCTTTTGATGTTTTGAACATGCAGCCTGGTTTTCGCGAGGTGATCGGGTTCTTCCCTTGGAACCAGCAGAGTGATGTCACCATCTTCCCGCTATGGTTCGCCGGAGGGGAGATGCAAGGATAAATTCACGGGGAAGACCCGGATCACTTTCGACTACAAAATGGTGAGGCCAGCCATCAACGGGGATGGGCACGACGGAGTGGACTTCTACCCTTGGGGCATCCTGGGAGATCTTGGCCGGGAGATGCCATTGATGTGACGAGGCAGAGGAGGTGGCTCACCGGGCCGACATGTGATGTCATTTACTTGGGGGACCGTTTCTCGAGGCAAAGCATGGCCATGTCCCTCCATTGACGCCATTACTCCTCAGATCCTCCAAAGACAGATGCTACAGCCTGGTGGATTGGCAGAGGATGAGATAGCGAGGTACTGTGCAGCGTGGCCGCAGAGGAGTACTTTGACATGGACACCCCTACGCCGTGTTTGTGGAGCAACCGCCCGAGGACGCCACGTAAGCCAGTGAAGCCGGCGGTCACTCAAGTGGATACGGGGAGGATGAGCCCATGCGACCCGCCGATCCCTCCCGCGCATCTGTCCTATGTGGTCCATGGAGTGCCGAGGAGGATGAGGATACCGTCCCCGATGCTAGGGAGCCCCAAGTACACCTTGCCGCCCGATAGCACCGTGAGTATACTTTTAGGGTCTTATTCCCTTTTCACTTTCGCATTTTCTCGCTTTTTGCAATTTTCTGAGATTTTTCCGAGATTTTTCTGAGATTTTCTTCTTCTTTTCTCGTGTTCCAGCTCGCACTTACGATAGGCCGGTCGTGCATTGTGGGCCGGAAGGACATGTGCCGGTCTCTTCTCGAGGAAGCCGGCTCGCGCTTCGAAGGCGGCAGCGATGCACAGGAGCTCGGGCAGCAAGAGACGCACGTCTGGGGCAACGTGCTACCTCATCGGCCTCGTGAGTACTCTTCCAAAGGCCATGCCTCGGGCGGGGACCCAACGCTGACATTCCGGAGCACTGGCCGAGTACGGGGCACGATAATGTCCATTTGTCTGACGTGAGCGACTGTGAGGACTTGATGAGGGAGGCTAGCATTTATGAAATGAGTAGCGATGAGGAGGAGGAAGAAGAATCTGAGGCCTAGGAGGTCTCTAGAATAGATTTGGAACAAAAACAAACAATGAACAATTTTTATGCACACTTTGTTTATTTTTTGCTTTATTTGGACGCCGATGGGGCGAAAACATTGTATTTACGTTTTATTTGCTTTTCTAATTCATGCTTTCTCAATTTGCATATTATCTGAGCCTTGGGGCGACTTTTTTGCTTGGAATTGGGGCTGAAACTGGGCCAAAATGATTTATAATGGTATATAAATGCTTGAATGGCTTCTGGATATGTTTTTGTACATGTTTTGGTTGAAAAAGTGGGGTGAAAACTCCCTTGGGCAGCAACTTTGGTTGCTGCAGAATTTTTTTCTGCAGAGGGCTAATGTAGCCGTGCGGCATGGCCTTGAGGGAAAATGAAGCCGTGCGGCTTGCCTGTCTCGAGCCGGGTTATTTTCTGAATAAAAGCAAGGCTTGGCCATTTCATTTCATTTTCACTCTAGACTTGTCCCAATTGTTCCCAGAGCATATTTTGGACCTAAAAGCACCATCTTTGTTCACTTTGCGATGGAGAAGCCCGTCAGATTGCAAAGGGGGAAGCGAGACCATTTTCTATCCGGTCTTCAATCTTGGGCGAGACATAACTTCCAAAATCACAAGGGACTGCTTGATTCTTCCTTCAAGATCAAGTCTTTATGGCATTTGAGGGATCTCCCGCCCGATTGGGACTCCGTTGAGAGCCGCAGCAAAGTTCTCGGGACGTCCGAGACATGTTTATCGCTTCTCTTACAACGAAATTGTCCCAACGCACGAAGACTTCGTGAGCCTTGATTGGGGGTCCCGAGACCGAGGCTATATCTATTCCGCTAATCGAGAGACGTGCCGTAAACGGTAAAGGTGGCATCTTTATAGCAAATTTATCTGGAAGAGGCCGACGGGTTGATGGTAGCCCCTGTTAGGATTGACCTTTCTGATATCCCGGGCAGGTTTGGGTCTCCAGATATGGCTACGACCACTGTGGCTATGGATGCCTTTATCCTCTGCGTGTTCTCTCGTTTTGTTCACCGCCGAGTCCGTGGGATCTGTCATAGTGGCCTCTTGGACATGGTTAGAGACTACAAGGCTGGGAAGGATATTGTCCCGCTGGTTTTGGGAGAGACATTTCATGGGATCGACAGGATGGCTCGGGGAGACCATTTCATGAGGTCCGGGAGTCCGGCTATGTTGACTTTGTGGCTGCAGGAGAGGCTCTGGGGCTTTGCTCGGGCTTTGCCGACTCAGCCCTTGGGTGATTTCTCGAGAGGTGCACCGAGGCAAAGCAGACAGGATAGCCGGGAGCCGATGATGGCTAGGCTATCCACTTCGGACATCCGTTGGTGGATACCACATTGGAGGTTAGCGCATCAGAGGATATTTCAGAGTCTTATGTTGTGAGGGTTTCCAGGATTCCGCCGGTCATCCTTTTATATACCCTGCTTGGTATCCGGGCGGTTTGGGGCTTTACAGAGCCATTGAGTGACTGGGAGGACATCCGGACCATGAAGGTGGTGTCATTGGACATGAGGGATCCAGCCAGCTTCTCTTTCTTCTCGAGGGCTTGGACACATGCTGCTTTCCCACCCGTGGCTATCTTCAGGAGGCAGGAAGAGCACCATCTTGACCACCTGCCTGACTTGGGACTCGGTACGAGAGGGGAGATGGGAGCGACTCAGGTCATGCTTGGAGGATAGACGTCGAGCTTTATTGGGAGCTGGCCACGACTCGAGTAGGACTACTTGAGGGAGGCTGAGGCTAAGGCGAGTTGCCATAACCAGTCAGGTGACTTGGTCAGAGATATGGAGGCTCTGGTACAAGAGGTTGTCCGAGGTCGCTCCTTTGGCTGAGGCTTAGAGGGAGGAGGTGCGGACTCGTGCTCAAATAGAGAGAGCGCTTTATTGACACGGGGTTGGTGGAGGCTCCATGAGGATACCGGAGGTCGGGATGAGGATACCGACATTATTGAGAAGAAAAGGAAGAAGACTCAACGAGGCCGAGAAAGGGAAGAAGACCAAAGAAGACTTCAGCGATGACGGCTGACGACTGACAGATCTTTTCTTAGGATTCCCTTATTGCCATTTTGCAAACACATTAGTTTATTTAGGCATTTTATTGTATTTTAGATCTTTGTAGCAGGTTAGCAGAGTCAAGAGGTAGACCGTGCTTGAACTCATCAAGAAGTTTTTAACTTGTAATGAACAAGAAATATTATTTTAGAAATTAGTCAAGACACATTTCATGGAAATTCAAATGTCTTTTTTTTTTTATTGATCAGGACATATTTCATGGAAACTTAATCGTCCTTTTTATTGTTTAGACCGAACCATATATGGCTGCCTACGTTCCCCTTTTACAAGAAAGGCTAAGGGGCTCAGGTCTACGTAGTTCATTCTGGTGAACTAATTTTTTTTCATGTGCAGCCCTGTTTTTTGCCTAGACCGCCCTTTTTTGGGGTTTTCAGCCTAGCTGGGCATTACTCTTTTTGCACTAAGATTTTTTTTTTATATATGTGCAACCCTGTCTTTTGCCTAGACCGCCCTTTTTGGGGTTTTCAGCCTAGCTGGGTATTACTCTTTTTGCACTTTTTTTTTATTATTTTTTTTTTTATTATTTTTTTTTTATTAGACATAGTATCTTCGGAGTTTATCACCGTTGACTGGGTGGACAAAGGGATTGCCATCCAAGTCTGCAAGCTTCATTGTCCTCCCGATAGTATCTTCTACACCACATAAGGGCCGATCCAAACGGGTTCCCATTTTCCAGGGGTTATCTCTGGTAGGGGCTTTCTTTCGCACTAAGTCACCCTCTTTGATGTCTCTGGCCTTGACCTTTTTATGGACGCTCTGGCCATTCGCCTGTGGTAGGCTCGGGTGTGTTCCATGGCTTTTAGCCTTCTCTCGTAAAGGCAGGCTAACTCATCATGCCGGCTGCGCGCCATTCCACTTCATTGACACTGTTTTCCAGGAGGACCCTTAATGACGGGATTTCCAACTCCACTGGTAACACTGCTTCCATCCCGTAAGTTAGGGCAAAAGGAGTTCTCCTGTGGCTGTTCCTGACAGACGTTCTCTAGCCCCCAGAGTGCTAGGTGCAGCTCGGGCCAGTCACGACCACGGGTGGCCATCTTCCGGATGATCCGCTCGAGTGTCTTATTGGCGGCTTCACAGCTCCATTGGTCTGAGGTCTGTGCAAGGACGACTTGTGGCGAGTAACTCTAAATTCTGACAGCGGTCTCTCGCGGTCTCCTTCAAAGTGTGACCCATTGTCAGAAATGATCTCGTTGGGCACCCCATATCTGCACATTATCTTTTTTTTTTTTGATGAACTGGGCCACTTTTCTGGAAGTGAGGACCTTGTAGGACTTGGCCTCTACCCGCTTGGTGAAGTAGTCGATGGCTACCAACACGAACTCATGCCCATTGCTTCCGATCGGGGCTATTTTCCCTATCACGTCAATGCCCCAAGTTGCGAGCGGCCAAGGAGTCGTAGTGCAGTGCAGGTCATGAGGTGGGAGATGGTTGAGGTTGGCAAACCGCTGGCACTTGTCGGCAGGTTCGGACATGGCAGCAGACGCGTCTGTCTCCATGGAGCTCCAGTAGTAACCCATTCTGAGGATCACTTGCATCAGGGCTCTGGCATTCATGTGAGGACCGCAAGGACCATTGTGGACTTCGGTCATCGACTCTCTGGCTCTTTCTTGAGTGACACATAGAGAGGATGGTCCTTGATAGCGCTTCTTGTGCAGGTTGCCTCCTAGGATGACATAATGGGAGGCCAACCTTTCAGGGCTCGCAAGCTTTTGGCTCTGACACCTTCTTTTGGTCTACCTTCTTCGTCTCTTGAAAGCTGACTCTCCGTCTTTGAGGAATTGGTAAAGCCTGATTGTACCAAGGTTCCTTTATGGGCTGGGGTCCCAGGTCCACTTCACAGCAGAAGGCTGGGGCTTCTCTTGTACCCACTCTGAAGGGCTTTATGGCTTTTCCCTCGGGGATCTCTACCAATGAGGCTAGAGTAGCTAGGGTATCTGCGAATCTGTTCTTTTCCCTCGGCAAGTAGTGGAAAGTCACTTCTCTGATGTCCAGGTCAACTCCTCCATATGGGCATGATACCGTTGCGGTCAGGGTCCACGGTCTTCCACTTGTTGGAGACTTGGTTGATGAGTGGGGCCAAGTCTCCGTAAACTTCGAGCTCCTTGACATTTCTTTCTAAGGCGGCCTCCAAACCAGCAATGCAGGCTTCGTACTCGGCGACATTGTTCGTGGCAGGAAAGTTCAACTTGAGGGCTATGGGGGTATGTCATCTTTCGAGATCGACCAATAGCATTCCTACACCATTTCCTCTTTTGTTAGCGGCTCCGTCAAAGAACAATTGCCATCTATTCTGAGGCTCAGCTACAAAGATCCCTTCCATCTGGGAATTGAGTTCAGGCCCTCTGTCTTCATTTCCTGGGGAAGTTCGCAGGTAATATGACAATGCTTGACCCTTGATGGCCTTTCTGGTCACATAGTTGATGTCGTATTCTGCCAAGAAGAAGGACCACTTCGCTGAGCGCATTGAGAGGGAAGGCTTGTCAAAGATGTACTTGATGGGGGTCCATTTTTCGGAGACCAAATTCACAGGGTGGGCTTGCATATAATGCTTCAATCAGCTACCAGACCAGTACTGCGCAGGTCTTTTCACATGCTGAGTAATTGAGCTCACTCCCCTGTAGCTTCCGGCTGGCAAAGTAAATGGCGTTCTACAGGAAGTCTTTCTTTCCTGAGCAAGCGTAGCCCCGGCTGCCGTGTATGTGGCAGTGAGATGAGGCAGAAGAGGTTTCTGTCTATGTGGGGGGCATAGTACTGGGGGATGTACTAAGTATGCCTTGATCTGGTCAAAGGCGTCTTGGCATTCTTCGGTCCATTCTGTGTCCACATTCTTCTTCATGAGCTTGAAGATGGGCTCGCACATAGTGGTCAACTGATTGACGGAGACGGTGATGTACTGCAGTTTGCCCATAAAGCTCTTGACTTCTGTCTGGGTTTGAGGTGGCCTCATATCCATAATGGCTTTGATCTTTCGGGGGTCAACTTCTATACCTCGCTCCGTGACCATATACCCAAGCACTTTTCCCCTTGTCACTCCAAAGGTGCATTTGGCAGGGTTTAATCTCATGGAATGCTGTCTCAGCCTCTCAAAGAATTTTCGTAGGTCAACAAAGTGCTGCCCACCTTCTCCTTTGGAGTGGATTATCATGTCATCTACGTAGACCTCAATCTCCTTGTGGATCATGTCATGAAAAAGCGCGGTTGCTGCCCTTTGGTAAGTAGCCCTGGCATTCTTGAGCCCGGATGGCATTGCTGTGTCGCAGTAGGTTCCCCATGGTGTGGTGAAGGCTGTCTTTTCTTGGTCTTCTCGGCCATCTTGATCTGGTTGTAGCTGCAAAACCATCAACGAAGGATTTGACTTCGTAGTTGGCAGTGGAAATCCACAGGATGTCTATGTTTGGCGGAGGGTAGTCGTCTTTAGGCTGGCCTTGTTCAGATCTCGGAAATCCACGCAGCAGCGGCACCTTCCCATTGGCCTTGGTTGCGGTCACGATGTTGGACAACCATGTCAAGTATTCAATGACTCTGATGAAACCCTACAGTAGCTTCTCAATTTCTTCTTTGACCTGTAGAGACCATTCCGGCTTAATCTTTCTCAAGTTTTCTGCTTTGCTGGCTTAGCATGTCATGCTAGAGGGATTCTGTGTTCTACTCTGGAGCTGTAGCCCCGGCATGTCCTTGTATGACCATGCAAACACGTCGACGTGTTCTGTACAGCAGCCGATCAATCTGTCCCTTTCAGACCCCCTGGAAGAAGCTTCCAATCTGTGTCTCTTTAGGTTCCTCAATAGTACCCAAGTTCACACTTATCAAAACCTGCTCGGCAGCTTGGGCCCAATTTTCCTCTTTCTGAAACCTGCTTAAAGATTTCTTTAATGTATTGTTCGTTTAGTGTGTTTGCAGTCTTGTTCAAATGATTCATTATTAACTATTGTTAAGTTTTGAGTTAATTTATCATTTGTTAAGTTGGCAATAAGAGGATAATCAAAAAGATTTGTCATTTCATTCAAAATAAGGGAAAGATGACATCGATTACATTTCATAATCCTCAAGGCGTGAGGCCTTCAGATGACTCTAGAAGGGCTGGAATTCAAAGATCCTGAGCTCGGCTGAATAGACAACAGGGTGTTTGACACGACTAGGTTGAGAAGGACGGGTACCAATCCAGAGCTCCGTGATCATTTGCTGTGGCTGGCTCTGGGCCCTGAGAATGTCTCCCAATTCTTCAATGGCATTTCTGTCTTAGTCACCAAAGTGCGAGGATCAAAATGACTTTAGCCATCGTCTCCAATAGCGGCAACTATCTCATCATCTAGCTGAAATCAATCAAGTCTCGGATTTATGCTTCTTCGTCAAACAACTCTTGCAGACCCCACTGATGTCTTAGGCTCCTGGCGGCTTCTGTGCTGGCTGATCTTTGGAAGAGCTAACTCAAAGGCGGAGAAGTCCATTGTCCAAATGCTGACTCTTTGACACTGGCCGGATTTCCTTTGAAGGCGTACTCATTCTAAACGGTAGTGGTAGCCCCAGGATGTCTCGGCAAATCAAGGAACATTCTTCGAAACGGGATTCAAAGCAGCTTCCCCTAACTTTCTCAAGGTTCTCTAGAAGGGTTTTCTGCAAGGAGTCTGGCGATCACTTTCATCATATTGTGTCCCTCCTTTTGTAAAGTAATGGGTCAAGAGAAAGCAGGATTCTAAGGATGGACTGGACCCCTTCACCTTTCGTGCCTTTAGCTTTTCTGGCATCCAGAAAATTTGGTTTATACCCCAGGACCATGTGTCTGGTAGTCTGTTCCTTCACATCAATGATGGTGTTACGACCTTGAAGTCTTCTACCCAATCCAAGTCCCGGAAGATAACTCATTTTTCGCATCATTCTCATGGCAGGAGGGATTTTATCGGAAGTAGTGGTGAGGTCAGTGCAACACACTTGTGCCTTGGAAGAAGCTACGGAGAATCCGGTCAATGCTAACCCTTCATCATCGTGCTTGATCTCCAATATCGGGATATCTCCAGTGCTGGTTCCTTCTACCGTGACACTGTCCCCATAAATGGTGGTGATAGTTCCAGTCACTTGGCTGAAATTTGACGCGCTGATGCAAAGTAGAGGCTACCGTTTGTCTGGTGGATCCAAGGCCGTCCAGCAAGCGCAGTAAATGAAATCGGAATGTCAATAACTTGAAAATCGCAACGTCCATGACCTTTTTTCCGAAACCACATCTTGAGAGTGGCGATCCCCGGAAACTGATCGTGCAGGGGAGTCATAGGCCTTAATAGTCTGACTAGAAGGCTTTAAGTCTGTTGGCTTTAGATCCAATAAATCCATCATTTTAGGTTGGCAAGACATTCATTGCAGACCCCAGTCGACTGATACTCGTGGCAATCGACGTTCTTGTGGCTGGGACTTGATGTAAAGAGTTCGTTGTGACTAGCCCCATACTTGGCAGGTCTAAGTCAGTGAAGGTAATGAGTGTTTCCGTAGTGGATATTTCCAATCATTTGGGCGACCTCATCTGGGGTGACATCTATGGGCACCATGGTCTTGGCCAAACTTTCTTCTAGCTTCAACTTATGAGGGTATGGAAGAGGTCAACAGGACCATAAGGAGATATTGGCTTGGGTACACTTCAGCTGAGTTAGGCTGGATCCTCCTTATCAAGTCAGGCTTTTCTGCTTTCTGGCTTATAAGGTCTTTTGTCTGTTTTTGGCTCAGAGACGGTCTTCTTTTGTCACCCTTAGATGCTGCGACATTCATATGCCAAGCGATCATCACATAGACATTGGATTTTCCTTGGTCATTATTCCTCCTGGAGAGATTCTGTCAATTCTTTCAAAGTCAAGGCGGATTCTTGCTGGCGTGTGGCCAATTCTGTTGATTGATCTGATTGACGGTGCTGCGGAAGCATAGACGGCTTCCGGATCTCGTCCAAGGTTGCCGGCTTTTTGACCTTTTCTGAGTTTGACCAGCTGATTTCAACTTCACATTCTCCGTTTAAAGCTTCACAGTCTCATTCAAACTTTTCAAAGTCAGCATGCAACAAGAATGTATCACTTCCAGAGTTTGGAGCTTGGCAAATGGCTTTCTCATCCAAACCTAGCAACTTTCTTAGCAAGATAGGATCACATTCCTCATCACTGTCAAGCATGTCTTTTGCTTTCCCTGGGGGTCAACCTTCTGACGGCATCTTTGACGTTGGCCAAACATTTTCTGAAGTGGGAAATTCCATCATCAATAAGGATTTCTGCGAGGGGTCAAACCTCATGGCGGGTTCCTTTTCCTTCCTGTCAAAGATATTTTCTGGGCTTTTTGGCTTCTGGACTAACCACTCCTCTTTGTCCCTTTCGGCACTTCGACTGTGTCTTCATCAGTGTCACTACAGTAGCTCTCGTGGGAACTTTCGTCTTGACTCTGATGACCAATGAGGGCAAAAGCAGGTCGGGATACTTGACGCCAAATGAGGGGTATCTCAGACTCTTCCTCGGGCTTAGGGATTACCAGGAAAACATCATTATCATGGATTTTAGGACATAAAGGGGACTGGGGTCAGCCTCTAAACTCAGGACTCTTCCAAGGCATCCATACATTCTTCTTCAGACCAAGTTTCAGGAGTGACTACTAACACTGTGATAGAGTCTACCCTTCCTGATGAGAGTTTGGCTTCGGCGACGCTTACATGTTCCAGATCGGTGGGCGGAGCCCACTTCCCTCTTTTGGCTAAAGCTTCGATCAAGTTCCTCCATTCGCCTACCAAGTCCTTGTACGGATATTGAACTCTCAGATGTAGGACTCATACACTACCTCATCCTTCTCAGAGCCTTTGCGTGGGCTGCAGACACACTTTGAAGTGATTTCATCCCCTATTCCAGGTCCGTGGCTTTCTACCTCATCTTGCCCCTCAAGGTTTCACTTCCGTTGGCTCCAAGTCCATTCCTTTTCCTAGATCTGTCATCATCATGTAAACCCGTCCATTCCTATTCTTGTTGGCTGACTCTTCACTGTGGCTGTCAGAGAGGTAGGCAAATTCAAGGCGTGACAAAATTGGAAAGGTCAAATTGGCACTGGGATTCCAAAGTGGCTTGGCTGAAAGGAGGAAAAAGGTCCCGTGGGGGATGCAGAGGAAGCGAGGTGTCGGGACCCTAGCAGCTTGGGGTGTTGGAGAAGGCTGAGAAGGGACGGTCTTTGGCGATGGGTTATGTGAAGATGGGGGAGGGCATCATGGTTGTAGGCTAGCTCTTCTTCCCTGAGTCATCTGGTTACCCAAACCAGCGCTGTTCTCTGTCAAATCGGCCATTCTGACTCTGGAAGCTGAGGATTCTGGCGAGCTCAAGGATTCTGCGCTGACAAGTCGCTGACCCGGTATTCTCACCCACTTTCTTTCTCGCTCAGGAAAGGGATAGGAAAGGTTTAGACTCGGGGTAGGTGTTTAGGCTGAAGGCTCAAGCAATATGCAAATTAGAATCTTCAAGTTTACTTAAAACAATTTCTTTTATTAATATCTATTTGGTTGGAAAAGGGGTTCTGCCCTTCTTTTTTCACAACTACTCTAGATCCTGGATCAGTGGGTTCCGTCACTACGTCTCTAAGCCCCTCGTGTCCACCTGTCTCGACCTCCCAGGGTGGGACGGCCCGCGCGAGGTCCTATAGGCACGCGGATCCGCCGGCCAAGAGTGGAGACGCTCCTATCGGGTCTGGCGGGTCATGGGAACTTTTCGCACGAGCGATGCGGATTATAGTCAAGGCAATGCGGGAAAGTCTCGTCTCTTCTGCCTTGACGGATCTTTGGCAAGTTTCGCTTGGGCAAATGACGGTTTCTGACTTTCGGTAATGTCCGAGAGAATAATAGGCATGGGTCGGGCGGTAAAAAGCCGGATGACACAGTGTCACATTGAACTTCGTTGCATACGCAGTGCGTGAGTCGGAATCGAAGTCAATGCCGGTCAAGATCTTGCCAATTTTTCCTTGTCGGAATTTTGGCAGAGCTTCGCTTGAGCGAAAGATCTTTTGATTTTTGGCAAACTTGATCTTGACTCTTACGCATTTCGTGCGGGTCAAGGTCAATAGTCAATGTCGGAGTCAGGATCCCACGATTTTTCCTTGTCGGAATTTCGCAGAATTTCGCTTGAGCGACAATCTTGGCTTCCGTTATGAGCTAAGGCTTGACCTTTACGTGGGCTACTGCAAGGCTGGGCTATATGACACGGACTGAGAACCAAGAAACCAACCAAAAGTCACGGATTTTTGAAACGTGTGACACGGGCTGTGCATTGGTCGACAGCAGTGGCTTCCATGGGGAGGTTGGGATGATTCCGTGCGCGCCGGGAGCATCGTAAGGCTGTCAGTGACTGCAGCTGGAACCACCCTCAATTGGAAGGGCATGCGATTACAAAAGTGTGCAGGATATCTAAGATTCACGTAGTCTGCAAGTCTTCTAAAAATGTTCCTTTTTTAGATTGAACAAAGATTTTCATAAATGTG
>JAFEMH010003345.1:0-12500 GCA_022495995.1 Adenophora triphylla var. japonica
AAGTATTCATTTTTGTCCTTAATCGTAAACAAAACAATATTCATTTTGAAGCGGGAGAACTACTTAACAACTTGTTGCAGTGTTACCATATTATCATCTAGGTGACATTGTGGTATAGCTACATGTAGCATTAGTTGATGGATGACTGGGGATTGTAAATGAGCTAAGCTGATTAAAGTCTCTTTTCATGGCCTTGTACACATGATCTAACCCTTCTTCAATCAACTCCAACACCGCCTGCGGCATCGGCGGTAAATTAATATCCAACACTTCCTTCCAACATCTTCACCATATTCCCCCATCGCTTCGGCCTCATCCCCCAACCTCATCTTGTATGCACCAAAACGCAGCTTTCAACGCTGCGTATAAGCTCTTTCTTCATCCAATGACCCTTCTAGCCGCCCATCCGCTACTTTCATTGCCTTCCCATTCATCATCATCTCCCTAAGAAAAATAGGACATATTTTAATTATGAGAAACAAAAAAAAAAAAAAAAAAGAAGAAAAAAAATTCCTAAATGAATCTTAGGATTTAGAATTGGGTCAAAAGAGGTGATCATGGATTGGACTGACCGGGTAGTAGACTATATTGCAGGTTTCACCTTAAAACCAATTGATTAAGACCAATTGATTAGAAGGGGAGTAACTCCTCAAGTATATACCGATCCATATTTAGTTTTTTATTAGATGTGATATATATTGCCTGAGCCAAAATCTTAAAAAAAAACGCGTTTTTTCTTAAGCTTAGAAAAAATGCGTTTTGTTTCTCCCGCTAGTGCCAGTGTAACAAAGTGCCCTTGTAAAAAAATGTCAGTGTTAGTGTAACAAAGTACCGGTGTAAAAAAGTGTCAGTGCATGTATATTAAGTGCCAGTGTTAGTGTAACAAAGTGCCAGTATTAGTGTAACAAAGTGTCAGTGTAAAAAAGTGTCAGTGCATATATATTAAGTGCCAGTGTAAAAAAGTGCCAATGTGTTAATGTAACAAAGTGCCAATGTAAAAAGTGTCAGTGTTAGTGTTATTAAGTGCCAATGTAAAAATGGTTTTTTCTAAGCTTAAAAAAACGTGTTTTTTTTTTTTAAACCAACTCATTGCCTATCAATATACTCCCTTCGTCCCACTATACTTGACACCCAAGGGGTGGGTTTAAAAATCAAGGAAAAAGAATAAAATAAAAAAAATGTGTGGTGGAAAATGAAGAGAGAGAATGAGTGGGGTAAATAGTAAGACTACTCACAGTGGTTTCATCCCACTCTCTCATTTCATCTAACACTTTTTACACTTTTTCTCATCCACCTAATATTTCATCTACCCATTTCATTTACCCCCACTCCAATGGCTAACTTAAATTAAATTTCAACTCCCTCCAACTCATCATTCTATACCCCACTACTTTTATTATATTTCATTTATATTCTTTATTTTTATGATTAGTAAAATAATAATAATAATTATTATTATTTATAATTAAAAAAATATTTCACACTTAATTAAAAATATTGCATCAATTTATAGGTAAAAAATATAATAATTTTTTTAAATAAATGCTAAAATGAAGAAGGATAATTGAGAAATGAGTGTTTTTTTTTTTTGTGTCCAAATCAAATGAAACTTATATCAATTTGTAGGGAAAAAAAATGATGAATTTTGGTGAAAAAAAATTAAAAAAAAGAATAATTTACTAGGTAATAATTCAGCCCAAATTGAAAACTAAGTATTTTTTTTTTGTGTCCAAATCAAATGAAACTTATATCAATTTGTAGGGGAAAAAATGATGAATTATGGTGAAAAAAAAATTTAAAAAAAGAATAATTTACTAGGTAATAATTCAGCCCAAATTGAAAATTAAGTGTTTTTTTTTTGTGTCCAAATCAAATGAAACTTATATCAATTTGTAGGGAAAAAAAAATGATGAATTTTGGTGAAAAAAATTAAAAAAAGAATAATTTACTAGGTAATAATTCAGCCCAAATTGAAAACTAAGTATTTTTTTTTTGTGTCCAAATCAAATGAAACTTATATCAATTTGTAGGGAAAAAAAATGATGAATTTTGGTGAAAAAAAAAATTAAAAAAAAGAATAATTTACTAGGTAATAATTCAGCCCAAATTGAAAACTAAGTATTTTTTTTTTTTGTGTCCAAATCAAATGAAACTTATATCAATTTGTAGGGAAAAAAAAATGATGAATTTTGATGAAAAAAAATTAAAAAAATTAATTTACTAGATGATAATTCAAATTTCAAAGATTTAGATAATTTTTTTTTTTTTCGAAAATCCAACCGGCCAATAAAAAGTTGACACGTGTTAAATATAAAAAAAAAAAAAAAAAAGAAAATGTTTCAGCTAGATGAAAACTTTCATCTAGCAAAACCGACCAAACACTTTTAATACAGCCATTGCAAGGATTGAGCTGGATGAAATGGATTTCATCTCCATTTCATCCAACCCATTGTACGTAGTCTAATGTTGGTTGAATAAATGTGTGGTAGAAAATGAAGAGAATGAGTGGTGTGGTAGAAAGTGAATATAAAAATATAAAAATTTGATTATTTTTGGGGGCCACAAGATAGTGGGACGGCCAAAATGGAAAGAAGTTGTCCAATGTATAAGTGGGATGGAGGAGTAACATAATAAAATTTGACACAATATGAAAGGTAATTCGCTTTCCATTTATTGTAATTTAAGGGTGTTTCAGTTTTACAATTAATTGTCTTTTTCTTTCCAAAATTGTGGCCCCAAATTTGTGCCTAAATCCGTGACTATTATGTGTCTTAATCCACAAGTTTGGAGCCAAAATCATGCAATTTTCAAACTACATTGATATTCTTTAAATGAGAAAAGCATAACGGTAACATTCAAACAGGTTGAAAGTACTAAAAACGGAGTTTGGCCTAATGTGAATGTACCTTGAAAGCCCATCCCGGATAGAAGAAGTTATCGGCATCAAAACTCGTATCGAGGTTTCTCCTACCACCAATGATCTCGAGAAGAAGCATTCCATAGCTATAAACATCCGCCTTTACAGTTACAGGGCGATTACTAACCCACTCGGGAGCCAAGTAGCCTCGTGTGCCTCTAACCATGGTTACCACTTGCGAGTGCTCTCTCCCCATTAACTTAGCTAGTCCAAAATCCGATATCTTGGGACAGAAATTCTCATCCAAAAGTATGTTTTCAGGCTTGATATCACAGTGTATTATCCTGTGTCGACATTGCTCGTGGAAATATGCAATCCCTTGTGCAGTACCCACAGCTATATGAAGTCTAGTTGACCAGTCTAGTATCTTGTCTCGACTTTTACTTTTGCTAGAAGGAAATATCCACTTGTCTAAGGATCTGTTTTTCATGAACTCGTACACCAAAAGCCTATAGTTTACACAATTTTGTATCACATATCAGCATGAATATATGCAAGAAATCAGTGCACTCTGATTATGTTTACCTTTGTGAGCCTTCGGAGCAGTATCCACAAAGACGGACCAAGTTCACGTGGTGCATTGACCCGATAGTGTTCACTTCTGTTATGAATTCTCTCTCTCCGTGAGGCAAAATCCGGTTAAGTTTCTTTACTGCAATCAAAGTCCCGTCTCCCAGCGTCCCCTTGTATACACTACCAGATGCACCTATAACGCTGACATAAAATCAGTGACGAAAATAGCCAAGAAAATAGTACTACCTCCGTCCCAAAATGAATGTCCGAAAACATTTCAAATTTACTCTTGATCAATATTGATCAAACCAAATTTGATTTTTTTTTTGCATATTCGTTTTGTGACGAAGGGAATAGCAGAATTACTGAACTAGTATGCTAATACAGTTATTTACCTGTTCCAAGCAACTCTGAAAAATGGTTGGTCCTGCTTTGCAAATCTCTGAAGGTGAAATTCATCGGAGCTCCCGACACGATTAGGGATTCTTGGAGGGCTCTCTTTAAGGCTCTTTTCCGATGAACAGCTACATACAGCAAGCAACAGAGGAGGCCTAGTAAAAGAGTCATGCTAAGAACAATAGGAATAACTAAAACCTTCGTATGAGTATCTTTATCCGAAGAATCCCCGGATCTTCTAGACCCGTTTTCCGATGACCCGTTTGACTCGACCTTCACGAACAGGGTTGATACCAGATCCTCAAACCCGCCAAACTCCAAGCTCCTCAAGATCCAACAATAAGTTTTTTCCTCATCAAGCCCGTAGACAGAGGCCACACACTCGCATTCAGATAAACAAGCATCACCACACTCTGACACTGTCGAAATATCGCTATAGTTTGCTATAACCGATGATTCCGAGTAATAGTAATTCGTTTGGTTCGCGATGACAATCTTGAATGCCGAACTCAAGTTCTCGTGTTGTCTCCCGCATTGACCGGTCAAAGATGAGTTCCCAAAACATTGGAGATTGTTTCCTTCTGCAGAGGATCCCGGCAAGCATGTACAAGAAGCATTAGTCGGTCTACTACCCAAATTACATATCCCATTTCCACAAACACCAGCAATGTCACACGGGTTCGAGACTGCAGCCCATTCTGACACCCATTGTCGTGAGCCGTTAACATCGTTATCCCATCTATATAATCTTAAATTCCCGTTAGTCTCAAGTGTTAGTCTACGAAGAACTGAGGGTCTGTCTGTTAAATTAGTAGCCGAGGATAACCCTCTATCATCCTCATCGTTCTTGTAAATATACACCGCCCCATCAGAATACGTTCCATAAACCACTCCAAAGCTGCCTGATTCATCCATCACCGCCACAACGTCGCCAGTCACGTTAGATATATCCGGTGATGCCCAGTAGGAGTAGTTGGTGTAAGATTGAGGGGACGAGTTATAAAAGTCGGGTATGTTATAAGTCAACGCTAGGCTTAATGAAGTGGGCTGTTGTAACATTTTTAGCGTGTAGTAACCCCCATGGTAAGGTAAGATCGATGAGGTCAACTCTAGGGAGGCTGATAATGGTTGACCGGGTAAAAGTGTATCGGATGGATGTGAAAAGGTTTGCCATGCTATGGTGTTGTTGGTGTCGTAGAGAATGAAGTTGCCGTTTTCTGACAAGGTCCCTGATTCAACGCCTGCACGTGAGGTGTTTGATGTCCAGGTGGTGGTGCCACGGTCGGTGAGGACTAGGTTTCCGGTGGTGTCGAGCTGCAAAATTGCGTCTTTGCTGACCGGAGAGTTTCTATACATATTTACAGAAGGGTTTGCCATCTTTAGTCTTTTACTTAAGCTTTCGCAGGTAAACTAAACTTTTGGCCAACAATTTCATTTTCTCTCAATCATCTCAATATATAGAAACTCTCCGGTCAGCAAAGACGCAATTTTGCAGCCCAAAACACTTGTTAGAATCCCACTTAGGGTCCTAAACTCTTAGTTCATCCCGCATAAAGTCTACAACTAATATTACATAGAGTAACGGAGTCAATCGACCCCTTTATTTTCGGGAAATGTTGGTTTTGTATCTCCAAAAATTAAAGAGCTACACTAAAATGTTATTTTTGTCAGTTTCGGCCCTCTTCACTACGATAAAATTTGCACTATGATAACATTTTGACCCCCACCCCCTCCGTTTTTTAATCAAATTTCTGGCTTCTGCTGCCACTGTTTATATATCATAATCAAAGTAGAAAAAAGGGACTTCACAAAATGGCATTCTCCACTCACAAAAAGTAAAAACAAACCTAAAATTAGGTGGAAAACTCAAAGCAAGAAGGTAAACTAATTGAGATGAACTTACAGATAAGCAGACCAAACTAATGTCCGATCACCGGGAAGCTCCGCAAACCAAATAGCCAACTGGAACTGATCGCCAGTCGGACTGAACCCAAGTGCGAACGTCCCATTGTCAGAAACCCATGTCTGGTTCTCCTTAGCCAACAATCTCGAACCCAACTCGACTCGACCAGAAACACACCCCACATGAACCAAAACCATCGCCAACAAAACCCAAAACGACAGCGAACCCATTGAAGAGCCGGCTAGCTTTCTCTAATCTGTAACGTGACAGAGTATAGTTTGTTCATGAAATTGAAGGTTCAAATTTTGAAAGGGTTGCTTATATAAGGAAATTAGTCGAAAGGGATTTAGAATTTGGTCCCGCGGGAAGAAAAAATGGGCGGGCCTGGACCACGTGGACCGGGGTGGGTGAGCTACGACGTTAAAAATTAAATGGACATAGCAGTCGGTCGTGAGGGATTATTGGGCTGTAGGGGGGGCACGTGTTTAGTTTATTGCGGCTTGTAACATCTGAAGGGCCCAATGTGTTTATGCAACACGTCTTTCGTTCAATTAATTACTATTTCGTTCCCATTTAATTTTCTTAGTTTGATTGGACATAAGGATTAATAAAAATAAATATTGTAAGCATGAAAAGTAAAGTATAAAATAGAAAGTGGGTAGAAAATTTTTGTTGTAAGAATGACAAGTGAGTTTCATTGTTCATTTTAGGTAATAATGCAACTAAAAATTTTAAATTGATACATACCAAAAAGCAAAGTAAAAACCTTAAACCGACTTAATTAATTTCCGATGAAAGAACTTTCTACTTTTCACACTCAGGAGGAGTTGGAATTTGGGATATAACTAACTTACTAACTTACCTTCTTAATAAGGTTTGACTCGTTTTGGACAAAATGTTGATTTTGTTTCTAGAATAGATGTAAAAAAAAACGTAAAATCTAGGGAGGTAAATTTTTTCATAAGTTATGGAGAAACGGGTTACGGGTATCCAGAACCTTTTGAAAGGATATCCAGAAATTTTTTGTATTGGCCATGACATTGTCCCATGGTTACTTCTGGACAGGGCCGTTCCTAGCGTTTCGTAGGCCCGGGGCAAAACTAAATAATGGGCCCTAATGACTTTATATAGGTACACATATATCTATATATCATTAAAAATAGTATTATAGTATAAGACGATAATGTATATATGTTCATTAGTTGTTCAAATTTTTATAACTTTATTCTATTTAATTATTTGTTATTTTTTTTTCTCGCTTTAATCAATAAGAAAAAAAAATTTAACTAACATTTACAAATTGAGAATATGTGTTTAAATTAAATATGAAAATATTTATAATTGATATGGTAATGTTATAGATAAAAAAATTACTGGAATTTTTTTAAAAAAAAACTTTATTTCTTCAAATTTGAAGGATATTTACCTATTACGCGAGATGAAATTAAAAAAGTACTATAAACATATGAAAACAATAAATATAAAACAGAGATTATGTATGACAAATTTATTTATTTTATTTGATCCAGTGAAAGGAAAATCAAGAGAGATGTCATGTAAAACTAAAATTTAAACTTATAATTAATAAATTTATAGATAAATAAAAATATAAATGCATTGAATTGGATTGGATTGGATTGGATTGAATTGGATTGGATTGTATATAACAACAAATGAAATGCAAGGTTATAAAACCATAATCAATAATCTATAAATAGAAAAAAAAAACTATAAATAGATTTAAAAAAAATTATGATTTTCTATGAGTTATATATAAATAAAATTATGATTCAAATTAAATATATTAGATCTTAAGATTTTGAACCTTATAAACATACTCCCCGTTTCATAATAAATATTACTTCTTTCTCTTTTGGATTTCTCATAACAATGGTTATAATTTAAAAATGAAACTTGATAGTAATTATTTATTCAATGAGGCTTACTTGTCACACTCACAACAACAATCCAATTAGTATTTACTACCCAACTTTTTTTTACTATTTTACTTTTCATACTTACAACACATACTCTACTATTTATTGTATATTATATAATATGTTATGAGATAGAGTGAGTAAATATTAGAATAACACGAATACTTAAAATTTAATCTTATAGGTTAGAGATAAAATACAAATAAAAATAAATTTATAAGACTTGTAAAGATAACTTAGAATTGGGGCCTCAATTATTCGAGCTCAAACTTATCTCCTATTTAGCTATTTAGTTATTGCTCACTTACAATCAAATCAACACATTTATCATCAAATCAACACATTTATCATCAAATCAACACATTACTTATTAAATTATTTTGCACTAATATTTCATATTAGTAAAAAATACAAGTGTTATACAATATACTGGACAAAAAACTTGTGCCCCAAATCAAGGCGTGGGCCCCGGGCGTCGCCCATTCTCGACTCACCCTCGTGGGCCGCCCGCTTCCGATATCAGCCTCAAAGGTTCTCGATATCCGTAACCCTTTCAAAGGATATCCGTGTTTACGAAAGTGATATCCGTGAACCTTCAAAATGATATCCGAAACTTTCAAAATGTTTCGGATACTCATTGATGGTTTCGGATATACATTTCAAGGCTTACGGATATCCGTAACCTTTTCAATGAATATCCGTAAACTTTCAAAATGTTTCGGATATTCATTTCGATGGTTTCGGATATACATTTGAAGGTTTCTGGATATCCAGAAACCTTCAATAAGCAATTTCTGGTCTTGGCCTTGGATTTGGCTTCAAATCTATTTTTTCTGGATATTCGCCCAAAGGCTTCTGGATATCGGTTCCAAAGCTTCTGGATATCCAGAAACCTTTGAGACTGATATCCAGAAATTTTCTTCTGGTTATCAAATGTATAGCTTCTGGCTATTAAAAACGCGTTTCTCCATAGTTATGGAGAAACGCGTTTCTCAGCAGACCTACTCAAAAAATAATGGCAAAACTACCGACCGACGATGCTGTGTACCGATTTTAAATAATTAATTATTGAAATGTACTTACTATTTCTGACATTATTCAATGTACTTTGATAATTATTTTCAATTAATATAATGTACAAGCAATTTAACGGACGACATTAAATTTGTTTGAGAGAAGGGTTACGTGGATAAGTGAAATAAGGAAATAACTAAATCTCGTTAAATAACTAACGAGTTCAACTATAGTGTACAAAGTAACAAAAAAATCATGAAACCCAACCCCATCGAACCCAAGTCTTCTTATCTCTCCCTCCCCCCACGCCCCCACCCATCAAAACCCATATTTTTCCTTCTCTCTCCCCAACACATCATCTTCTCCCTTCCCTCACTCCCTTTCATCCACCCTCCACCACTCACAACTTGTCCCTAACCCAACCCATATATCTATATCATATCTCCTTCCATCCCTTTCCCTCCTTCGTGACAAGCCGCTGCCCCCTTCCCTCCTCTCCCCCTTTCACCCCTCCATAATCTGCTTATACTCCCCCCCGGCACACACTACTCTACTTCTCACGTCCTCGATGCCCCCTCCGACCTTCGCGCTCCGCCAACATCCCGTCACATCCACCTTTTGCACTCTTCCTCCTCCTCCTCCCCCTATTCGAATTAAAGATTGAAATTTATTATTAATATTGTTTACAAATTTCTGGTTAAAGCTTCAAGTTTGCAGAACTTTTGTAAAATTTTTGCGAATTTTGGCTTCAATTTTGTATTTTTTGGATTCCAATCTGCGATTTGGCTTCAATTTTGGGTTCAAATCTGAGAATTTTGGCTCCGATGGAGTTATTTTTAGGGTTCAAATATGAGATTTTGACTTTACATTTGCAGATTTATGGATTTAATGTTGTGGATTTTGGATTCTATTTTGTCAATTTACCAATTTTGGTGAAAATGGCTTTGAAGGAATTGAATGTTCTATTTTTTTTGTGTGAATTGAAGGATCTTTAAATAAATGGGATTAAAGGATGTGGAAGGGGCTTAACAACAGAGGATTGTTGCCGGAGTTGTGTGGTGGTAGTCGGAAGGGTCCAGTGGTTGGTGGCGGAGTGATGATGGGCGGTGGTTGTCGTTTTTTTTAGGGACGGTGGGTGTGGTGGTGGGTGGTTCTCGGCTTTGATTTTGATGATTGAATTAACTTTTGTAACTTTTTTGGACGATTAGAGGAATCTCATTAATTTTTTAACCAAAATTTACACTTTAACCCCCAAATTATTTGACTTTGTTTACCAAATAATATTTCATATGCCACGTCATAATTTCGTTAGGATTCTTAACACTATCATCTTTTTTTTTTTTTAGTAAATTGCATTATTTGATATAAATTTAGAAAGTACATATCATAATGTCAGAACTAGTAAGTACATTGCATTAATTGATTAAAATTGGACACTACGTTGCATAAATGAATTTTGATTAAAATTAATATCAATCTAATCATTCTAATGAAATTTTAAAAAAAATATATTAAAATCACTTAATAATTTATTAAAATAAAATGAGATGAGATGAGATGAAGGGAGTAATATTTTTGTCTTACAAAAGTTTTGTAGCTAATGTGTCAAACTATGAAATAATTAGCAAACCATGCAATGTACTAAACTCTCGATTCCACCAAAGGTAACATACTATTTATTGACCGCATAATCCAATATACTTTCGAGATTTTTTACAAATAATTCAACTCAGTTGGATGACGTTAAATTTGATTAACGAAATGATGACGTGGACAATATTTGAAATAGTATGCATAAATATCTAATAAAACCAATAAAAAACATAACGCGAGTTACTGATTTAACGAAACCCTCTTATTATTGTTTTAATATGCCCACACCACCCACCATTATTGACCCCTACTACTTCTCACCCACTGACGCCTCTCGCATCCACCACACTCCTTCCTTTTCAACCACTCACCACATCTCCCCCATTCATGTCGACAATCTCACACCACCCACCTTTATTGACCCCCTGTTTAAAATTCAAGCTGTGTAGTCCCACATTTCCTTCAAATTCGAGCCCTAACTCGAAATTACCCCTCTTCCCAAATCTGATTTTGAGAGTAGATCCAATTCCTAGTTTTAAATTGGTTTCTGCTTGTAATTCTTAAGGTAATTTTTTATATTTTTTGTTACTTTTTGATTACCAATTTCTCAAAATGATGGAGTACAAAAGTTTGTTCTTATGCCAAGGCAAATTGGAATACCTCAACAATTTAAAAATTGAGGGATTTTTTTTCCCTGTAATTGGGGTTAGGGCTTGTGTGGAATTAACTCCCAATTCAATCTTCTCCAGGGGGACAAAAGGAATGGGTGAGTAATTATAGCAGTGGTTTGGATTTTGATTTAATTCCCTCAATAAACATTTAGGGGGTGTTTGGTTCGGCGGAATTGGCCATTTCGGGGCGGAATGGAATGGTCAATTCCGTTGACTTCATTCCTTCGGCCTGTTTGATTCGTTGGAATGATTTTTTTTTCCATTCCCTACGGAATGAAAATTCATTCCTTGGAATGAAAATTCATTCCTTCCAATATTGGAAGAAATGAGGAATTCCCTTGGTGATGGAAAAAAAATTTTTTTTTGGACCAAAATACCCCTAAACCCAAACCACCCCTACCCCCTACCCACCCCCAATCAGCCCCTACCCTCCCCCCCACCCTACCCCCCACCCCCACGAATTTTTTTTTTTTTTTCTGCCTACCCTCCCCCCACCCTACCCCCCCACCCCCACGAATTTTTTTTTTATTTTTTTCTGCCTACCCTCCACCCCACCCCCCACCCCCACGATTTTTTTTATTTTTTTTTCTCGCCTACCCTCCCCCACCCTACCCCCACCTCACCCCCCCTCCTACCCCCCACCCCACCCCCACAAATTTTTTTTTACTCATTTTGCATACCTCCTACCTATCCCCCCACCCCCCTCCCAAATTTTTTTTAAAAGGGTAAATTGGTCATTTTATATGCTTTCATTCCATTTCTATAATTTGTATTTTCAAACCAAACATGATTTGTCAAGGAATTGAATGACAATTTTATTCCATTCCGTACCAACCAAACGGAGGGGGTTGACCAGTTTTTTTCCATTCCAATTCCTTAAGGAATTCAATTCCATTGACAATTTCATTCCTTCACTTTTTTTCCACCGAACTAAACAGCCCCTTACACAGTTTGCAGATGCTTTGGCAATTGGAGTGGCATGGAGAATGAGTCGGGAGGGAGGAAACTTAATTGGTGGGTTTGTGTTGAGTTTTAATATGGGTTTGTGGGTTTAATTTGTGGTGGCGGCAATGGCAGTGACAATTGTGGGTTAAAGACAGTGTCTGGAAAATGGAAAAGAACGTTGAAATTGGTATTTATTTAATGGTGTTAGTTTTTCTCAATTATGTTAGTAAATTTTTAACGAATGTTAATGTATTTAACAAGTGTTAGTTATCTTTTTATGTGACATGCCCACTAAAATGATATGTTGACATTTTCGTTAAGTTTTTGACGTTGCTAGGTTGATAAAATGCACATAGCATTATATGAAAAAAAATATATAAGATAGTACATTGCATTAAATGGTTACTAGGCGGTACATTGTATTAACTGAAAAAAATTGTAAAAATACGTTACATATTTTGATCATTCACCCAGCAAATTACTTTATTTCTTGTAAATTGTTTGTATCAGAAGAATAAGATATTAATTTAATTTTTTAGTTTTCTTTAATCTTTCAAGAGTACATGATATTGTATTGGTAGCCACAACATGCAACCTATAAAGCTAGGGGA
>JAFEMH010003345.1:15000-165000 GCA_022495995.1 Adenophora triphylla var. japonica
TTGTTAAATAGCGTTGTTAACCAATCTACTCCCCTCTCCCCGAAACATCTCCAAACCTCAATTGGTATACCATCCGGTCCAATATTACAAAATAATATTAAATAAAATTCAAATTTCAATAATCATGTATTACATTTATACATTATGAAAAACTTTCTTAAAGACAATATTTTATGTAGATGACTTAGATTCTCCAGGATTATCATCACACTACAAGAAAAAGGGGTTTTTGTCACATTTTATTTGTCACGGTCCGTAAACCGTGACAAATAATTTAATATAAACCACAGTTTTTTTAACCGTGGCAAACAATATTTTTTGCACCGGTTTATAAGGTAACCGTGGTTTATCTTATAAAACTATTATTTTATTTTATTTTTTCGTCTTTTAATTTACACCGCCCTTGACTCGTTCATTCATCTTCCCAAAAATTCCCAGCGCCCAAAATTTCCCACCCAAAATTCCCTTCCCAAATTTCCGAATTACCTCCAAAAATTCCCTCTCAATCCCAAACCAAATCCAAATCCAAATCGAAATCGTTTCTGATTTCCGATTCCACCTAGAATTCTTAGCTAATTAGGATTTCGGCCACTTCTTATTGGGCCAGTTCAACACAAACCGCAAACCTAGAAATCTTCATAGTACGGTGCAAATCCTCCATCTTTGACAATTCTAGCCGGAAACAATGGCTACGGTGGAGATCGCGATGAAGCCACGCCAACGTAGGAGAGACGGAAGAAAGGCTGTTCGGCTAAGCCGTTCATGGCTAAGCAAGGAGAAGGTCCGAAGCAATATTATCTCCAACACATCCACGACCTTCGGCTTCGGGTCCTTGAGCAGTCACAACCTCAATCGACTAGAGGCCCAGCGAAACGAATTGAATTCCCGAGGTCAATTTCTTTAAAACCCCTAAATTTACAAACCCTATAATTGCTATTTTGTCCTGTTAAATTGGAATTTGTTTGTAATTGCATATATTGATCTAATTTCAGTCATAAAAATGTGGTTGACATTGAGGCAACTTAGTCGGACTAATTCGAAGCATTTTGCATTCCGTACTTTTTCTGGAAGTAGCTCACATTTTAGCTATGATGCTCGGACTCTTTGAATTACCCCGCCGGACCCTTGTCAACAAGACTAAAATAGGAGTATCTAACACGGGTACGGCGGGGTAAACCCAAAGAGTCCGAGTATCATAGCATTTTAGGCACTGTCCATTCTTGACCATGCAAATGCACATGAATGCTTATTGTTTCCGTTTACTAGCTTTATCCATATTATTTAGTCAACAGTTGCATTTTTCTATCTTTGGTCACTTATACAATTGTATTCATTGCAAATTAGGTTCTCTTGTGAAAATGAATATGATCTTTCAGCAAAATGTTTTATATGAACTCATTGTTATTTTCAGATTCTGATTCAACATATTAAGACAGTGCTTCCAGGGTTAAAGTCACGCATAAGTGCTGCTTTAGTTTCTGTTGAAAGGGAATATCAAGGCTATGGTGAAATAACAGAAAAGGTATTTACTTTTTGTGGTGATGCATGCCCGATATAAATATATAGTGATTGAAGAATGACAAGGACTGTGCCTCTTTATGCCAAGAATATAAATATATAATATTTAGACTCGGAAATCACATGTAACCTATCCATGTTCTGTGGCAGAAGTGTTGGGTCTTGATCCAAGGGAATTTGATGTTCCAGTGGGTGTTACAATTTTGCCTCTTCTTTCACAGGTCAAGAAAGATTTAATTCTTTAGGATTCTTGATTTACTGTTTGTAATTCAAGGTTGACTTTTACGTTGCAGGTCAAACCTCCTTCCTCCTTCACACCTCAGGAAATTGAACAACTTACAAGTCGGATTCAGGACGGAGGAACTGAAGTTGTTCAGGTAAAAAGACACTTCAAATTAGGGTGGCAATTTTGAACCCAATTCATAAGTCCATCCGTTAGTTGCACAAATAGAAACCATTAAGCAATAAGCATTTGAGTGCTTATTGCTAACAAACACAACCGAGGTCTTCCAACTCGGACCCCTCAATGAAAACGAGAGGTATAATATACATCCTGGACAAAATACGCAGTAAAGAGTAAATTCTGACAACTGCCGTCTCAAGTCGCTGACTATTTGTCTTTTTTTTTTTTCAGGGCGGGATTGGAGAAAGCGAAGCAAGGGTTAGCAGGAAGCATTTAGAAAGGAGTTTCCTTCATCAGAAAATGAGAGACATGAGAAGATTTACTATGTCATTTTTTTCTTTCTGGAAAGCATCTAGAACTAAGCTATCAGCAGTAAGAAACATATCTAGATGCATTAGTTCACTTCATTGAAGTGTGATTTATACCTGCTGGGAAAAATTTACCATTCATGCTCCAAATGGATAATTTGTTTATAATAAAATGTTGTTTCCCCAAGTGAAACTTAGAGTAGGATCTGAATATGTTTCTCTCATTTCTTCTCTCTTTTGGCTTTCCTCATTTCCTGTGTGACATGGTACTTTCTGTTCTTGTGCTCTACAGGAAATGCATGCTGCTCCTGTGTACATTGCCGAGACAGCTCCGAGTCAGATACGAGGTCAACTAATTTCCTTCAAAGAATTCTTCATCGTTTTGGGAATGGTTGTAAGTACCACAACCTTTCTTTGAGAACTCTGATTTTTGTTTTCAAGGCAATGGACGACAAATTTAGGTTGTTTAGATCCTGTATCAATGAGTTTCCTTCTGTTTATATGTGTGTTTATTTCTAGTGGAGTAGAACATCAATGAGTGAGTGTGTGTAATGTTTCACAACAGTGGCGGACCCAGGGGTAAAATTAAGTGGGTGCACAAATTATTATTCAAACTAGGTGCACTTTTATTTCTAGTGGAGTAGAACAAATTATTAGTATGCAAAGTTTGAATTTGGGACCTATTTCTTTGTAAAAAATGATCCTAAGCACTGAACTACAAACATTTATTATTCAAACTAGGTGCACTTTTACTAATATATAATAGCACAGCTTCCCATGTTGTAGTTTGCTACCACTCTTTTATCACAATGGAGCTGTCTCCCTGGTATTTGAGTACATGGACCGTGGATCTTTAGCGGATATAATAAGACAAGTCAAGACAATACTCGAACCATATCTTGCAGTCGTCTGCAAACAGGTTAGTGGATTATTCACAGATGGCATATTGTATGTTGTGTTCCCATTAACTACGTAGGAGTAAACCAAAAGGGGGGAAAAGAAAAAGAAAATAATATTGTTATTTACTTTGTTTTGAAGACTATATACAGCTGGATAAATATGTTGCTACTGTTGTAGGTTTTGCAAGGTCTTGTATACTTGCACCATGAAAAACGCTTGATTCATAGAGACATAAAGCCATCTAACCTGCTTGTAAACCACAAAGGGGAAGTAAAAATCACAGATTTTGGTGTGAGTGCTATGATGGCCAGCTCGATGGGTCAGCGGGATACATTTGTGGGAACATACAACTACATGTCGGTAAGTTAACTTAGTAAAATGAACTGGTTACGGCGTTACAATATTTTTATTTGGCTGATTGCCTTCATTGTATATAGTTCCCGAAGCTTGTTCATTGTTCTGTGCACAGAATATCTCGGATGAGAATTGAATTTTTTTCTTAACTCTATTTCATTCGAAATTCGTTCTAGTGTGGTCTATTTGCCTACAACTTATGATATTTGGCATGATCTAGCTAGTCGATTTGTTCAAGGCAATGTTCCTCAACTCTATTAGAATTGTTTGATAGATGAATTCTCTTCATTGTTCTTGGTTAAAAGAAAATGTTAGTTTTTCTAACATTATCAGTCAATATCATTGTAAATTAACAACTGTGGTTTCCAGCTCTGTTTTAGTATTTGAAGTTGCCCTCTTGAATTTCTTTGCGGGGAGCTAACACAATGGAGCATGATGAGACGGGATGCGAGCCCCTCCAGAAGGTCCAATTTTGTGCATTAACAACTGTGGTTTCTTCGGAAGTGCAGCAACCATGAATATGTGCTCAAAGTGCCATAAGGACTTAATAATGAAAGAGCAACAAGCTAAATTTGCTGCCTCATCTATTGAAAATATTGTCAATGGATCAACAAATGGCAGCAACAGGAACAACAGTGACAAGGAACCTGTTGTAAGTAAATTTTTTTTAAATCATACTCAAGTTTTTTTTACTTAATTTCTTTGTTAGTTTTTTTTCAAACTTATAATATGTCATGTCATCGATTAGTAATTATTATCCATTTGTTTTAAATCAAAAATATGAAGTACTCGTGATTTTGTTTATGTTTTCAATTGTCAACGATATTCATCCACTTATGAAGATTTGTTTTTCTGTATACGCATGACAGGATTGGAGCCTTGATGACGTCTCTTTGATCTTCAACATCAACTTCAAAACTTTGATGTTTTAGACTAGATTATGACTATGATTACACTTTTGTACACGTTTTACTTCATACAAATGCTTAAGAGTAGCAAATGCTTTATAAATAGTTGTTAGATTTGACTTACTAGAATGAATTATTTAGGATTTTTGTTTAAGCACTTGTATTACCGTTTGTGAATTTTTATGGAAATTTATGCATTACGGTTAAAATGGTCATTTAACTCTTTTATTGCTACAAAATGTATTATAATGAATATATAGTACACAGCTTTTATAATTAAAAAAAAAATCTATATATCACAGTTTTGAATTGTGTTACAAATATGAAAAACACATATTATGGTATCATTTGCCACGTTAATTACCAATACAAATAATGATTTATATGTTGCACATAACTTTTGTGACGGTTCCAAATTGTCACAAGTATTACAAATTGCACCATTTTTAAAATGTCACAACAATTGTGACAAATAAAAAAAGACTATTTGTCACGGTTTAGAAAATGTCACAACAACCGTGACAAATAAAAATTAACATATATCACTTATTGTGCTACGGTTTTTAACCGTGACCATAACCGTAGCAAATAATATTTGTCACGGTTTAGAAAACGTAGAACAGTATAAGCGACGCTCACAAAAGCCTCGGACGTAAAAACGTGACAAAACCGTGGTTAATACTATTAGCCACGGTTTTAACTCTATTTACCACGGTTCGACGACCGTGGCTAAAAACCCTGATTCTTGTAGTGTCATCGCAAATCAAAATTTTAAGTCCATCGCGACTTTTGACTCGCGATAGTGCAACATATAGTTGTCCATGAGAAAATACAGGTCTTTTCAAAATAACATCAACAAAGGATAAATATTGACCTTGGCTTTTGTTAATCGTCATTGCATATGAAATTATTAAGGGAAACTGCCTCCTTTCAAAATGAAAAGGAATCCTTGTGTCTGATGGTGTCAAAGACATTATGGGTATCAACACTTTTTGACCAACATTTCCAGACGATATCACTTCACCTTCTAAAACATGATTTTCAAGCCTAGCTATAATCAATCGCGTACCAATGCAAATACCAATTGAAGAATCAATGTTATGAAGCAACATAATCGGTGTTCCAACTTTCATAGTTAACATGTGATTGGGAAGCCCAGAAATGGAAATATTATTCATGAACTCAGAGGTATGAAGATCAGATAAAGACTCAATATGTCGATCAATATGGGAAGCCAATTATTCTTATAATAAAAATTAAAATTGGTTCACAACAATGACTACCTTCATCTCCTACACCGTGTGTAGCGAGTTCTATACAGTTTGAAGTTTGGCTAAATATCTGATTTTCTCTTGACCGTTCTGTTGACCGGTTGGGTTGGAAACAAAAATTGGAAAATGAAAAAGAAAAGAAGAAAGAAAAGAAATGGAGCAACCGGTCAAGAGAATACAAGTATTCTATATAATAAAAATCAAATTGGTTCACAACAATGACTACCTTCATCTCCTTCGTCTCAAATAATAAATGATGTGAAATCATTGGTTCCTTAGTAATCCACGGTTTCTCCTTTTATTTTCTTTTCTTTTTCATTTTTCAATTTTTTTTTTCCAACCAAACCGGTCATACAGAAACCAAACCGGTCATACAAAGAAGGGGAGAAGAAATCGGTCAACATAACGATCAAGAGAAAATCGAAAATTTAGCCAAACTTCAAACTGTATAGAACTCGCTACACGGTGTAGCGAGTTATGCTTCATTTAATTACACTGATTAATTCAAACCTTAAACCCTAATTTAGCCAAACTCGCTACACCGTGTAGGGAGATTTAAGTAACATAAAAAAAATTGATCATTTTGGAAAATAGTTTCAAATGTGAGTTATTTTGGAATTTATATTTTTAAAATAGAATTATTTGAGAAAAAAAATCCATTTCGATACGATCCGATTTTTTTCTCAAATAATTTCATTTTAAAAATATAAATCCCAAAATAACTCACATTTGAAACTATTTTCCTAAATAACCAAAATTTTAGAACTCGCTACACCGTGTAGCGAGTTCAACATATTACCGCTGAAACTCGCTACACCATGTAGCGAGTTTAGTTTAATTAGGGTTAATCTCATTGGCGTTTAATTGGTTTAATTAGTGTTTAATTGGTAATTATAAATAACCTAAATCGCTACACCGTGTAGCGATTTCACTTGGTATAGCCAAAAAAGAAGAAACCGATGGAACCAAGGGAGAAGAAATATGTAAAGTCTAAAAATAACCGGTCAAGAAAACTGGTTTTGTTGGAATCTGAACCACCGGTTGGCCCTAAACCAATAAAACAAAGGAAGGAAGACAACCACGAAATGATCAAAGTTTTTTATTTAGAAAAAAACTTGACCGGTTATTTTTTTTAGGGTCAATCAATGTGGAATACCGATGCAAAATGTTTACAGATGTAAAGTTGTTACCAATTGGAGATTCTAAAAGAAAGGGGATATTGGGAATTAATGTGTTAATCACGGCGGTCATTCATTGGAAAATTTGGAACGGTGGGTGGGTCTACCTTAATGACCAAGTGCGTCGTTATTCTTCTAAAACATTGGTTGGACATTGCCAATTACCAAATCCTAATGTAAATAGTTCCCTCTCCGTAACATAATAAATATCGTATTTGATTAATTTGGATTATTTTTGTAAATATCGGTAAAGGTTGGTAGTAGTATTGTTGATGATAGGTAGTTAGTAAAAATTGTATTACTGATAATTAGATTGTGTCATGGGCTTCTCAACTGATGGGTCTATCGATATGTTTATAAAATAGGTAAAACTAATCTTCGGATGATTGATTGCTAAAGTAATGCTCAACTAATGTCATTACCGATTTATAGTCCACTACCGATTTATCGCAACTGATATAGGAGTGCAATCGATATGGTTGTTTAGTTGTTCATTATCGAGTGAAATTGCTACACGGTGTAGCGATTTAGGTTACTAATTACCAATGAGATTAACCATAATTAAATTAAACTCGGTAACATGTTGAACTCGCTACACCGTGTAGCGAGTTTTAAAAAGTTGGTCATTTTGAAAAATAGTTTCAAATGTGAGTCATTTTGGGATTTATATTTTTAAAATGGAATTATTTGAGAAAAAAATCCAATTCACTTACGAATTATGGATTTTTTTCTCAAATAATTTCATTTTAAAATTATAAATTCCAAAGTAACTCACATTTGAAACTATTTTTCAAAATGACCAACTTTTTAAAACTCGACAGTTGAAACTCGCTACACCGTGTAGCGAGTTTAGTTAAATTAGGATTTAGGGATTTGACTAATTAACTGTAATCAACATGTAACCGATTTATATGCTCAAACATTATTATTTATCGGTTGCGACAATGATCGACAATGACAAAATCGGCAATAATGTTTAACAATTGCAGTACATCGACTACAGTATATAACAACTACACAACCACATCGGTTGCACTCCTATATCAGCTGCGACATAGGATTGCAACTGATATTAAAAAGGGCCAAGTGGGCAATCGATGGAGACTTCCATGAAACTGGGCCCAATAAGATTTTTTTTCAAAAATAGTCTTAAACTCTTACCGATATGTTTATAAAATAGTCTTAAACTGTGATAATGCTCCTAGTTTGAATGCAACTGTTGAAGATAGCTCTTCAACATGTGACCAGTCAACCGTTAAAGATGTTGAAATTATTTTAGAAAAAAAAAAAAAAATCCTTTTTCTATTGTTTTCTTGTTATTTTTTTTTTAAATATGTGTAAGGTCAACTTGGATTTTCTTTGCCATGCCAGTCTCATCAAAATAAAAGGAAGTAAACAATGTTTCTGTAGCTAACTCATGGGTTAATCGCTACACCGTGATTGAGTAAAATAGGTAAAGCTAATTAATTGGTCATTTTGGAAAATAGCTTCAAATGTGGGTTATTTTGAAATTTATAATTTTAAAATGAAATTATTTCAGAAAAAAATTGTAAATATCTTTCATAATATATTTTTTTCTCAAATAATTCCATTTTAAAAACCTATTTCCCAAAATAACTCACATTTGAAACTATTTCCCACCAATTATTGGAAATCGCTACATGGTGTTGCGAGTTCAACACCGTTGAAACTCGCTACACTATGTAGCGAGTTTAACCGATATTACTTAATATATTTAGGATCTACCGATGCCACATAAGTGGTGATGTCACCTGTTTCATCTACTTCATTATCATCGGTAGAAGGACCGATTACATTAAGAGATATTTTCATTATTTTTCTTTTTTCTTTTCCCTCCAACCGACCGACAATACAATGCTTCTTTCCACGGTTGCGTTAAAATACAATTTGTTTGTTTGGTTGGGTGGGCTATTGATTATGATCATTGACCTTTTCTACTTTTCCTTTCTTACTCATTTCATACGAATGTAAAAATTATTAAATGTGAACATACAAATATTTAAAAAAATAAATTTGTAAATTAGAAGTAAAATGTGGGATTTTTTTTCTGATTTAATTTCATTTTAAAATTATAAATTCCAAAATAACTCACACCGAAATAGGTTGAGCAAGCCGACATGTCACACAATTGGTCATGCAACAGGTCACACCATAAGTTATGAAAAAGGTCACACAACATGTCATCTTCTCTAAGCTATACACATCGTTAACATTTTCACCAACATGTAGACTGTAACAACGAATAAGCCTCACTTTTACAGCTTGATTCACATTTCCATAATCAAGTTCACGAACCATTGTGAAAAAGGAGGCATTACGTTCTGGTAAAAAAAGAGTGAAAGAGAAATGAAATGAGTATTAGAAGAAAGTGGATCCCTTATTTATAGGCAAGGGATATGACCCAAGGTATTTGAGACAACCAAGAAAATAACATGTAAACAATTAATAGAAATACTATACTGTGAGCAGTGTTCTAAAAAGCGGCCGGTGCCTAGGAGTTAGGCGGTGGCAGGGCCCCACAATTTACGCCAAGGCGGGAGATTAGCCGCCTAAGAATTCGGCAAAAAAGACTATTCCAACTTCAAAAAGTTAACGATTTACTATTATCACTTTTAGAGAGAGATTGATATGAGAAAAGTGAGGAGGGAGGAGAAGATGATGGGTTTTGTATAAAGTGGAACCTTCCTATTTAATATCCTGATTCAAATTCACCACAACTTAAGAGAGTAATTACAAAAGTGCCATTCATAATTTGGCAAAAAAATTTAGCACTTTGACTGTTCATAGGATGACCTGATTTAATATATAGATAGATTTTTTGTTAAAATATGTTCTAAGTTTAAACTTTTTGCAAATGTTTGTTAAAGTGATTTTCAGATATTTATTTAGGAACATAGGGTAGAGTTGTATATGGTTTAGTTTAGATAGATCGAACCATCGGTTATCGGTATGAAAAAATTCTAGACTGAAATTAACGGTAACTTTTTTTAAATACATTGAAACGAACCATCAAAGTCAGGTTTGATTTGGTCTAGACCGTGGTCTAATTTTACAATTTAGGCCATGTTTTTTTAACCATAAATTGACGATCAATATAGCGGTTTCATGGTTTGACTCGATGGTTCGAGAGTGCAATTCGATATACATTGATTTGGTTTGATTTGACCTTGATTTGATCTGTAAATGTCAGACCTTACATCAAATCAAATCATATAAATTTGTTAGATTTTGAGACAAAACTTAAATATTTATGTTTTATTCGTGATTTAATTTCGTTCGATACTTCAATCTCAAAACCGTTATTCAGAAGACGATGACGAATCCCTGCCACCCTCAGGGGGCGGAGGGAGTAAAACATAATAGCATTGTGAGGGAATGTGTAGTAATTTCTTTAAGAATACATTTAGGAAAAAAATTAGAAAGGAAAATTAATTCTGAAATCTGACCCCGTTGATTTTTTTATTTTTTTCTGTTCAATGAATCCACTGATTCCACCAATCAAATGAAAAAGAATTTGTATTTTCCTTAATCCAAAGTGACGTCGTCTTTTATCTTATCGAAGAGTCTAACACACTTGTCTAGAATCTTCGGTCCACTCGTCGTTTTAACATTGACGCAACACAACGACTCAGACTTTCTCTTTCCCGTTCTCCCTCTTTCCAAGACGGCCACCGGAGCTTCGTCGGAGCCGGCATCCTCCATATTCGTTCATGAATCGCACTAACTAATATCGCTCTTCAGTTCCTCTGTAGCTCCGCCCAATGCGACAAGCTAGGGTTTTACCTCTCTGATGCATCACTGCATTTGGGTAGCCGTCCGTTTCCGGATTCTAACCAATCCGGTTTCGCTGCAGCAGCTATGTCAACTGCAGCAACACCTTGCTGTTACGCTTTATCTCATCGACCCTCGTTAATTCCATCTACCTCCGTTTCTAGGGTTAGATTTCACCTCCCTAAACCATACGCCTTCCCGCTCAACCGGACTCCTCGCACCTTCAATTTGATCTCTAGGTCTTCTAAAAATGTAAGTCAATTATATTCTCTTCAATCTCTGATTCAATTGCAACCTGAAGTTAAAATTTTAGTCAAACTTGTATGCTCTTGTGTCTTATTTAATAGAGAAAAAGTTAGAACTTTTCTTACTAATTGTCATTGGAAATATTACAGCAAGGAAGATGAACCGGATTTCTACTTAATGTCCCTTTTCCCCCCTTTTCTGCATTAAGTTTTAAGTGTGACATTTTCCTTTTGGGCCAACTTGATTACATTTTGGTGGAAGTATTGCGGGGGAAGTATTTTGTTAAGGATATGAATCAGTATGTACCGATTTCATGTTCAAATAGTTGGTAGCTGGGTCCTAATTAGTTGGCTGAGAACCCCTCTAATATATTGAATCTCACAACAAGTTTTCAGTATTCCAAGATCCAAAATGATATGAATGTGACTGTAGTCTCTTTTTATCTTTATTGTGTGTGTGTGTGTGCCAGGGGTGGGTGGGTGGAGGAGTTGGGCCAACAGCGTTTACATATAATCATTCAGGATTGTAGCTGGTGTAGAGTTCTTGGAACTTGGAAGATTGAGGGAAATTGAGATTTACCTTTCACATCTGTTTTTTTTTGTCTTGCAGAAGTGGATTTCATGCTTCAAGAATGATGATTCTTCCATGGAATATATTGAGTCCAATTGCCCAGATGACAAAGTACCCGGCGAGGCGGTGGACCCCGAGCTCAACCAATCAAATGTTGCAAAGGGTGATTGGGTTTCAAATATTAGAAAGGTATTTACTTTGCCTTCATAAGCTAGTATGTTTTTTGTCACATTATTTGATTTTAGTAGTATTTATCGTAAAGGTGGTCTTAAGAATTTGGATCAGTAAGCTTTGCTGCTAGATTTAACGACAATTTAACTAGCTTAAATGAGATGAAAGCCTGAAACAAGTAAATAAAGTTGCATTCAGATGTGTCTATTGATAATTCAAGCTTCTCCTATCCATCTTGAAGCTTCACCAAACCGTAGAAAACCAGTTTATCAATTGGAGAATGTCTATGTAGCCAAGTGAGAGCTAGATCCAGGATCTCATTTAGTTTTATTGCTCTCAAATCTGAATCATCCTGTAAGTATTCAGATTGTTTTCATTCTATTTTTCAGCTGTATAAACTTCTTTGGAAGGCTTTTAATCACTTGAAAGTTAAAAGCTACTCTTGTCAAATTGCTCACAACCAAAGACAATCATCTAGAAATATGGCAGTCTTTATACATTTTACTTCAAAAGTATGGAGCACACCATAGCATATAAAGTTACAATACGTGCCTACTTCTGAATATGTGGCGATAGACAAGAAAATAGTAACCAAGAGTTGTGCATTTTGGGGAAACAAAAGTACACGAAGATATAAAGAAGGGAAAACCAGATCCAAAGTTTCTTATGATTAGCAGGATTTGTACCAAGTGATATTGCATATGCAATGAACTCCCTTGTTTATGTATGCAAACAAACATAAGCTGGAAAGAGCATATTGGGCATTGTGAATAAAATGATGATTATAACCAAACCTTTTGCATACTGTAAGAAGCCAGTTCTAAACAACTTCCCAGTTAATATGGAATGAATTTGGAACTAGTCTAATCTGTTCAAATGAAGTGAATACTAACTTGTTTCCTCCAACCCCTCCCCCCAACAAAAAATAAAATAAAATAAAAAATAAAAGTGAAGAAGAATATAGAAGGGAAAACCCAACAAAGTAAGGGCATATAATAGTGTAAGATAGACAATTAGAGGCACATACTGAACATCTAGGATCCAGAGTGGGCCTTAAAGTGTTAAATTGCAAAAACAAAGCAAAACATGATAGCAGGAATATGGACAAGGAGCAGAAATTTTAGGATCTTCAAGATGACCGAAATGTTAGCTGTTTATGAATCAACCTAAAATTATGATATGCGCTGCCTCTTTATACATGGGCGTCTGGGGTTTGATTGATGGAACAACCTTACAAAATTTGTGCAAGTTGCAGGATGTAAAATTTCTAGTCTTATGGAATTGTAGTATAACTACTATTTCTTGGATATATATATTGATCGCGCAGGAAAGCGTGTGGGTTCAGCTCTTTGTGTCCAGCAATGAATGAGCTAGCTACGGATCTGCACGGCCTGAAAGCAGGGTGAAAGCTGGCGGGGTCTTCAGAGCAGCTCCTCCGGCGTGAGTAAGATGATGGACTGAAAAGTGGTGCAGATAATATGATATGTGAATGGGTACGCGAATATGCAATAAAGCATTACCTTTGTCCATGTTGATACTCTCTTATTTATAGTAGGAATAGTGATATTAGGGTTTTCACCAGGCCGTTGGATTGGATGGTCTCCAACCGTTAGATCGGCTACGCCTTCTAGGTGTACACGTGTCACGGCTGGGATTGGTCCGTCATGTAAGGACACTGCTGGCTTCGACATTGATAAGCAGCTTGCCTTATAAGGGAAAGTCAACCTGTGTACCTTTTGTAGTTATTACTGATTGCGTGATTGCACATATAACAAGGCACTGTAGCAGGTCTGTCATTATCCCAAATTAGCTAATTAACCAAGCTTGTTGAGGAAGCTTAATAGAAGAGACGACCTGGAGCTGTACGTCCAGTTGGGTCGTCTCCTTGAGGTATGACTCGTCGAGAGAGAGTTAGCCGTTCAATGACGACGTTTACTCTTGGAAGAGTGCCGGTTGGTCCCAAGGGAAAGCTCGTCGTTAGAAGGGCCTAGCTCCATGTCGACTATCTCTTCGGTGTATCGACGGGCTAGAAGTTGACCCTTCCCCTTGATAGTACAAATGGCTCGTCGTTTGGATGGATTTGGTCGCTCAGTGGCGACGACTGCCAACCAGTGTTGGACGACCCATGACCCAAGGCTTTGATCTGATCCTGTGGTTGGTCCTTTGATGGGCCTATTGGGCCCCCGAGCTCGTAGTAAACATTGGGCTCGACCCATCACAGATTATTCCGTTCATATATATATATATATATATATACATATATATATATATGTATATATATATATATATGTATATATATGTATATATGTATATATGTATATATGTATATATGTATATATGTATATATGTATATATATACATATATGTATATATATACATATATATATATGTATATATATGTATATATATATATATGTGTGTGTGTGTGCTCAAGCCTATAATTTAACTTCATATGGTTAGTAAATTGTTCATTGGATACTTTGTTCTTGTATGTCATGTATTGTCCACTGTATATGCTTGGTTGACTTGCACTTATTTATTTATGATTTGCATTTATCTTGAGGAATAATGATAATAGATGACAGGGAAGTAGGAAAATGAAGCCCGATGCACTGCGGGACTGGCTCCTTATGTGGGATTTGAAGGGATTGCTCTATACAGCCATTTCTACATTGTTGCTAGGTTGTTTGTATCTGGAGGATGGGAAATCTGCATCTCAAAATGAATAAAAATTGGGAATTGTCTAATAATTATGCGGTGATATTATTTGAAATTATGAACCAAAGTCGTGCTCAGCAAAAGTCTTTTTTTGATCGGATTTTTTATAAGTTCAATTTACAAACAGATGGACACTGGTTCCATCTACATACACAGAAATAGAAAGTATGAGGATTCTAATTTGAACCAAAACAGCAAACCATTCACTCTTTAAATCAGTTGATAAACCACGGAAGGCACCCAGCAAAAGTTAGAAGTTGAAAAATGTTATTGAGTTTGTACAAGAGTGATTTTATTTTATTTATTTTCTCTTACTATCTTCATTTGATGATATTAATCATGAAAAATAGATACTTGATGATGCCTGCCCCTTCCGAGTAATTTCATTGATGCAATTGTGGAATGATTTCTCCTGCTAATGTGAAAAAAAATCAAGAGCAAATCCCAAATTCCGAAGCAATTTTGCCTTTAAGCATTCTGAGTTACTGGCATTTGTTTGTTTTCAGGCTGCAGATGCAGTTTTTAGTGCAGAACCTTGGACAGTACCATGGACAGCAAAGACAATTCTGCAGGTAGTAATTTTGACACTTGATCTACAGGATTATGATTTATTTCTGCAGTTACCGACATACTCCCTCCGTCCCATAAAACCTTACCCATTTTGCTATTTTGGGCGTCCCACTTTAAAGTCCCATTTTCCTAAAAAGGAAACTTTTTAATACTTCTTTATTCATGGGACCCACTTGTCATACTCACAACAATTATCCACTTACTATTCTCTACCCCACTTTCTCTCTCCTACCAAATCACAACACCTACTTTAATAACATTATATATATCCACTCCTTATTTTCCGTTCTCAATAGTAAACGGGTAACCTAATGTGGGACGGAGGGAGTATGCCTTTATGATAGTATCTAGTATCAGGGTTTAAGAAGATAGAATTTGGTCTAGACTCCATTCTTTGTTGACACATGAATAGTTTATGCAATATCATGTCCAGTATTCGTTGGCGTGATTTCCTATACGAGTAAAAGCAGTGTTTGTCATTCAGTAACGGACTTGGATATGCGCACCTTCGTGATAGATAATCACCCATTTGTCCATGAAATGTTCAAATGATGAAGCATGAATATGACTTTCTGAAGTCTTCTTGTTTTTTTTTTTCTTCTGTTACTGAGTTCTTCATCAGCTTAGGATTTCAAATTATGCGATTTGGGGTTCATAGAGTTTACAGAGGCTCTACTTATATTACCTAGAACAAGAGAAAATATCTCATATGGATAATCATCATGTTCTCTTGAAAAGCTCAAAACTAAGACTTTGATCCCCATATTTGGATTGAATGACCTTGTTGGGAGCAATGTTATACTGGTGATTGATTGCAATAGTAGGTATGAGATTAATCATAAATCAATTCTTGAAGATTTAGGTTATTTTTCTTTCTATAATTTTTTTCTTGGAACTGGTATTTCCGTTGTCGTTTCCGGATCTGCTATGGGTACTGTCTAAGTTGTGTCCTCTATTTTTCTTACGCTATATGTTTTGTACTGCATGAACTTTAATAGAAAAAGAAAGAAAAAGCAAGAAAAAACATACGAAAATGAACTAAAGATATGTATAGTTATAGTTATATATGTATTTTATATACATATATGTTGTTTAGACTACAAATTTGATTGCAAAAAAGTAATAAAAAGAAGTGGAAGTTCCTATTTCTGTCCATTTGTTCACTCTGATTATTGGCAACCATTGAATACTAAGCATGTTGATAATGATGTTCCAGCCAGAAATGCTGAGCACCAGTATTTAAATAGAAGATAATTTGATGATGCAGGTGATGCTCCTATGGATCGCTTCATTCTGGTTGGTAGGATCTTGGATAATTCCATTTCTAGCTCATACAGCCGGTTTCAGAAAGGAGTCGCTAACATACAGAGGACAAGCTCTGTATAGCCTTTTGACAGATGTGGCTGAAGGTATTGCTGGAATTGCAATCCTGCATCGCTGCCTCTCAAAGTTCCGACCTCTTTCATCTGATTGGTTCAGATTCACCCTAAAGGGAAATTGGCTATTTGATGTTGTCTTGGGATGCCTAATGTTTCCCCTGGTCAACCGGCTCTCACAATTCAACCTAAATTTGTTGCCTATGTTACCCTCGACACCTATTACCGTCTCAAATGTTGAGCAATCAATTGTTGCACGAGATCCAGTGGCAATGGCACTTTATGCTGTAGTGGTTTCCATTTGTGCCCCTGTCTGGGAGGAGATTGTCTTTCGTGGGTTTCTTCTTCCTTCCTTAACCAGGTACATGCCTGTCTGGTGCTCAATTTTGGTGAGTTCAGTAGCTTTTGCATTGGCACATTTCAATATGCAAAGGATGCTCCCACTTATATTATTAGGAATGGTGATGGGTGCTGTTTTTGCTCGATCAAGAAACATGTTGTCTTCTATGCTTTTGCATAGTTTATGGAATGCCTTTGTATTTATAGATCTCATGAAATAAGTTTTTCATGTATTTGTTAATTATTTATTGGGTCTCAGTTTCCCTTACTTTTTTGTTCTTTGTACATGTACAGATTTACTGTAGGCTCTTCGGGGGGGTTCGTATTTATGATCAATTTACTAATGTAGGACAACTGTGGGAGAGATTCTCCTACAGTCATAAATCCATTACATTGTTGAATAGCTGGAAAGGTTAGGTAAAAGGTCTGATAATGTAAAGAATTTGTGCGGAAGTTGGCACATGTTTGGATTCATGGTTCATTTAATCTGACAACTTCAAGAAAGTTTGAGTTTATAATCTTGCCCTGTAAAGTTTAAGCATCACTTTTTGGCCTGTTTCTTGGCTTTTGGTTGGTAGGGTTGGGAGTATAGCTGCTTTTAGCATTGAGGTTGAATACTCTTGCAATTACATGGTGCCTGAGGGTAAAAGGGAAATAGATTGGGGGGGGGTATGTAAATTTATCCAAAGCGAGCTTCTTTGCTCTGAAATGTCTCAAATGGTTAAGCTGATCGGTATGCTGCATTTCATTGTTGGGCTCTAAGAGGTATCCTTGAATGTTTATGATACTCATGATGAATTTGACACCTGATAACTTAGTTACTGCAGTTTAGTATATCTGTATTTTTGGTTGCTGTTTTGCTTTTCAAGCTAATAGGTTTCCGACCAATAGGCCTGAGAATTTTACCCAACAACTCATCAACCCGCCCAACCCAACTCATTAATTACCCAACCCAATACAAGTTACCCAAATGACCCGTCAAATTTTCGCGAGTTAACCCGGGTTGAACTTGCGAACCCATTCTAACCCGTCAAAACAAAACAAATGTAAAATGCAAAACAAAACAAATGTAAAATGCAGGCACTTACTTAGGCTGATCATGTACAAGATATTGAGTCCTTAAATATGAATGAAACAAAGGGATTGAATTGAATTAAGGTCAAAGCCGCATTTCCTAACCAAATACTTCCCATTTATGTAAACTCCATTGCAGTTGCCTTCTCTCACTTTATTATTTCCTTCGTCTCATAATTAATATTACATTATTTTTAAACGTTAAAAAAAGAAGTATTTCAGGTGTCGATATCCCAATATCCCAAAATGAATGTCAAAATAACTCGTTACCCACCTTCAACCCATTACCCGCCTTATCTCGCTTTAACCCGATCCAACTCAACCCGATTGCCAGGTCTACAGGCCAACTTAGAAACATTCTGTTAAGGAATTGATTGGAGTTTTGAATGTTTGGATACTTTGCTGGTGTCTTTTGTCCTAAAGGAAGACATAAATGGGGGACCGTTTGGTTTCAGGTCACTTTCGAGTTTTGGTTTTCTCCGACAATAATGGGGACCAATGTCTGCTAGTTTGTTTTCTTTCGGTTGATTGGGAATAATTGTTTAGAAAAATTCTGAATGACGATGATGTTTCTATCTCTAGCATTAATGAAGCCGGTGAATAGTGTACTTGCCACCACTCAAGACTGTTGGTGGTAAAAGCCTGAGATCTCCTCACCAAGAGAATTTTCGATATTTTTCCCTCAATTTCAAAATATACCTGTTTCTCTGATTTATCGATATTTTCCCACTTGGTGTATAGAAATTTTAGTGTTTTTAATGTTGTATTTTGCCTGTCTCTTGATATCTGCTTCTCATTGTTGTGAACCGATGGAAGTGCATTCCCAGTAATAAATAAATAAAATATCAACTTGTTCCTTGGTAGGACATACTAATAATTATGATTGTTGTTATTACAATAATATCAATGATGAGCATCTTGAATTCAAGTTTAATATATGAGGTCCATAGAGCTGACACCTTGTTATCTTGTTCATCATAATGATAAAGAAGGCTATTTTTTTTTTCACCTTGTTGTCTTGTTCATCATAATGATAAAGAAGGCTATGTTGTTTTTTTTTTTTTTTTTTGTGTGAAATGGCTGAAGCTTTTGCAGTTTTTCACTCTTCATGCTCTCATATATGTATATTTTTTGGGTGGTCTGTTCCTCTTTTTGATTGGCGGGAATGAAAGGTTGCATTTTAGTAGAAAGCTCGTTCTCTAAGCAGTTGATTCCATTGAAGGTCTTGTCCTTCCCTACCCGATTTTCTGAATTGGCATACTGGATAATCCATACACAGTGTGTGTGTGCGGGAGTGAATATAGATAAGCAGTAGTTAGTGACTAGTGAAGCTAAGCATAATCTCGACTGATAGAATACAGCAACATGGGGTTTATTAATGAAAGCATATGTTTAAGTTCTCATTAACCCCCCTCTTTATGTTTCGGGAGTGGCATGCTTTGTTTATAGGGTGTTACATGAACTTATTTCCCTAAAGATTGAACCTTTAAATCTTTAATAACTTCATATTTGCTAGGATTGGTATAATAAAGTTGTTAGAGGACTTCACCTTCTTTGGAAAGTATGTTAAATATCTATTAAAAAGGGGTAAAGTATTCATTCCATGATAAATCATGAGGGCCTTGTGTGGGGTTCAGACATGTCTCTTTTTTTTTTTCTTTAATTCATAATTGTAAATTGTCTACTAGTATATTTGAACAACCACATATTACCTATGTCCCATGACAATGGGCACAAAATTGGGAGTGCACGGAAATTAAGGAGAGTATGTATATATTCAAAAATATTGTGAGTGGGAAAGTGGTTGCATTAAAAGTGGGGTTGGATTTACAAGCGGTACCCACAATTAAGTGTGTGAGTATGACTAGTGGATATTTGTGCGTATTGTTATGGGACGGAGGGAGTATGTGATATGCTAGAAGAGGATAGTAGGGTGGTCACATACATGTGTGTATATATGTGAAATATATTAAACCAAAGTGAGGGACTTTCAATATTACCAATCTTTAGCCTTTTAACTAGACTCCTTGTCTCCTTTCATTCTGTGTATACTTTCTTTGCTATGGAATCTTCACAAGGTCTCTCCATTGAGAGCTTTTCTTACAGTTGGCTAGTAAACTCAAAGACATCAGACAATAGCCCAGATAGCTCTTTCAGAGCCTCTCTTGATGCTGCATCCGATGAAGCTTCCTTCATCGAGATGGACCCAAAACTTTCTCCCTCGAAAAGATTTTTCGTAGTACACCAAGATTTCAACTTTGATTTCCCAGCTGTCCCGTCTCCTTTATCTGTTGTTCATGCTGATGAGCTCATCTCCAATGGCTTCCTTGTCCCTCTTTTTGTCAAACCATTGAAGAAGATGGAAGAGACTTATGATGACTCCTTGTCCGATTCCCTTGAATCTTCTTCTTCACCAACACAAGAAAATATTTGTTTATTTCGAAAAATTCGGTGTTCTTCAATGAGAAGATGCCAAAGATTTTCAAAGAGGGTATTTCAGAAGTATTTGGAGTTTGTTAGACCAATTTGTCTGAGAATCAAAAGAAGAAAGTCGAGAATGCAGGGAATGAAAGGCTGGGAATGTTCATCTGCTACATCTCCGAGGTCAAGTGTGGCGTACTCTGTGGATAAATGGCGGAGATCGTGTGATTCTGAGAGCTCTATCTATGAGGCAGTTTTGCATTGCAAGAAAACAATTGGTATGCTTCAATTCTCTTAAAGCTGATGAATCTTATTATTCTGATAAATGAAAACTTGTTCGGATATTGACGTTCTACGCACTTTTTTTGTCATTTCAGGTGACAAATGAAGCTGCAGTATAAAAAGGAGGCAATATCGATTAAACAATCTTTCAAGGAGATTGAAGATTTCATGAAGATCTTCTTCAGTTGCTTCTCCTAGTCATCTGTTGTATCTTTTTAAGGGGATGGCTCAGTCCAAGAGGCTCCGAGTCAAACAGTCTTCCCAAGTACATATCCCCTCTTTTGTTACTCCCTCCGTCCCATAATGAATCTCCAAAAAATGATCAAGAGCTATTTGAATTTTTTTGGACATTTATTTTGGGACGGAGGGAGTATTTCACAGGGGGTAGGAGGAATTAGGGCATGTAGGAATTGAGGAAACTGATTGTTATTTTTCCTTCTTTTTTCCTAGTGGAGTGGAAGTAACTCTAACAAGGAGGATATATTATTCTCTTTTTTTTTTTTATTGTGAAGTTTATAATAATTGTTTTTTTTATTGAAAATACCCTGAAAGCAAAACCAGCTTATCCACCCGTAATCCTAATTCCTAGTTAAGCATTGTTTGGGTGTTTGATTTTTGTTATTAACTAGCTTTCGCGATTATAAAGATATTGAGCTACTCCTTTTTCGTGGTTGTGATGAATTCTAGATTTTATCGCTTCAATTTAACATTTATTTCCCAAATTTAAGTACTCCTTTGGGATCTTGGGGAAGATAGTTTCATTTTTTTCAGCAATTTATTTGATTGAATTTTGAAAAAACAATTAGGAAAGAATAATTATATGAATTACTTTTTAAAAGGTGTTAATGATACTTTAAAAATAATATTCGTAACTATTTTTATACTTTCATTATGATCGATAAATTAATGAAAATATATTTGTTGGTCCCAAAGGTGGCAACAAGAGTGAAAATACAGCTAGAGGGGGGGTGAATAGCTGTTTAAAATTTTTCGCCCTCTATTTAAAAACTAAACCTCTCGCTTACAAAATCCTCTTGCAGTTGATAATAGACTGCAAGTGATAGTGTAAAATGCACAGCGGAATATTTAGAGTTACAAAGTGGTTTTGATAGAGGAGGTTTGTAAAGCGGTTTTAGCAAAGTAGTTGGTACGTGCGGTTTACAAACAAGTGAGGTTTTGACAATGTTAACTCCAAACACTATTTCACAATAATGGATATCTAAATAAAGATCAAACAGAGACAAAGATAAATAATTAGTAAGCACAAGAAATATAAATGCAGAAAGTAAGAACACGCTATTTGGAGTGGTTCAATCGATAAACGATCTACGTCCACTACCAAGATGGTTAGTCTTGGATTTCTAAGAGAGATTTTATATTAAGTATTTGAGAGATTACAAAGTACAATAAAATCTTTACTATGAAGAACAAATCCAAAACTATAACCAGTGTATCTCAAGTGTTTAATCTATGTGATTAGAGCAAATGAGGTGTGTGTGTGAGAACAAGATCAAGGCTCTTTAAATCTGTGAGATGTAGAGCTCAATGATTCTTGAATGTGTTAAGGCTTGATTTCTGGGCTTGGGAATATTTCTTGAAGTTTGAAGATGAAGATTCAAAGGACTAAGAATTTCTGGGCAGAGCTTCAACTTCTCATGAACACAGCAATTTTTCTAATTTTTCAAGCAATCTTCAAATGGTGAAGATTAGGGGTATTTATACCCAAGCATCCAAAATGTAGCCGTTGGACACACAATGTTGAAGGTCAGTACTTGATTCTTTCTTATTGGTCCACAAAGAACCACTTTTGTCCTTTGGTACAGTAGTTGCGAGATAAAGGCGATAATGCTCAGTGCAAGCAATGAGGTTTGGACACCTGTCACCTTTTCAAGATCCTTGCAGATCTTCTCTGACTTTGAATCACGTGACAAGATAAGGTGGTTGACATTGGATATTGCTGATGTGGATCACAAAGTCAAAGAGCGGTTCACTTCAAGTCTCAATCATTGGGGGCGGTTCTGGAGTACAGGCGGTTTGACAAGTGCGGTTGGTAACTCCAGTGAGGTTGCAAAGTGCGGTTGATAATGAGCTGCAAGGTGCGGTTCATCATAGGGCGGTTGCACTTGAGTAGTTCAAGAGTAGTTTCAAACAAAGGATTTCACCAAGCAAATGCTAAGGGCGGTTTTGCTAGGGCGGTTCCAAAGAAGCGGTTTGAAGCTTACGGCTTGACTCTTAATTCCAATGAGTCTGTGCCAGTCTTCAAGCCTAATCTATAAAATGGACTTAACTAAGAAATTGAAGTCTAAGCTTCATTACATAGGGTCCTAAAGTCCTTAAAATAGACAGGAGGTTATGGTATCAATCAAATCTAATATAAATATAGGAGGGTTAAAACATGCATACCCAACAATCTCCCCCTATTTGATTGATGCCATTACCTACTATAACTAAAGCAAACATTGTACTTGGTAAAAAAACATGTCCATAAGAATTAACATGGTAAATCATGTCCCAAGTCAATGCACACACTTAGCTTAAGCTATAGATTTATATACTTTCTAAAGAATAAGACTTACAATATGGAAAGTAAAGAAATGCATTCAGTGCACTTAAAAATTGTGAGTTTAAGTTCAAAGTGCGGTTTAAACTGAATGTTTAAACATCAATTCAAAATGGTGATTTTTAAGTTAGAAAATATTTGAATGAGATTTAAATACCATATGAGGTTTCATTGTTCTACAAACAAGCAGTTTGATATGAACAAGGTTTTTGGAACCATGATGCAATTTCCATTAATTCCTCAGGCGGTTACAAAAAGGAATGAAAGAAAATTACAGGGTTGCAAAAAAAACAAAAGTTGGACTAAAGGAAATACAAAGAGGGTGCGGTCCAATCAACAAAAGAGTTTATAAAAATTACAGAGCAAAGGCGGTTCTAAGGTTGGTGCGGTTCTTCACCTTGCTGCTGCTGCGGTTGGTTGATCTCTGGGTTCCTTGCAAGATTTGAGGCAGAGGTTTCAGACTTCAAAGATTTTCTAATTCTTCTCACCTCATCTGCGGTCCTTCCTTGAGCGGTCACCAATCTCTCTAGGATATTTGCTTGAGAATCAATTTTGAGATTGGCATCAGAGACAGCTTTGGAATTATCAGACACTTGATCAGATAGCTCACCAATTGAGGTTTGAAAGGAGGAGTTCAAAGAATTGAACAAGGTGTGAATCTCCCCCTGAACTGCTGCGGTCTGAGCAGAGATAGCTTCAGTCATGGGATCAAGATCAACAGTCACTTGGATGGAGGATTTTAATTCATTGACTGTGGCTTCAAGTTTAGTGGTGAATCCTAGCTTGATATTTTCAAGGCGGTCATTGAATTCATCCTTGACTTCATTTAACTTGGCCATCAAAGCATCATCAAGGGAGTTTGTCTTGATTTCCAGCTTCTCTTTGACATCATCAATTTCCAGAAGGATATTTGCTTCAACCGCATTCAAGGCGGTTTGAAATTCTTGAGTAGAAGGCGGTTGAGAATTGACAGATTTAAGGAATTCAGCTTGAAGGGAATCAAAGGCGGTTTTGGAGGAGGTTGAGAGTTGAGAAATCATTTCCTTGAGGTCGAGTCTCCGAATGATTGGATTTGAACAACACCTTCAGCTAGATCCTTCTTGAAACCTTCAAAGCAGGACTCAGCTGAGGATTTGACAATGTTTGCTAAGTCCTTCTCCCCCTTAATGGCATCAAGCCTCTGAGCAAAACTCTTGAGGGAGTTCTTATGATCAGCCATTTGAAGGGTTTGAGAGGCAATCAAATGAGATTGAGATTCAGCTAACTTTTGAAGGGAGCGGTTGGAAGACTCAAGGGAGGCATTAGAAGCAGTTAGCTTGATAATGTGGCCTTGGTTTATTAGGAGTTGGGATTGGATAAGATTAAGGGTAGAAAGGATTTGGGAGTAGTCAGTTGGTGGAGGAGCGGTTGATGATGAGGGAATAAAAGTGAAGGCAGGAGGCGGTTCAGAGTAGGTAGGAGGAGCGGTTGAAGGGATTTGGGAAAGGAGGGTTTGAAAAATACGTGAGGCAGGTACAGTATAAGGAGATGAGGTTAGAGTTGAGATGGGGGTGGTTGGGATGGGGGCGGTTGGGAGGGGGGCGGTTGGGATAGGGGTGGTTGGAATAGGGGTGGTTGGAATAGGGGCGGTTGGGATAGGGGCGGTTGGTATAGGGGCGGTTGGTATAGGGGCGGTTGGGATGGGGTTGGAATGAGTTGAGTTGGATTTTTGTGGGGAAAAGATAGGGGATTTTTGGGTGCGGTTTGAGTTATGAGGGGATGATTGGTGTGAGGGTGAATTTTGTGGTGAAGGAGTTGGAGATTTAAGTCTAGAGGTTGAATGGGCTGGGCCTGTTGATGGCTTTGATGTCCATTCAGTAAAGGCTTTGGGAATTGAGGTGGCTTGATTTTGAGGGGTTTGAAATTCAGAAGGAGATGATGAATTTGAATTGGATATGGAGGAGGATTTATCAAAGTAGGAGGAGGTTTCACCAGGTATTTTGAGGTTGGATTTGGCAACAGTGTGAAGGTAGTGTTTCTTTGGAGGGGTTGTTTTCTTGGCCATTTGTTTGAACCTCCTCTTCTTGGGATTCTCCCCCTGAGCGGTTGCAGTTTTGGGAGGAGGAGATGGAGAAAGAGGTTTAGGAGAAAGGGATTTGGAAGGAGAAATATGTTGGGTAGGAATTGGAGAAGAGGTTTGAGTTTGAATGGGTGAAGAAGGAGGAGTTGGAGCAGGAGATATGGTTGGAGAGGGAGGTGGTTGAGTTTGAGGGATTGGTTGCGGTTGGGGTGGAGAGGTTTGGGTATAGATTTTAGATTTGAGAACAAAGATTACTAGTACGTGGCATTGTAATCCAAATTTATCCCACACATGCAAGCAGTGTTTGAAAGGGGAAGGTTATGGTTTCCAGCCTATATACTAAGTAAAATTTCAATAAAAGTAAAGGAAGAAATTTTAAACAGCATGCGATTTCAAAGGAATTTGAAAAAGCGGTTCCAGCATGTGGTTTATGCGAACAACTCGTCACTAAAAAATAGCTTGCGGTTTCTAAAATAGAGGGAATGCGGTTTCCTACAATCTGTTGGATTTCCAAAATAGACATGCGGTTTGAAAACATAAAAAATATGTGGTTTAAAGAATGCGGTTTCAAATGCATGTACCATGCGGTTCTGAGTGAAAAGCGGTTCAACTGCATGACGAATTTTTTTTATTATTTTTTTTTAAGATAAGAAAAAATAGAAGTTACTATATTGAAATGCGGTTGAGATCCAAGCGGTCAATGTTGCAGCAAGCGGTTTGGCATAGGCGGTTGGGGCAGCGTGACTACAGCGGTTTGATGCACGCGATTTCAACAGGGGAAGTTTGAATCCTCAACAGGAATTTCAACCTATACTTAACAAACAAGTTAGCAAATAAAAAGTATGGAATTTATTTAAGTTCAAGCATACCCATTTCTCCTCTGAGGAAAGAAAACCTCTTGGAGTCAAGAGCCTTGGTGAGGATATCAGCAATCTGGTTGTCTGTCCCCACGTACTCTAAATGGATATTCCTCTTCTCCACATGGTCTTTGAGGAAATGATACTTGATATCAATGTGCTTGGTCTTGGAATGCATGACAGGGTTGTTGGAGACTGAAATTGTTGAAGTGTTGTCACACATGATAGGGCAATTCCCTTCATGGATTCCATAGTCCACCAACTGCTGCTTCATCCAAAGGATTTGGACAGAACAACTACCAGCGGCAATATACTCGGCCTCTGGTAGACACTGAAGCTGAAGCTTGCTTCTTCTGGCCCAAGCAACTAGTCTATTTCCAAGGAAATGACAAGTACCACTAGTGCTTTTCTGTCAATAGTACAAGTGCATAATCTGCATCTGAATAACCTACAAGGTCGAAGTTCGAATCTTTGGAATACCAAAGTCCAAGGTTAGTGGTTCCGGATAAATAGCGGATTATACGCTTGCAGCAATAAGATGTGCTTCTCTAGGATCTGCTTGGTAGCGAGCACATACACGACACTAAACATGATATCTGGCCTACTAGCAGTTAAGTAAAGTAATGAGCCGATCATACCTCGATATAAAGTTTGATCAACTTTCTTACCTTTGAGATCCTTATCTAGCTTATTGCCGGTGGCCATAGGAGTATCATATGCTTTAGCATTTTCTAATCCAAACTTCTTTATCAACTCCTTGGTGTATTTGGCTTGGCTGAGGAAAATACCTTCTTCGCATTGCTTGATTTGAAGCCCGAGGAAGAATGTTAATTCTCCCATCATGCTCATCTCAAACTTGCTTTTCATTAGCTTTTCGAAACGCTTACAAAGTAACTCATTAGTAGAACCAAAAATAATATCATCAACATAAATTTGAACAAGTAAAGTATGCTCATTATATTTGGCAATAAAAAGAGTTGTATCAATTTTACCGCGTTTAAATCCTTTTTCTAGTAAAAATTTAGAAAGAGTCTCATACCATGCCCTTGGAGCTTGCTTAAGTCCATACAAAGCTTTTTGGAGTTTGTAGACATGATTGGGAAATTTGGAGTCTTCAAATCCAGGAGGTTGGGCAACATATACGGTCTCTTGCAGTTTGCCGTTGAGAAATGCACTCTTTACGTCCATTTGATATAACTTGAAATGCTTGAAAGAGGCGTAGGCTAAGAAAATCCTAATAGCTTCCAATCTTGCAACTGGAGCAAAGGTTTCATCATAATCAATTCCTTCTTCTTGCCTATATCCTTGTGCAACCAACCTTGCTTTATTCCTAGTGATGCTTCCATTCTCATCCATCTTATTCCTAAATACCCACTTAGTTTCTATCACTCCTTGATCCTGAGGTCTAGGCACCAAAGTCCAGACCTTGCATCTTTCAAACTGGTTGAGTTTTTCTTGCATAGCAACGACCCAACTGGAATCTTGGAGTGCTTCATCAATCTTCTTGGGTTCAACTTGAGACAAAAGTGAAGTATGCTCATCATAATTCGATCTCCTTGTTTGAACACCGGAAAACAGATCACCAATCACATTTGTGAGGGGGTGACTGCTGACTTCACGAACCTCTGGGGTAAGTCCTCTGGTTGACCGAGGTTTCTTGAAGATCTTCAATTGGAACGTCGTTAGATCCTTCAAATAAGTCATGGAATGTAAGTTGACGAAGAGCTTCTATAAGTCGGATAGGGAATTCTCAACTTCTTTTCCCTGCAGGTTGCATCCTGGAGTAGGAACTTCAGTGCGGTTTGAAAATTGCGGTTTGAGGGAATGTCGGCTGAGGTGCTGGATTTTGCGGTTGAGGTTCAGTGCGATTTGGGATGGTTCACCTGGTTCATTATGCTCAACAAAATCATCAAGAACATTTGGAGCCAAATGTGGCTCAAGGAGAGAATGCTCATCAAAAGTAACATGGACAGACTCAACTATTTTTAAACTAGTTTTATTGAAAACACGAAAAGCTTTAGAATGTTTAGCATACCCAACAAAAATACCTTCGTCGGCCTTGGCTCCGAATTTACCTCTATTTTCTCTTCCGTTGTAGAGGACAAAACATTTGTAGCCAAAGATCTTGAAGAATGCAATGTTGGGGGTTCTTCCTCGCCAAAGCTCATAGGGAGTCTTGTTATAGGTTTTGTTGATGAGGGAGCGGTTCTGAGTGAAGCATGCGGTATTGATTGCTTCAAATTTCAAAAATACCGAGGTAGCTTCGTTTCGTATATCATTGTCTTTCCAAACCTCAATCAACGTCCTATTCTTCCTTTCCACAACCCCATTTTGTTGTGGAACACCAGCGGTTGAAAAATTGTGATCAATCCCATGGTCATCACAATACTGAGCAACACCGTTGTTCTTAAATTCTGTTCCATTATCTGATCGAACACTAACGATGTCATCTTCTTTTTGAGTTTGGAGCCGTCTGAATAGTGCGGTGAGAATCTCATAAAGATCATCTTTGGAAATCATCATCTCAACCCACGTATATCTTGAGTAATCATCCACCACCACTAAAGTATATCTATTTCCTCCAATCTTGGCAAAGTGGTTACGGGTCCAAACAAATCTATGTGAAGCGGTTGTAAGCATCTTGAAGTTGATGGAGCGGTCTTGCCGGTGAAAGACGACGCGGACCGCTACTGCCGGCATGCACCGCATTTCTCCGGATGGTGGTCAGCCACTTTGGGTAAACCACGAACGAGGTTTTCCCTTCCAATCTTTGCAAGATACTTGAAGTTCAAGTGGCTCAACCTCTTGTGCCATAGCCAACTATTTTCGCTCACATTCTTAGCTACAAAACAGAGATTAGTAATACTACATGCAGAATTTAGATCAATAATATAAATATTACTTTTACGAATCCCTGTGAGTAGGGTGACGCCGGAAATGCTATCTTTGATAAAGCAATTTGATGAAGTGAAGTTGCAAAGCATTCCTTTGTCGCAAAATTGAGAAATTGAAAGGAGGTTGTGCTTGAGTCCATCGACAAGAGAAACCTTCTCAATAGTTAGGTTTCCTCTCCTTATAACACCATATCCAATGGTCTTGCCTTTGTTATTGTCACCAAAGGTTACAGACGGACCACTTGCTTCAACGACATCTTCAAGTAATGATCTATCTCCAAATCATATGTCTTGAGCGTACCACCGTCAAGATACCATTCATTATCCTTGGAGTGACCAAATGAAGCGAGAGGACCCGAAATGTAAACATTAAGAACGAGGTCCCCCTTTATTCTTTTGGGTCCTGAGGTTAGCAACTCTTTACGACCCACACCTGTTTGACAGAAGGAGGTTTGCTCTTCCTGGCATTGGGTGTGAACCGCAAAAGGCATTCTGCAGCCTTGTGACCTAAACCATCACACACAGAACATTTATAGAAACTACAAGCATCATGAGGTTTTACTAACTCCTTACTCTTCTTAGGAGTTCCATGCGGTTTGGGACAAGGAAGCGGTTTGGGAGGTGCGGTTCCAGCTAACATTCCAGCTGATACAAAGGGAACAGGCTTTGGTTTGACCACGTATTTCCTGGGAACGCTATTCTTGCTTTTGAAGGCAGGAGGAGCGGTCGAAGGAGAAGCGCGGTCGACACTGAGTTAGCAGAACCGCCTTTTCCACCGTAAGAGGTTGAGCAGGATTCTACCAATTCCATAAGCCATTTCCTCTTCAGGTGCTTCCGCAGAATTCTTAGGTTTTAACACAGAATTCTTCCCATATTGCTTTCCTTTAGGGTAGACATAATTTACTTGTCTTGCTTTACCCTTTCCCTTAGCATGCTTCTCCTTGGGAATTTCTTTAGTTAGTTCTGGAAATTTCTCATCCTTTTCACTAGAGGATGCACAATTCTCCTCTTCCTCAGATCCAAACCCTAGACCATCCTTAGTTCCAGGAGGAACTTGGAAGTCCAAGATTTTATCCTTGGTGGATTGAGACTTGAGCCACGAATCAATAATCTTTTGGCGATCGTCGATTTGGGTTACCAAGTCATCATTCCTGAGTTGAAGTGCAGCAACCTTAGTTTCAAGGATGCGGTTTTGATCAGCAAGAGGAGTCATCTGTTTGATTTGGTCCTTAAGATTAGAAATTTCAGACCTCATCACAGTTTTCTCCGTCTTGTACAGATTAAGTTCATCATGAGCTAAGCTTAAGGCTTTCTTAAGATTAGAGAATTGATGGATCACCATTTCAGCTTCCTTGAACATCTTTTCATGTTCCATGGGAGAAATGTCACGACCCGAAACCTAGGCTCTATTTTATTCACGTGTTGGGCACGTGGAGCGGGGCCGTAACATTTTATTGGTTGCATTTTCCAATAAGTAGGATTTTTATGTGTTAGTTTTAACATTTTAATAATAAATTATTTGACATTTTAGTATGTTAATAAATTGTGTGATATTTTAAGTGTGTTAGTAAATAAATTTTAATTATTTAATGTCTAAATGGAATAATAATAATTTTGTAGTTGACACTTCAATTATTGAAATTTTAAATAAAAAGCTTTAAAAAAATGTTGAAGGGCTTAGGTGGCAATTGTGAAACTTAAGATGTTTTGGTGTTATAACTTGAATTGGGAGGTGCAAGAGTGTAACATTTATTTATATAAATCCTTACCTTCTTCCACATAAGTCCATAGCCTTCCAGAGAGAGAGTCCGGAGAGAAGAGAGTCGCGGAGAAAGAAAGAAAAGAAAAGAAATAACTTTCTCCGTCCCCAAAATATTTTCCAAAAATTCCTAAAAATCAACCGTTGGTCCGATTAACGATCCGACTGCGGCAGAACGATCAGGAAGGCGAGGAGAACGTTTAGAGCCGATCAGATTCTATTTTTATTCCGGCACATTTTTGGGTAAGTTATTATGATTTCTTTCAAATAATTGCTCATATTAAAATAAATGTTGATATTATGTGTTCTAAATGTTATTTGGTATTATGGGACCAAAATATTTGGCTTTTGATAAATTTCGGAATTTATTTGGGTTGTAATAATAAAATAAAAGAAATATGGATTGTTAAAGGAGTATGTTAGGATTTTGTAGAAAATGAGAAATAAATGAATTTTGGATGATTTTACATGATTATTTGGGTTCTTATAAGAAAATTGGCTAAAAGGCAAGGTTGGGATTGTATTTGTTATATAATGTTATTACTAGCATTTAATTGATTATTGGTAGATTTAACAATTTGATTGGTTTTGGAATGATGAAAAAATGAGTAGGAAATGAGTAAGAAAATGGGTTGGTGATTGAGAAGGGTATAGATGTTATATGATGTTCGAGGAGAGAGACATGGCATGAAGGGAGTATCATTATATTCTAAATATATATCTAGTAAAGTTGGGTGAATAAGAGTACTGGAATGTCATGACCTTGGGAATTGGGTTGTGAATGTTGACTTTGTATTTTAATGGGTATTGGGAATTTTAGAATCATTTTAGATAAGTTGTTATGTTTCCTTTCAAGGTTGAGCATATGAAGTTATAAAATGTTGAAATGTGGTAAACTATGTTTGGGGACTTGTTTACTTAAGTTTCTTGGTTAGGGAATGGATTAGGAAGGATTTGGAGTTATGTCATGGCAAAGGTGGTAGAAGGGTTGGATTGGCATGGTGAATTGTGGTGTATAAGTGATATAGTATAGTGTGAGTATGATTATATGTTAAAATTGGTATATAAACTTGTTTGGTTTGGCTTGGGACAGCTTTGGGAAGTTGAAAATTTGTGTTTGTTGGGACTGTGCTGGTGTGCTGAATCTGATGTCTGATTTTGGTCGTGGCACGAGTCGTGCCAAGGAGCACGAGTCGTGCCCTTGTGCCACTCGTGAACACGAGTCGTGAAGAATAGCCAAGTCGTTCCGGGAAGTTTGTGGGAAAAAGGCACGAGTCGTGCCAAGGGTCACGAGTCGTGCCCTGCATCAGAATTTCTGAATTTACTTTTAAAGCTTAAGAACCTATTCAACGTGAAACATATTTGAACCCTCTCTAAATATGATTAAAGTAGAGCACTTTTGCTATACATCGATGTTTTAATTGGTTGAAACGGATATTGGGAAAGGCTTTAAATATTGACTTGAAATGGGTTGAAAGACAATTGTGGAACCTGAACCAAAGTTAATAAAAACTTGGTAAATGATTATGAAACCTTTATAGGGAGTGTTTAATAGTGCGACACGGATATCTCGGGCTTATTAGAGTTACTTTGTGCCATATGTAACTAAGTATACATGGTTATTGGGTTATTAAGGGCATGAAATAAATGTTGCTTGGAAAAGGGAAACCATTGTGAATTGATAACCAAAGTTTATAGAAACTTGGTACTAGATCGTGGAACTGGTATGTAAATGGTACAATATGATATTATGAAAGCGTAGAGTTACTTGTATGTCATCGTACCTCCGTGTGCTTATCTATGGATGTTTATAGATTGAATTGGGGCGTGAAATAACTGTTGCACGTCATCATTGTATTATTTATGAGCATACATGCCATACATGGATTATATTGACTCATTAGTGTTTATATACATGTTACACTAATTGAGATGTTCAACATGAGTAATTGTACCATGTTTTATACTGTTCAACATGAGTAATTGTACCATGTTTTATACTGTTCAACATGAGTAATTGTACCATGTTTTATACTGTTCAACATGAGTAATTGTACCATGTTTTATACTGTTCAACATGAGTAATTGTACCATGTTTTATACTGTTCAACATGAGTGATTGTACCATGTTTATATATTGATATCCTATTGGGTGGATTTAAATTCAAGTAACTGTTATGTGCTTGAATGTGATTATGATTATGTTTAATATCAGCTGATATTTCGGGGGTATAATGGAATACGACCACTTATGAGAAGTTGTAACATAAGGTGCTCGGGTTTCATTATACACAATGTCCATTCCACCCCACTGTGGCCACAGTTTGGGGCTCAGTTACTATGAATATGCCTAAGCAGTTCATAGGATACTGATACCTTACATGGTTCCCTGAAAAATGGGTCTTGTAAGGCGTGAATAGGCCTAAGCCGTTCACACATATAGAGGATGGGTTCCCATGAGGATGTAAGCCCATACCCACGTGGTACGACTTATTGTTCAGACGGGAAAAGGTAAGATCAGGTAATGTAATGTGTTTACAGTATTCCAAATATGATGTTGAACAACTTGTTTACGTGTTGCATCTTATTTGGCATCTTGCTGCATGCATAATAGCTTACTGAGATTCTTTCTCACCCCGTCTCCCTTTAATTTTTTTAGATTCAGCTGAGACAGGTAGACCAGACCGGTGAGGCCGGAAAGGAGTTTTGAACGTCTTTGGGTTGACCGGGTATGGTTAGTGTTGAGAGTTGGGAATAAGGTGTGATTGTTATTATTTTGAGGAAAAGTTATGTATAACGGTTTATAAATATTTTCAGTTGTATTGTTGTAAATTAAAACCGGTTATAGTTTGGGTTGCAAAAGTTTATTCAATTTTTCAATTATTTAAACAAAAAGTTTTAAAATTTTTAGAAGTTGGTTTGGGGACCCTCCAGCTGGGGCACGATTTTATAGGTCCCGGGGTGGAGAGTCCTCACAAGAAACCTCTTCCACCACCTTTTTCAAAATTTTCTTTGGAATAGCTTTTGAAGGTGGAACAGTTTTAGATGAGAAAATGGGACGTGAATACGAACAATTTCCTATCTTAATGCTAGGAGTAAGTTTAATATCATCATCCAATTTATAATTTGGAAGTTTTGCAAAAACCTCCTTTTCCTCCATATCATGCAACTCAAATGATTCAGAATCTGAGTCATCAGAAGCGTCTGCAACTAAGCAGAGATTAACCTTTTCGGTTTCATCATCACTTCCATCCTCAGAATCTGTTTCAATCCAAGTTGCTAATTCCTTGGAATTCTCTTCCTCCTCAGCAACCATTCCCTTACGATGAGAAAATTTCGAAGGAAAAGTTTTCTTTTTCATGTATTCATATTTAGGCTGTGGACACTCAGATGCAAAGTGGCCAGGTTTTCTACAATTGTAGCAAACCAAGTCACTCTTCTTCTTTGTATCTGCAGCCCTAGAAAATGTTGCAGGAGGTTTGCCTTTTGAAAAAGATTTTGTGAAAGGTTTTGAGGATTTTCTAAATTTTTGGAATCTTTTCACAAACATGGCAAAATCATCATCATCCATCTCGATGAGTGATGAGGTTGACATGGAAGGATCAGTGGTTTGATTGGATGTGGATGGTTTCTCTTCATGTTCCACTACAGACATAGAAAGCGATTTGGTTTTCCCTTCTATCTCTTGATATGATTTAATTTAAGTTCATAGACTCTAAGATTGGCATACAAGTTACTTAATGACCAAGTACCCAATAGTTTAGAGTCTTCTAGAGAGGTAGCCTTATTTACCCATCTAGAACCTAAAGCAGATAGGAAAGTCATATTGATTTCCTTATCGGTTAAAGTTTTACCAAGAGATCTACAAGCATTAACTACCTCAACATAGCGATCGTAGGTTTGGCCTTGAGGTTTCGTTGGGTTTTACGTTGAAGTTGTTGTAGGATCTTTCAACGGTGTATAATTTGTTTTCCTTGCACTCTTCATCACCTTCGAGGTAGCTCTCTATGGCATCCCACATACGCTTTGCGGTTTTGAGGTACATCACTTTCTCAGAGTTGATACGGGAAGGGTTTCGAAATGATGAACCTCGCCTTGTGTCCCAAGGCAACTATTCTCTTCTCTTCATCCGACCACTCATCTTTTGGCTTTTTGACCTCTGGAGTTTCAGCATTGGTGGTTGCATCAGTGTTAGCCTTCATTGGAATTAGAGGGCCATTGATCACGCACTCCACCAGCATCTCATCTATGGTTTCCAAATGAATAAGCATTCGGCACTTCCAGATGTCAAAGTGGTCTTCGTCCAACATTGGAATGTGTGAATAGTTAACAGTAGTCATTGTCTTTGAGGTTGCCATATCGAATCGGCACACAAGCTGTTAAGCTTGAAAAATAGTGGTTTTAAAATGTGTTAGCTCTGATACCACTTGTTGGTCCCAAAGGTGGCAACAAGGGTGAAAATACAGCTAGAGGGGGGGTGAATAGCTGTTTAAAATTTTTCGCCCTCTATTTAAAAACTAAACCTCTCGCTTACAAAATCCTCTTGCAGTTGATAATAGACTGCAAGTGATAGTGTAAAATGCACAGCGGAATATTTAGAGTTACAAAGTGGTTTTGATAGAGGAGGTTTGTAAAGCGGTTTTAGCAAAGTAGTTGGTACGTGCGGTTTACAAACAAGTGAGGTTTTGACAATGTTAACTCCAAACACTATTTCACAATGATGGATATCTAAATAAAGATCAAACGAGAGACAAAGATAAATAATTAGTAAGCACAAGAAATATAAATGCGAAAGTAAGAACACGCTATTTGGAGTGGTTCAATCGATAAACGATCTACGTCCGCTACCAAGATGGTTAGTCTTGGATTTCTAAGAGAGATTTTATATTAAGTATTTGAGAGATTACAAAGTACAATAAAATCTTTACTATGAAGAACAAATCCAAAACTATAACCGGTGTATCTCAAGTGTTTAATCTATGTGATTAGAGCAAATGAGGTGTGTGTGTGAGAACAAGATCGAGGCTCTTTAAATGCGTGAGATGTAGAGCTCAATGATTCTTGAGCGTGTTAAGGCTTGATTTACGGACTTGGGAATATTTCTTGAAGTTTGAAGATGAAGATTCAAAGGACTAAGAATTTACGGCGAGCTTCAACTTCTCATGAACACGGCAATTTCTCTAATTTTTCAAGCAATCTTGAATGGTGAAGATTAGGGGTATTTATACCCAAGCATCCAAAATGTAGCCGTTGGACACAGTGTTGAAGGTCGGTACTTGATGCTTTCTTATTGGTCACACAACCACTTTTGTCCTTTGGTACGGTAGTTGCGAGATAAAGGCGATAATGCTCCAGTGCAAGCAATGAGGTTTGGACACACTGTCACCTTTTCAAGATTCTTGCGGATCTTCTCGACTTTGAATCACGTGACAAGATAAGGTGGTTGACATTGGATATTGCGATGTGGATCACAAAGTCAAAGAGCGGTTCACTTCAAGTCTCAATCATTGGGGCGATTGCAGGTACGGGCGGTTTGACAAGTGCGGTTGGTAACTCCAGTGAGGTTGCAAAGTGCGGTTGATAATGAGCTGCAAGGTGCGGTTCATCATAGGGCGGTTGCACTTGAGTAGTTCAAGAGTAGTTTCAAACAAAGGATTTCACCAAGCAAATGCTAAGGGCGGTTTTGCTAGGGCGGTTTCAAAGAAGCGGTTTGAAGCTTCTGAACTGCAACTCTTAATTCCAATGAGTCTGTGCCAGTCTTCAAGCCTAATCTATAAAATGGACTTAACTAAGAAATTGAAGTCTAAGCTTCATTACATAGGGTCCTAAAGTCCTTAAAATAGACAGGAGGTTATGGTATCAATCAAATCTAATATAAATATAGGAGGGTTAAAACATGCATACCCAACAATATTATTGGTCAATTTTACTTTAATTGATTAATGCTAAAAAAAAAAAACACAGGAAGATTACAAGAATTGTTATTTATCCCCGCAATATTACTTAATACCCCAGCAATACTTAGTTCACTCAAAAAATTTATCCGTTAACACTAGTAGACACACCACCAACATTCCTATTTCATCCTTTTGATTCCTAAGCCTCCCCTCTTAAATCCTAAGGGTGCGCTCCCGAGTTTTTAAATGAGAGAAAAGGAGGGAAAGGGAAGGGAAGGGAGGGGAGGGAAGGAAATGAAATTTAAAATCTCTCTCGTGTGCTCCCGAGTTAGGAGAGAAAGGAAAGGAAACGCTCAAATTTCCCTCTCCGTACTCCCGAGTTTTGGGAGGAATAGAGAGGAATTAAATATAAATTACGTTTTTACCCTTATCATGAATAAGCGAGATTTTTTTTTTTTTTTTTTTTACAAAACCATTTAAATACCCATTTACGTTCAATACGTAAACAACCCCTCTCTCTCTCTCTCTCTCTATCCGCAAATCCCCATTGCCGGCGTGATCTTCTTCTCCTTCAACCAATTTCTCTCAAAACCTTCTCCCAATCCTCCCTCAAACCTCAATCAAATCTAATTCTCGCCTCAATCAACCTTCACATCCGAAATCAGTTCGCCGACAACAACAATCCACCCTCACCGGCGACCTCTCCAACTCCCTCTCTCCGGTCAAAACCTTCACCTAGCCCCAATCAACCGGCGCCCTCAACACCGTTAAAGCTCCCTCACATCTGAAAGGGTAAGATTGGAATTATGAAAAATTATCTCTTTAATCTGTTTCCTTCCTTCCGTTTCTCCCCATTTTTGAGGTGATTGCTTTGGAGGGAAATGAACCTCACCATTTCCCTCCTTCTCCTTCCCTTCCCCTCCAACCAAAACTCAGGAGCACCAGCACAACGGAAATCCTCCCCCATTTCCTCCCTTTTCCTTCACTTTCCCAGCAAAATCAAACTCGGGAGCGGACCCCAAAAGAATTTGTGAATCGTTGTTGGATAAAAAGCGTGGGCCAAGGCGGAGGGAGTTTCGTACGTCCATAGAGGCTAAGATTTGGCCGGTGAAGCTCCATGTAAGCTAAGGGAGGAGTAATTGGAGTGACTAGTGAGTGGTGATTAGTTTGACTCCGATGTAGACAGAAGGGAGGGAGAGAGAGATCAGGAAGGCATTAGGAGGAGAGAGGACAGAGAGGTTTGGTGAGATTGGCGAATTAGGGTTTCGTAGGTGAGAATTGAACGGATTTTGGGTGCGCCAATGAAGATTGGTGGTACGACGATGGTGGAATTGGGAGTTGAGTTGATTTGGTAGTAGTCGGTCGCCATTGTTGGGGACCTTGGAGCTGTAGTATTTGTAGAGGTTGAAAAGTAAATGCGAAACTTTAAGAAAATAATAGATTTTCTCAAGTCAAACTATGATATGGGCTCCAAAACTCAATCCAATCCCTTTTAACAAATTCTCATACCCCTTCGGCACGATCGTTGTCATAGAATTTGGGTTCTTCTTTCTAAAATAAATAAATCTGGGTTCTTGTTTAAACTGAGTTTGAAGTAAAAGGCTAATATGATAATTTTACTTGATGGCATTTAAAAAAAAATTACATTGCGGGAATATTCAGTAATCGTGCGGGGGAGCGAATAACAATCCTCTAAATTTTATCTTTCCCGTACGCTAATGGCATTGACATGCGACTGCGACGGTGGCCGGTGGTCCAGGACTGTCCGGTAAAAATCTGGGTTATAAAAAAAAAAAAAAGCCAATATAACTGTCAGATATAGTTTCGGTCAAAAAAGATGTACTAATTCAGCTTCAGGCTATTCTTTTTTTTTTTTTAAACATTTTTTTTACTACTCACACACACACTCACACACACACAAAAGAAAGCATTCCCTCTAACTTTCGAGGGGGAGGGGGGAGATCGAATCCATGACCTTCAGGTTGAAAGTCATGAGCTCTAACCACCAGGCCAAAAGGCCAAAACCTGGTGGTTTCAGGCTATTCTTTGAGCAAAGAGAATAATGTCAACTGCCTTTCAACTTACTTTTGTTTATTTTTTATTTCACTTTCAATTTACTTATTAAAAAAAACGTAAATTAAATTATATGTATACAAGAGAGTGACGCTTGAAATTGTGAAAAAATATGTGGGATTTGAACTCCTAACATCTCATACGAAAAGAGAAATCGGATGTCGATTGAGTTAAAGCTCTTTTGATCAGTAAATATAAATAAATTTTGAGTAAATAATAATATAAATATTAATATTTTTATTGACATTTTAAAAACACAATATTTTGGGAGAAACTAGTTTCTCCCTAAGTTATAAAAAGTCCTGTTTTTTTAAACTGATCTTATATTCGTCAAATATTTGCAAGTTGAAAAAAATTGGACTTTTTATAATTTATGGAGAAACTGGTTTCTCCCAAAACTTACTCTATTAAAAATTATTATCGGTAAATTATTAAGTGATTCAGCAATAACAATTTCTAAATTTTATTGAGATTATTGAATTGATATTAATGTTTGATCAAAATTCAATTGTAATCATAAAAAAATCAAATGATACTATTTTTTCAAGACAGGGAAAGCACTGAATTAATTATTTTGGAAATTATTATTTTAAAATAAATAAACAAAAGAAACAGTAAAATGAAATCAAACCTAGATAATAATATTTACCCAAATTTCAAAGGGTGCAAGGGAATGATACCATTTTCCTTGACAACATCACATACCCAAATTAATTATCCTACATCCCAAATTAATTATCCCACATCATACATTTTGGTGTATTCAAACCCAAATTAATTATCCTACATCATACAATGATTTTGGTGTATTCAAGTGTGCCCAAACTCTAAACAAGTCTAAAGGAAGGGGGGCAACAAAGTCCATTGTACATGTGCTTCTACTTTTGGCTACTTAAAGAGTTTGGCAACACACCCCATATATTAGTGTGTGTGTGTGTGTGTAATCACATGCATTGTGTGAAGGATATCAGAAGGGAAGGGAAGGAAAGGGAAGGGGAGGGGACATAGACAAAATGTTATGAAACTTATATAACGAGCTTCTTTAGAAATTAGAATTCAAGATTTGGGGACCAAACACCTCTCACGCTGCTTGTCCCCGATAACCATTTACTCCATACTACTCACTGTCAGTAATTATATATGTGGTCATGTGTCAAAACTCTCACAATATAATCCTTCCGTCACACTCAAAAATACACAAAATTAACTTTACACGAAAATTATGGAGATTTTACGGTGAAGTGTTGTAACTTGTGAATATGAAAATTGAGGTAGGAGAGAGAATGTAGGCTAAAAAATGGTAAATTGATAGTTATTGTTAGTAAGAAAAGTGAATTCCACGAATAAAAAAGTATTAAATAATTTCTATTTTGATAGTCTGCCTTTTTATTTTTAAATGAGACATTAAAAATGAAGATTTATACCTTTTTTCAAATGGATCTCACGAATAAGATAGCATTAAATAGTTTCCATATTTGGGGATTCATAGTGACGCCGCAAAAAAAAAAGGAAAATTCATACTCCTTTTTAATAGTTTGTCTTAGTAAATAAATGTCGGATTTCTAAATAATTATAATTAATTTTAATATAATTTTACCATAACACACGTATAAAAAAACACATTTCTATACTCTTTCTATTTTAAATGGATGTACATAAAAATTTCAAATTTATTTTTGATAAAAAACAATTTTAAAATAAAAAATTGAACATACATTTTGGTACAAAGGGATAACAAGTTAATTACGACACTTAATACTATACTTATATTGTCGCAAAAGTATAAACAAAGACTTGATATGGGTTATGGAGTTATGGCTTGTACAGAGAAACAAAGAGGCAATCTGACTGAACCAACCAATGCCGCCTTGAAGACATTTAGGTATAGGGTCATTGTTTAGGAATTCATTTGGGACAATGAATTAGGAAAACATTTAGGAAGGGATCAATGAATTGTTAAGGAACATAGGAAATGTTTGAATTCCATATGAGTTCATACTAATTCATACATAAGAGTCATAGATGAGTATTCAGTCAGGCTGGGTGATCGTTTATTCCAATCTCGACAATTCACATTATGAGTTAAGAGGTTATTTAATAGTATTTTAGACATTCTGGTTTACCGGTGCATTTCATCCATTTATTCGGCTAGCTCGATCTCAGCGTTTTGATTCGTTAGACTTCTCCAAATCTGCCTGTAGCTTAGTACGGCTTTGAAGGATCTACTCTTCTTCTGATAGGGTCATCGTTAGAGCTGTCAATTCGAGCTGGCGGGGCGGGACGTACCAAACCCACCAAAGCCCGTCATTAAATGAGGCGGGGCGGGCTGACTCAAATTTCTGGCGTGTACTGAAAAAACGTCATCCGAATCCAACCCACCTTAGATTGATGGGTCAGGCGAGCCAATGCAATAAATGAAATTTGAACCTTAAATCATACATAAACCGATAACAACAAACAAAAGGACACAAATTAAAGATAAAATTATTACAGAAAAGCTAATAAAAAACAACAACTAAATGGTCATGTAAAAGAAAAGAGATTGTGGGTAAAGATTTAAACGGATAACATGAAGTTTTGAATATATCAATATCATATATAGCGAAATAAAGATAAAATTGTTCAACAATTAAAGTAATCAGATAACTATTAATGAAGGAAAAAAATACAGTAATTTATTTTGCAAAACAAAACATAGCAATTAACAAAACTCCCAAATAATGTACTCCAATTAAAATACAAGACAGAAACTAACAAAATCAAAGACAGAAACTAACAAAATCACACAATCTATACAGAATCACATCTAATTCATCTTAAGCGCGTACTACAACAAAGTCAATTGAATTTTTCTTTTGCAGAAAAATGGAGGAGGGATCGTTTTTCTCCGATAGATACATACTCCCTCCGTCTCATTCGAAAATGTACAAATTTCCATTTTGGGTGTCCCATTTTAAAAGGCACACACAAAATAGAAACCTTTTTAACACTTCTTTATTAATAAGATCCACTTGTCATAATTACAATATCTATCCGCTTATTATTCTACCACATTTTCTCTCTCATACCTCACTTTTCATATTCGCTAACACTTATTACACTATACACTTTTCTTAATTCCCGTGCAATGTCAACTTTGTGCCTTTTTTGGACGGGACGGAGGGAGTACATTGAAGAGAGAGAGATGTGTGAATTGGAAACAGTAATAGTAATGTGGCAACTAATTAGTGGTGATTGATGGTGGAGTGCACCGGCGGCTATGGAAACCACAACGAGGGCAGCTCGGCGTCTACTTACACTCGGGGTTTCTCCGTTTCTCTCGACTCTGTCTCACACTTCTGACTTCATGATTCAGGTCAGTCCACAAGGTCGATAATATTATCCCAAGAACTTCCAACAGCGACGTTAGGTGGGTGATTTCACCGGCTATACTATACAGACCGACAGATCTTATATGGATCCAAGTTCGGCCCAAACCAAACAATTTTCATGCACAGCCACTTCAAACTTCAAAGGAAATTTGAAACATCCATTAATGTCCATGATCAAATATTCAGAGTAGTTAAACATTTTCAAATTACTCTAATAACATTATAAATATTTTCATCAACTATTCTTCTCCAGCAACCCCTTTTTCAATCCCGTTTAGCTTACCATTCAGAGCTTCACTTTTCAATCCAAGTTCATCTGAACAACCACCAGCCAAAACTTCAAAAACCGGATCTCCTCCTCCCTCTTCAATCGACCTCACCCGACCCGTGAAGATCCGACAACATTGCCCGAACATTCTTTCTTTATTGATCACCCTCTCAAGAAGGCATTTCAACACAATGCGATTGATCCTTGAGCACTGGCTCCGGCGTATTCTCTTTTGTGGTCTCCCTAGTAGTAGCATCTGAGTCAACAAATTTAAGGTAGTTCTCAATGTTATCGGAGCTTGGATTCCGGCGATGATACCATTTTCGGGGCTTTGGCTTCCGGTCGCTAATAGCAATAGCAATGTCGTTCGGGAACAGGTCTTTGAGGACGAATGCGTGAAGAATGGTTGTTAGTAACAGGGCTGTGACTGTCAGTGTAGCAGCTGAACATAGAAAGATTGATAGGGCTTTAGTCATTACACTTTGAACCTCATTCGCATATTTGATGGTAGCGATCGAAGCTCCGGTCATCGGAAAAGTGTAGGCCCACCATGCCAACGAGAACCTATAAATGACACAAAACAAAGTTAAAAGCTTGGAGCTATGGAGTGGTATGAATTATGATAGCTCAAAGTTAGGGAAAATGCACATTTATGCCCCTGAACTCATGGATAAAATGTAGATATGCGCCTCTATTTGCATCGTATCCCTAATTACATGAGCATAAATATTTGCTTCATAGAAAGATAATTATCTCATCAATTAATTCATCTCAGGAAGACAAAGAAGCAATGATTTTACGCGGGAAATATTTCATGTGGAATTCCTACGAGACATTAATGACATCAGCGGTTTTTGTTTTGGTAACAGTATATAGGTAAGGTCAGAGCTATGGAGTGGTATGAATTATGATAGGTTGAAGTCATATGCCTACAAGTTTACAACAAAAAATGTACCTGAAGCCTCGGAAAAAATTAACACGAACCGCCAGTGAGAAATAGAGGAACAAGGCAATGAAGTAGGCGATGCGGGCCCCATTATCGAAGGACCCTTGAATTGTTGCCCATGCCATTGAAGCAACACTAGGTGCAGCAACAAAGAGAAAGAACACAGGATGGAGCTCCTTCGGAAGTGTTTCATTTGTGGGAAGTCTTTGGTATAAAGTAACAAATAAGACGGTGTAATGGGCCAATCCAATGGCAAAGAAGAATATTGGGCCTTCTTTCAGGCCCATTGATGCACCTAATAAGGCCCCCACAAAATTCCCAACAACTGAGAGATGGTTGGAGGGATTAGCCACCTTTGAAAGTCTTCGTTGCCCTCCCGACATCCATTGCCCATAGATTTTGAGCTCGAGAACAAAGATTGGGGCCATGAGAATGTACCACAAAGACGCGTGAAGGTTTTCAGCAACGGCTCGAGGGACACCAATGGCTAAGAACAATAATGCTATCCATGGAGCGAAGAAAAAGTTGACTCGGATTGGGTGATAATATTCGCGACGGACCGCTTCAAAGTAGAATATAACTTTGAGAAGGTAAGTGGTAGCTACAATTGCAAAAAGAAGGAGAGATATGCACCATAGGACAAGGTTTACATTGAGGCTTATGTGTAGGAATTTTGTGGAAATTGAAGAGGCGAGAGTTTTCCACATTATAGCTTGGCTGCTAACACCGAGACATATACCAAAGGATGATATCGGATAGCGAAGGAGAAATGGCCATTGCTTGTCTTCTGGAAGAAGTATTTCCTCAGATGGCTGCAAGAACAAAAAAAACAAAATATATAAAAAATAATAATAATAATAACTACAACAAAAAACCCAAGAATGATACAGGAATACGGTATTGACCCGAGCCCTGGTCCACCCACTTAGCACAAACACCATGGGTTTAATCGGGCTTACCACAGATCCACCCAAAAGTCCATGGACGATGTTGTTGCCCAAAGGTAGTGTAGTGGGTGGAACTTATTTATCATAGTCAAAGTCCATATCTTTCTGATGTAGGATAAGGGTTATCACAAAAAAAAATTACTCCCTCCGTCCCTAAATAAATGTCAAAATTTCATTTCAAGACACTTGAAAATGTGTATTTTTATAATTTTAATGACAAAGGTGCATAAATATTCTTGTTATTCACTTTCCAAACATTTAGTTTTGCAAATATAAAGTGACCAGTGAAAAAAAATTGGTAAAAAAGCATTAGGGACAATTATTTTCAAAATGTCATTCATTTTACAATATTTTTTTTGAAAATCGACATTTATTTAGGGACAGAGGGAGTATAATTTATAAAAACTGAAAACTAACAACCGTAGGAAAAAACAAGAAGAAGAAAAAAACAATGTGTTGTGCAAATTCACTTGTAAAGAGAGGTGAGGGGTAAGAGAAAACACGTACCCTGAGGGTATCCAACTCTGGACCTTCCAAAGCATCAAAATACCGAGCAGCAGATAAAGTCTCCACCTCAACATTCTCAGGAGCATTTGCCTCCGGCAGCTCAGGTTGCCGGGGCTTTCCACGCAAATGCGACAACTGCCTCTGGAGTTTTCCGGACCAAGTTTTAAAAGAATTGTACCTTTTATCTTTGAGCTTATGTATTTTCTGAGACCTTGGTGGAAGGTTCGGAAGGTTTGGAAACTTCCCTTCAGCAACAGCCTCAACCAATTTAGCACCTGCTGGTATTGGCTGAGAATGAAACTTAACTTTTTTAGAGCTCGCATCACTTGATGTCGAGCTAGGATTTGCTAAGTCGTTGTTGAAGGTTATTCCAACGTCACTATCGTAGATAACTCTTTTATTCTTCTGTAAATGGGCTCCAATTGGAGATGGTGGCATACTAATGGAAATAGAATGTGGTGGTCTCTGGTATGGAGGATGGTCAATCTGGAATTTGACAATATTTTCTCTGGCTCCCTATTATAGTCAAAAAGAGAATATATTAAATCCACAGAACGGAAAGTATATATAAATGTTTATATATATATATATATATATATATATATATATATATATATATAGAAAATACATGATATATGAAACTTACTTGAGCTGGGGGGGCAAAAGATTGAAAGCTGGAAGATGGTTGATATTGACTATATAACTCATTAAGCTTTTCGACGCTATCAAAATCTGCAACTTCATTAGCAGCTATGTATCTGATGAGATTTGGAAGTACATCAGGCGATTCTTCATCTGCAATCCTCCGATCCTCGTGGTTTTCCATGATTTAAAAAAATCAATTTCTACAACAGAAGAACACAAATGTTTGGTTAAGAGTTGTATTGACAATAATTTCTTGATAAATGCTTAAAATAATTTAAAACTTTGGTATACCTTCAACTTTAACAACAATCAACTAAGAGATAAGTTATGGGTAAATTTCGATCTTCAACCTAATGCCGAAAAAATAGAGTTTGGCCCGAGTTCCCAAAAGTTTGCAAGATTTGAGCCCAAAACAAGAAAGGGAGCTACAAAAGAATTCCTGCAATGTGAAGGGGGTATAAATAGGTATTAGGCAAGGGTGACTTACATCTGCTTTGTGTAAAAAAGACACATCCATTAAACAAATAGGCAAATGAAAAATAAACTTTTTTTACCATTGAATATAGTACTCCTTAGTCCCAAAATGAATGTCTACATTTCATTTAAGGGACATTCTGAAAAGTTTACTTTTTATAAAATTTAATGGCAAAAATGCACATATTCTTGTCATCCAATTTCTAAAGTTACTATAATTTAATTAGTATATAATGATTAGTGAAAAAATTTGATAAGAATAATTTTGGGGACAAAGATTTTAGAGAACAAACATCATTTTGGGACGGAGGAAGTAGTATATTAAGTGACCAAAGCAAGTACACTTTCTTGTCATTCCATAATACATTTCATCAACAAAACTTGGTTTGGATTACATAAACTGTAACATCTCAAAGTTTCAAAACCAGAAAATTGTGTGACTCATTAAAGCTTCTTTTGCAATCACTATTAGATTACGGAAATCTACAATTTACATCTCTGTATATTCTGTCGGGCATGAAAATATCTAGTAATAACCGTACTAAGGACAATGCACAACTTGTGATGGCAGCAATAAAAGACAAAATCACGGAAAGCATTAACTGCAATGTTGTTGAGTTGAACTTCTAAAAAAACAAAAGAATTTTGCTTTTTAAATTTCTTATCCCTGCTGCATAAAGATTAAAGAAGAGATAGAAAATTTATAAAATTGGGTTACATTATCAACAGTAAAACTTGAAAGCATAAAATCAATATATTTTGTGTGACTAGCAGAAGTTTCCTCTATGGTCTATGGTAGAATAAGTGCTAGGTGGGCACAACTTGCAATTTGTACTAGGAATGAAAGCATCTAGTTGTATTTGTATTCCCTCCGTTCCAAAATGAATGCGCATTTTTGTTCTTGATCGCCCATTTTTGTTCTTGATCAAGAAAAAAAAAGGGGCATTCTTTTGGGACGGAAGTTGTACTAAAGATAATACGGAGGCATGAAAACAACATAGAGGAAAGAAACTCGTATACAAAACATATTAAGTTAAACGTTATTATCTGCCGTACTAAATAGAAAAATAAAATAAAATAAAAACTCTACTCAACTCAACTCAACGAAGCTCTTTTCATCCACTCCTTTATGACGAACTGAAAAGAGAGACATTTGATAAGCTTTCAACACCGTACAAATTTGCATACAAAAAATAATAGAATGTCAAACATCATTGAGCATATTTTAAGTAAAAGTGGCGGTTCGATACCTTATTCTTTGTCCTTAAACAATGGACAAATGAGCTTCCCAACAAAACTAAGACTCTAGAACTGTCCATATAGTTGAACCAAATCAGCAGATGAGTACAAAAAAAACGCTACATTGTCAAATTCTTAGCAATATGAAATAGAGTCACAAGGTATGGGAGCCACCAACAAACCTTAGCTGGTCAGATTTATACAGTATTCAATATACTCCTTCCGTCCCATAACAAATGTTACGTCTTTCCCTCTTGGGCGCCGCATTCGCATTAACAAATGTTATTATCCATAAAATGTCAATGAGGTCCACTTGTCACACTCGTGACAAATTTTATTACTATTTTCAACCTCATTTTCTCACTTTTACTTTATTTTTCATACTCACAACAAGACGGAGGGAGTATTCAATTGTTGAAGAGTTAAATAATATTATGACAATAAAACTAACAAAACCCCAAAATGGAAAATGGCATTATAACAAATTTTATTACTATTTTCAACCTCATTTTCTCAATTTTACTTTATTTTTCATACTCACAACAAGACGGAGGGAGTATTCAATTGTTGAAGAGTTAAATAATATTATGACAATAAAACTAACAAAACCCCAAAATGGAAAATGGCATTATAACAAATACGCACCTATCAGTCAATAATTCAAATCAAAATTGTCTAATTGGGTATTTAAATACCTCAAGAAAATTGATGGATAAATTTTGAGAAATTGTTAATAATCAAAGGGTCAAGCTTGACACCGCCTTTCCTGGACAACCTAAATCAAGAAAACACCAAAATCAAAACAGTTAGACAACCTACATTGATGTGTCAAAGGTAAAATGATTAATTCTGTAAGAAGAAGAAAAAATCAAGATTTTTCTCAAAAACTTACCTATAAACGGTGGCCCACCACTCCTTTTTTATTTGAAAAGATAAAGGAAGGGAAAATCTAAGGAAATGGTGGGTCTCCAAGCCCTAAAAATATGTTTCTTTTGGAACCCTTTTAGTTAGAAGAAATGGTGGGTGGGTGTGGTTTGTTCTCTTGTTTGAGTTTATACAGCCATGGCAGATTATGCATCTGTTGTTTAGATCTTTTTCCGATCATTGTTGCGCCTTCAATTTCGCTTTTTTCCCTTTCCCACGAATTGTTAAAATGAAAATTAAAAGAGTAATGGTTCAAAATTTATACTCCCTCCGTCCAATAAGTGCTTCACCATTTTTGGGTAGGCACGCAAATTATGAAAATGAGAGAAAAAAAAAAATATTGTGAGTGTAATTTGAAAATAGGAGAAAGAATTAGTAAAGAAATACTGTAGTAAATTATAATGGTGTTGTGAATATTAAAATAATATAGGAAAGAAAATGAGTGGAGGAAATAGTAAAGATTCTTTGTCAAAAAAGAAAAGGTGAAGCTTCTAACGGGACGCTCTTTTTGGATAATTAGTGAAGCTTTTATTGGAACGAAGGGAGTACACAAAATAATTACTAAATTTAAATTTACATTAATTGTACGTTAGTTTTATTTGACACTTGTACGAATTTCATAAAACCAAATCGGTCTCATATGTGAGTGAAAACTTATTTTATTTTCGTCCATCTCACTCACGTGAGTGTACTCCCTTCTTCCCGTTCCTCCGGTCATTCACTTTTTATCGGGGTGCCGGTCCCGTTTAAAGCTGGCCACCCTTTCCTAAAAGGAAATATTTTATAATATTCTATTACCCTATCCACTATTCCCTCCACTAATTATATTCTCCTCTACACTTTCATGACACTTTTTAAATTCACTATTTCCTTCACTAATTCTCTCTCCTATTTTCAAATTACACTCACAACATTTTTTCTTCCCACACTTTTCCTTAATTTGCGCGCCACCCCTAAAAGGGTGACGCTTCTACCGGGACGGAAGGAGTATACCGTTCAAAATAACTTTTTTTACACTATTTTTCTCACTAATTTTCTCTCGTACTTTACTTTTATATTTACGACATCAATCAACTTACTATTTCTTTCACTCATTATCTATTCTATTTTATTTTCATACTCACAAACGTTACTCGCACTAATTCCCTCTCCTACTTTTCTTTAATTCTTGTGCCTGAATTTTGGGTCTTCACTCACATAAAACAAAACGTAGGGAGTATTATGCTACTAATTAGAGTTACAAAAATTTATAAAATTTTAGTTACAAAATTATTTAGATATTGTATTTAATCAATGACTTATCAAATTATTTTGTAACCAACATTTTGTAATCCTATCATTGCTCTACTAATTAACCCCTAATCCTTTCCAAATTTTTGTATCCGTCAAATAATCTCATTTCGTGTAGCCCATAAGTACATCTCTAAATATTCTACATTATACTCCCTCCGCCCCAATAAGAACTTCCACTTTTTTAAAAATCACGCAAATTAAGGAAATGAGAGGGAAGTAAAGATGTTGTGAGTGTAATTTAAAAATAGGAGAGAGAATGAGTGGAGGGAATAGTAAATTATAATAGTGTTGTGAGTATTAAAATAATGAGGAGAGAGAATGATTGGAGGAAATAGTAAAGATTCCTTTGCCAAAAAAGGAAAGTGGAAGCTATTAGCGGGACACCCAAAATGGCAAAAAGGGAAGCTCTTATTGGGACGGAGGGAGTATTTAGTATTGATGCCGCAGAAATTGTGCTTATCAATCCTCCTCCACGTGGCAGGACGAATCACCTGACTTCTTGACCTGAAATCAGAACCCACGACTAGCCGGATGTGTCTCCGGCGAAGACCCTCGGGCGTGAGAGTAAGAACACAGTTGTATAAAGCTCAAAATGTATTGAATAAATGAATTCCAATAGCAAAAATGACAGTTACCTTTGCACTGTTGGTAGTGATGAGGTATTTATAGTTAATGTAGGTGATTTAATGACGTGGCTACATGAGCTCCGAGATTGTAGGAACAGTTACATGTGGTGTGAACGTGTCCTGTAATGGTCCCTGATTTGTAGGGAAGCAGTTATGGTAAGACTTGACCCACGTGCGTCTATCTCAGTTAGCTCGACGTTTGCTATTTAGGTCGAGGTCGCCATTTGTAGAATGATCGACCTGACTGGCGGGTAGAGCATGGTTCGTACCCGAATTATAATACGGATCATGAGGTCGGACTAAGTTAAGTCGAGACCTGGTAGGTCGGACCATGGACTTAGTCGACTGATATTTGAGATGGGCCTTGGGCCTTGTTCTGATTGGATCAGTCTCCTTGAGAATGTGGGAGCTAATGCTATCTGTGATTGGGCTATACTTGTTTGGCCCAACTCGACACTTTTGGTATGTTCAGTGGCCCCCAACTTTCGAGTGGACTTTGTCGACTTGGAAGTTAAGAAGATTTTTGATGTGAATTATTTTACCCGCAGGTCGCTACCAATTTTTTGAAGTAGGTCGACCACAATGACGTGGCATAATCCTGGACGTTGGCGATGAACGGTTAGATCGGAACGAGCGCCGTTTTTGCCATAATGATTATATTTTTGACGTTTGAGAGTCCGCCTAGGAAACTGTTTCCGCCATTAATTAGAAAAATTAAATTCGAATTTTCCTTTGCCCTTTCCAATTCAGGAAGCTATAGATTCGAGAGTCCTTCCCCATTTACAACTTTCGCCATCTCTGATTCCTTGAATTCCGGCGTGAATAGCGAAAAAGGCAATCGGATAAATCAAAGCTTTCATCTCCGTCTGTAAACCCCTCTTCGAACGAGCTAATTTAAGGTACTCCTCTTGTCTCTCAAAACTAGGGTTTTATTTCCATAATTTCTTCAATTTCGCCATGGCTAAGACCTTTAGTACTGAACCCGGAGCTTGGTATGGGTACTGTAAAGTTAACCGTAGGGTTTATAAACATTTGAACGGAGAGTGGAGGGAGATGACCATGGAGGAGTGTACTTCAATTTTAGCCCGATGGGGTTTGCATTTTACTGAACTGACCTTGCCTGTGGGAGATAGTTTAGGTATCTTAGGAACGAACGACCCAAGAGTTGAGTCATTCCACCTCTTCCATGAACTTCTTGACCATATTGCCACATTCTACATTCAGGGTCCCAACAAACCTTCCTTCCTTAGGAATAGAATTGGATTTCCTGGGAATATAGGTCGCCCTTAGTTTATCGATTAGGTCTCCCGAGACTTCATGTAGAACCGATTCCCCGTTTCCCTCTTCTTGTACAGATATGGAGACTCAAGGAGAAGCCAATGCGTCGATCTCGTCAAGTCCCCGTATTGTTGACGCCTTCGAGGCCTATGTGGCGCCAGGCAGAATGAGAGGGGTTATGTTCCTCAAGGGCCACTGAGAGGAAGCAGAATTTTCCTTCTAGATTGTCGACCATTTATGACTTCTGTGAGGTGGACAGGGAGGAGTTTGAGGTTACCCTTTATAGCAGGACTGACTTCTTCAAACAATTTGGGAAGACTTACAAGACTGATGCCACCAGGGTTGCCTTTTATTATGGACAGTCACGGCTGAGATTGCCCTTGGACCCTTTTATTAACGAGTTCCTAGAGTGCGCTAATGCCCTGCCTATCCAACTGGGCGCCAATACTTGTAGAGTCTTGGTCTGCTTTGCAATGGTTTGCCGCTTCTTAGGTTATGAGCCTTGTATGAGGGTGTTCAGAGAGTTCTTTGCTGTGAAGTTCGACAAGAATGGCGGCATAAGTACTCCCTCTAAAGCAAATTCCCCAAAACTATTTATCAATTTGCCTAGCAAGGTCAGTGGCTGGAACTCCCATGTTGCAGTAGTGGAGAGTAGGTTAGGTTGGGAGTTCCCCCTACCAGGTGAGGATACCAAAGCGGTAAGGGATGAAGACCAGTGGGAACCCCATTGGCATAGTGAACTGCGTGGGAAGTTGGTAGAGTTGGTTGCACGTGTGCCCATCAGTTGGGAGGTTTTGGGAACCACGAAGAACAATTACATCCAAGCAGGAATGATGCTAGGGGATGATGATGTTGTGCCTTTAGTCCCATAGTCAGGTGTTTGAGGTATCCAAACTGGGTTACTCATGCTCACGCTAGGTTTGGGAAGATCTGCTCTCTCTGCCAAAAGAATAAGAACTACTGCAGAGATAATGGGGAACATGTTGGTGGTAAGGATTTACTCGCCCCTTCCTTCCCCTTGTGTGATAATTTCTTATGGGCGAGCTCCATCTTGTTTGGCATTTGTATTTGATCATTTAGTTGTCACTTACTGATCTCAGCGTAGAACTCGTACCTTGTATATGTGTAGCTTCCGTATTGAATTTCTTAGCTCGTTGCTTATGTTGCTCGTATGTAGAACTCGTGGCTCGTACATAGAACTTATAATTATGATGTCGAGCTAATACTCTTCCTTTTTTGACTTGTGCGCTTTGACCCGGCTCAGGAAGCCAATATGGGAAGAGCCGTTGATATCAGGAAGGCCAAGAAGAGCTATGGAGCAGTTAATGCCAGGGAGAACCGTGAGATAGAGGGGGTTAAGAGAAATGATCTGCTGAAGCTGGTCGACCAGGATACCACCAAAATCATTCCTGCTGAGGAGAATTTAGAAGGATTGGATGAAGTCCCAGAAGGGGAAAATGTTGAGGGTGATGATGCCCAAGGTTCTGAAGAGGTCCACGTTGCTGGTGTGGATGGGGTTGAGAAAAGTGTGGAGCCAGAGGAGGAAGTCGTCCGTACTAGGACTCGAGCTCAGGTTAGGTCCACAACCAAAACCAAGACTAAAGCTGTCTCCAAGAAGAAGTCCCATGTCATCGCTTTAGATGAAGAAGAGGAGGAAGATGACGATGTCCCTCTGAGCAAGAAGATCAAGATTGGTCCCTCAGTAGTGAGCTCGGCATCTAATCAAGTCGGTGCTAGTGAACCAATGGAGACTGAGACCAGAAGTCCGCATGCCTCCCCTATTCAAGTTTCATATGACGAGCTGATTCAGAATAGGGTTGCTGAGCTAAGTGAGGTGCCTCCTTTGACCAGGATTAACAGCTTGGCTAGGGAGTATCCAGAGCTGGAATATGGCCAGGTAGTTGTCAGGAGGGGAGCTGATCAGGATCTGATCAGAGAGTTTACTAATAAGCCATTGACTCCAGAAGCTTGTCGAGCTCGAGTTGGGTTGGCTTCCTCCGAGGTAACCCTTGAGCTTTTAATGTATTCATTCTTCTTGCCGTTTTCCTCTCCTTTCTTTTCATTTGATCTGACCCCTTGTATCAACTCGTTATTTCAGTCCCTTGCCATGATTGATTTAGCCACCACTTATTGGAAGGCGGCAGAGGAGCAGGAGAAGCTGGCCAAGACTATGTTGGCTCGTAAGAACGAGGAACTGGGGAAGCTGGAAGGTGATCAAGCTCAGTTGAAAGAGGACTATACAAAGTTGAAAGGAGAGTTTGACAAATTGAAGGAGGAGAACTCGGACTTGGATAACTCTTATGAAGCTTTGAAGCTTTTGAAGGATAATGAGATCAAATTGAAGGAGGAGGCCTGGAAGAGCTTAGGGGAAGCCAACAGTGAACTCGCTCGTCTCAAGGAGGAGAAAAAGAAAGTGACAGCTGATCTTGAGCTGGCAAAGCAACAGCTGGAGGAGGTTCCCGTCACCTTAGCCAAGAAACAGGAGGAACTGGATGCTGTTCGACAACAATGGGAGCTGGAACTCAACAATGCTGTGAAGGTGGCCAAAGATGAAGCTGTGAAAGCTTACAAAGAGAGTGACGAGATCCATGCTCATGTTACCAAGGAAGCCAGCGCCTTCTGGGACGTAGGTCGAGCTCACATGGCTCGACGCATTACGGTGGATCCTGCTTACGATATCTCAGTTGAACAACTCGCTCAATGGGCTGCAGAAGATCCCTATAATACGGCGGCTCAACCGGGGCATAGCTTGGTGCCTTACAATGATAATGACTTGGAGATTATAGCTAAAGATGACGCGGCCGCCGAAGCTGAAGTTTGGACTCCTCCTCCTGTTGCTCGAGTTAATTACAGCACCATTTTAGCCGAGCTTGAAGAGCCTGACTCACCAGCCTTTGATGATGATACTCCACAACACGGATTTTCTGAGTCGTAAACCAATCGGCCCTCAAAGAAGCCAGGAGGAAACCGTAGATAAACAAGCGGCTACTAGTGGTCATGTTGAAGGCGATCCCAAAGATTAAATTTTGAAACTGTTGGTTGTGTAATGAACAAGTCCCAAACATTTCTTATTTTTTGTCTTTATGAATACTTTGATGCCTTGGCCCTATTTTTTGGGAGGCATAGTACTTTTGTAGTTTTAATTAAATAAGTCTTGGCCCACTTTGGGGAGACTTACTTATGTTTAATCGTAACTGACTTCTCTTTTTTGCATGTTGTATGCTTTTGATGTAAGTGTCGAGCTAGATGTGGTAGGGTAAATGAGTCATCTTAAGTTTAAGGTCGTCCTGACTCTATGATGACTTGGTCGACCTCAGACTTGGTTAATTTTTGTGAACGAGATTGACTATAAATCTAATCTGTTCAAACTATTGAAGCTGACCAAGGATCGAGCTAATTAGAACGAAGTCGATTAGGAATCGGGCTTGTTAAATAAACAAAGCTGATTAAGAATCGAGCTAATTAGAACAAACTGACTAAGAGTCGAGTTTGTTAGAACGAAGTCGACTAAGAGTCGGACTTGTTAAATGAACAAAGCTGATTAAGAATTGAGCTAATTAGAACAAACTGACTAAGAGTCGAGTTTGTTAGAACGAAGTCGACTAAGAGTCGGACTTGTTAAATGAACAAAGCTGATTAAGAATCGAGCTAATTAGAACAAACTGACTAAGAGTCGAGTTTGTTGGAACGAAGTCGACTAAGAGTCGGACTTGTTAAATGAACAAAGCTGATTAAGAATCGAGCTTGTTAAAACGAAGCTGACTAAGAGTTGAGCTTGTCAGTTAGTGTAACACTATGTTTGATCGAATGAACTGCACTTTTGATTGAAGTAGGGAACATGCTTACATCAATTTAAAACTAGAATTAACACAAGCTTGAAATTGGGAACTGAAAACTATAAGTAGTATTTGATGAGGTGAGTGGCGTGCCAAGGATGTTTCAACTCTTCACCATCAGGATGAGCAATCATGTAAGTCCCTTTTGATAACTCGAGTAACTATGAAGGGGCCTTCCCAGCTAGGGAGATAACTTGTTCTCGCCGGGTTCTTCTCCCCGTTGCCTCGATCTTTCTCAACACATAATCTCCCACTTGGAATGACCTTGCCTTGACCTTCTTGTCGTGGTAGCTTTTAGTTCGCCGCTTGTAGTTGACCATTCGGAGGTAGGTCGTTTCTCGCTTCGTCGATCGATCCAGTCGATCAATCTGCTGGTATCATTTTGCTCTTGATTGAAGAAAGTCACTCTAGCAAAGGGGGAATCTCGAGCTCAAGCAGTGCCATGGCCTCCGACCCATATGTGAGAGCAAAAGGGGTTTCCCGTAGGCCCCGAGTGGTTGTACGAACCGCCCAAAGAGCAAGGGGGAGTTCGTCCAACCAATTGTTACGTCGACCTACGAGTCCCGTCTTGAGCGAAGATAGAACAAGTTTATTTGCCGCCTCGCCTTGCCCATTTCCTTGAGGATAGGCGACAGAAGATTGCCAATGCTTGATGCCTACTCGATTCATCTCTGCTTCGAAGGCTCTGGAGAACTGCAATCCGTTGTCAGATACTATAGCTCGAGGAAAACCAAATCGACACCAAATGAAATCGTGAATGAAGTTGATCGCGTTCTCCTCTGTGATGCGAGCTAATGGTTTGGCCTCAACCCATTTGGTGAGTAGTCTATGGCAACGATCACATACTTGCGCTTCCGGCGGGGGGAAGGGTCCAATCAAGTCGACACCCCACATGTCGAATGGCCAAGCTGCAATTACTGGAGTCTGCTCGGTTGTAGGCATGTGAGGTAAGTTGGCAAACCTTTGGCACTGATCACATTGTTGAACGAAGTTATGAGTATCGCCTCATGTGCGGCCGGTAGTACCCCAAAGTGATTAACTTGTCGCCAAGAGTCCCGCCCCCGGTGTCCACCACAAATCCCACTGTACTTCATGTATCAATAGGGCGACTTCGAGGGTGGATGCATTTTAGCAACGGTCGGGTGTAGGATCTTCGAACGTATCGCCTCCTTGAATGACATACCTTGGAGCTTTCTTTTTGATAGCTCGAGCCTTCTTCTCGTCGTCCGCGCCTCTCCACTTTCTATGTACGCCTTCATTTCCTCGATCCAACACTTCTCATAAGCCCAATTTCTTGAGGCGTCCTCTACGCATTGAATTTTTACTCTCTCATAAGCCGGATTTTCAAGAAAAGAGATGGGCTCATCATGTGGCTCATCCGAGGTAGCTAATTTCGAGAGGAGGTCGGCTAGCTCGTTGTCCTCCCTTCCAATCCTTTCAATCTCCTGTAATTCCAAATCCTTTATCGCCTCCTTCACCAGGTCGCAGATTTAATCAACGTCGAGCTAAGTACCTCGTACTCGCCTCGACTTGGTTAACAATCGCCAGTGAATCACAATAGGCCATGATCTTAGTTGCTCCAAAACACTTGGCGTACTCAATGGCCGCTATCAAGGCTTCATATTCACTGGTTGTTGGAAGCATCAAACTTGAACCTTAGTGATTCCTCGTACACCGTCCTGCATTCTCGGTTCAATTAGCACTATCCCAGCTCCACCGCTATTTTTGGTCGCCGATCCATCCGAATAGACCTTCCAACAATCGTCTGCAGATCGACGGCGACTGGGACTCGGCTCCTTCCCTTTAGCCTTTTCCTTAGGAGCTCGCCGCTCGTTGTCTTCTTTGGTGAACGTAAGCTCGATCAAGAAGTCCGCTAGAGCTTGAGCCTTCAAGCCTTTCGAGGTCGATACTCAATGTCAAATTCGGTAAGGGCAATTGACCAATTGAGCGATCGACCGAATTCTCCGCTTGTGCAATATCTTTCTCAAAGGCGCATTAGTAAGAACCACAATTGGGTGAGCCAAGAAATAAGCTCGCAGCTTCCTTGAAGCCACGACTAGAGCATAAGCAACCTTCTCAAAGCATTATAATATCTCGCTCTCTCCACGTCGATAAGGCCTCACGATGTAGTATACCGGTTTTTGAAGCCCTTCCTCTTCTCTCGATCAAGACCTGCCGCAACCGACTTGTCCCCCACAGACAAATACACAAACAAGGTCTCACCAGTGGTCGGGCTGCTCAGGAGTGGAGGAGTAGCAAGGTATTCTTTGAGTTGTTGGAACGACGAATGACATTCGGCCGTCCACTCAAAGTTTTTCGTCCCCCTCAATGACTTGAAGAAGGGGAGAGACCTTTCAGCCGACTTGGATATAAAGCGACCTAGGGTTGCCACCCTGCCATTGAGTCGTTGCATCTCTTTTATACTTGTAGGCTCCTTCATCTCGACTAGAGCCTTGATCTTTTCCGGGTTAGCCTCTATACCTCGTTGAGATACCATGAACCCAAGGAACTTTCCAGCAGCTACACCAAATACACACTTGCTGGGGTTGAGCTTCATGTCGTTTGCTCTTAAATTGGCGAACGTTTCCTTTAGGTCGACCACGTGACGTCCAGTCTTTGTTTTGATGACCATGTCGTCGACATAAGCCTCCATGTTTCGGCCAATTTGAGAAGCAAAGACTTTGTTCACCATTCTTTGATAAGTCGCCCCTGCATTCTTCAATCCAAAGGGCATCATGTTATAGCAGTAAATGCCTCCAGCTGCTTGAAATGCCGTTTTCACAATGTCATCCTCGTGCATCTTTATCTGGTGGTACCCCGAGTAAGCATCCAGGAAACTGAGAGTAGAGTGGCCAGCAATGGAATCGACTAGTTTGTCAATTCTAGGAAGAGGATAGCTGTCATTCGGGCAAGCAAGATTTAAAGTGGTGAAGTCGACACACATCCGCCATTTGCCATTTGATTTCTTCACCATGACCACGTTGGCCAACCACGTTGTATGAGTGGCCTCCTTGATTATCCCTGCACTTAGAAGTTTTTGTACCTCGCCTTTAATAGCCTCTTCCTTGTCACGAGCAAAACTTCTCAACTTTTGGGGTCTAGGCTTTATGGTCGGGTTAACTTCAAGTCTATGAACGGCGACCTCTTCTTTGATTCCCCTCATGTCTTCTACCCTCCATGCGAAGACATCATTACTCTCCTTGAGTAGCTCGATAATTTCTGCTCGCTCCTCAACTGATAGCTGCTTTCCAATCTGAATTTTTTGGTCGGGGTAGGAAAGGTTGGTAATTACCGACTCTAGTTCGTCCACAGCCTTCTAGCTCGGGTCCATCCCCGAATTGTAGAGTCTCAATTATTATCTCTTCCGACCTTTGCCTTTCCTCGCCTCCCAAATGTGGAGCTTCCTCGCCTATCATGTCATCCAACTTGTCTCGCAACCTCGCCGGTGGTGGTGGTGGCCCCCGAGTTATTGTCGAGCCGGGAGGCATAGGTTGCCTATGAGGACTTGGTCGACCATAACTACATCTCGGATCGACCTCTCGTGGTGTTAGAGTGACGTGTCGACTCAAGCATGACCTCGTCATTTGAGCGATAGGTCGACTCTTCCACATTGGTGATTGTAGACAAATGAGTAGTTTTGGTGACTGATTGAGACAACTTTAAATAACCATCTCATAGCCTCGATCTCAAGCTCTCTCTTCTTTCTTTCCCGAAGAACATGGTCTAAGTAGGCTCGAGCTGTGCCTTGTACGCAGCCTACTCCAGCAAGTGTGGGGAACTTGACTCGTTGATGAGGGATCGATGCCACCATTCCAAGAGCGACCTGTCCAGAATACCAAGTATGGCAACAGAAGTCACTATTCACATCAATCACGATAAATTGTACCTTTGACACAATCCTTTGGGGGTGATGGCCTAGGTCGACGTCGAGCTCTATTTGGCCTTTAGCATCAACTCGATGGTTGGTGAAGCCCTCCAACCTACCATCATATCTTTCCAACTGCTCGTCATTAAGACCCATCTCTATGAAAGTCTTGTAGAACAAGATATCCTTGCAGGCCCCCGTGTCGACTAAGAGTCTGCTCGTCGTACATCCGTCTATGAGACCTGGGATGACGAGAACTTGCTCCCTAGCCGCCATATTAGTTGCTAATTCATGAGGGTAGAAACTGATCACTTCATCTCTTACATCTCTCCTTGGAGGTACATGTGGGGCTTTGTTGAGCTGAAAGATCTTGTGTTTGATGGCCGTATTGCTTGCACGCTTTGTAATGACTCCCGTGTTCGGCCTAGGTTGCCTAGGTCCCCGTTGTCCACCCGCCGGCCGCTCGCCTCCACCAGCCTTGAGGCCTCTTCACATATGCGTCGAGTCTACCCCCGCTCGACCATTCTTTGGATGATCCGCTTCAAACCCAAACAATCCTCGTGAGATGTCCCGTATCTTTGTGATAATCACAAGATTTTACCGTTGTCCCTCCCGAACTTGTTGCCCGGGTTCATTGGGGCGGGGGTGCCAACTCGACGGCATTCATAATTTCTGTTCGACTCACCGTAAGGGGAGTGAAAGCCTCAGGCACCTTTTCTGTAGCCCTGGTCCTATTTTTTCCATTTTTATTATTTCCTCCGTTCTTGTTGGAGTCCTTCTTGTCATCAGCGACCTCCACCTTGGGGCTTTTACCATTCTTCTTCTCTTTCCTTTCCTCAAAGAAGAGCGACATTGTACACCTTCTCAAACAACACCTGTCGAGTTGTTACTGTACGAACTGTGAGTTCATAATCCATGTCTGCCGAGGAAATACCGTTTCGGAAGCAATTGATGACTTCCCTATCGGTGAGGTCCTCCTCTATTTTATCAACCATTTCCTTGAACTTGGTGAAGTAGCTCATCGAGCTTTCATTTTTGGCCTGTACCAAGTTGTTGAGATCATGATGATCACTTTCCGAGCTCCAGCAATCGAAAAGCGATCTAGGAACTTCGTCCTGAAGCATGTCCAAGTGGTGATGCTACCGGCGGCTAAACCATTGAACCAAGTTAAGGCTGCCCCAGTGAGTGTGCTTAGGAGAGCTTTGCACATATTATCGTCCTCATTGGCGACAAAACACATTGTGGCTTCCAGATGTGCTATATGACTCCTTGCATTGGTCGACCCCGAATACTTCTCCAGAAGAGGTAACCTGAAAGTAGGAGGAGGTCGACTATCTCTGATTTCCTAGGACAAAGGTCGAAGAGAAAAGTCAATTCGTTCGACCTTTCCAATCTCTTTTTTCTTCTCCTCCTCCCATTGTTCAAACTTCTTTTTCATCAACAACCACTCTCTGGCGTCGAGTCTTTCATCTCTTGCAGGGGGAACAACATTCGACCTTTGACCTTCGCTTCTAGGGGGAGTTACCTGCCTACTCCTCCTGTCTCTGTGAGAATGAGTCCTCTCTGATCGAACTGGAGACCTATGCCTGTCATTCCTTATGGGCGACCTGCGCCTCTCATTCCCGGATGGCGACCTGCGCCTATTATCTCCAAATGGCGACCTGCGCCTTTCCCCAGCTATAGGCGACCTGCGCCCATTCCTGTCTCTGTGAGACCCTGATCTCTGCGTCCGTGCTGGGGAAACGTGCACATTCTGTTGGGCACGTTAAGCGCGTCCTCAAATCGACCGAGCCTCCCGCTCCCTATTTACGGTGAGGCTAGCCCTTAGGTCGTTACTTGGCACATGAACGATCGTAGGAGCTCGTTGAACTATCCTGTTTTCACCATTCTGTCCCACACCCTCATTTGGCCTAACACTCCTGGCCTGTTGCCTATCAGAGACCTGGGTGGGAGCCACCCTTTCTGAGCGTACGTCGGCCTGCTCTGCCTCCTCCATGGCTATCAAATCAGCCAAAATTTGGGCTCGCTCCAACATCATTTCCTTCTTGCTCATGGGATTGGTTGAGGGACCTGCCCTGTTTCCCATGTTCACCTGCCCGGCTGGACGTTTTGGAGGAGGTGGAACTCCTTGTCCCTCCATATTTCTTTTTCCTCTCCTTGTATCAGGCAATCCTCTGCCATCAACAATACTAGTAGAGCGCGTTGCTCTATCGTGAGGGCGATTTGGTGGGGGAGGAGGCAAATCCATGTTTTCAGTATTGACATTGAGAGTTCCAGCATTCGTATTGGTGTTGTTGTTCACTTCAATGAATTCTTCAGAAGCATCTTCCACATGCCCGTCTGGGGTTACCATGATTGTAGGTTGATGAAAATTTTCGAGGTCAAGCTAAAGCACGATTCCCGGCAATGGAACCAAACTGATGCCGCAGAAATTGTGCTTATCAAGTATAAAATATTTTATATTTTAAAGTAATTTTTTTATATTATTAATCAAAAAAAATTTATGTAAAAAGTTGCAACAATTTCAAATACGGGAGCTTTTATGTATGATGAGGGGAGCGATGGATTGGCGTTATTCTGAGACTATAGACTGTAACATTAGGGGGCCGTTTGGTAGGTCGATAAATGACTGGATAGGATTATTAGTCCAATAAAAATATGTTTGATAGATTAAATGTAACCGTTGTAATTATCCAAAGTACAACCCAGATAAGCATTTGAACACCTCTTATCCCCTTCTTATTTATCCTAAAAAAAGGGTGATATTGTTAATTCCTGAATTAATAACCTCCTCCCTATTAATACGAGCTAATCCTAACGGGCTACCAAACGAGCCCTAAGGATTAAAAGATCGAATGCCTTACATTTCTCCCAAAGGCTTCCTTCCTTGAATTATGGATGGATCAAGAGGTAAAAACAAGAAATACGGGCAGAAGGAAAAAGGAGGCAACAATCTGAGGCGCTTGTCTAAGGCGGGCGCTTGGGCAGCAAACGAGGTATGAGGTGTGCGCCTTAGACGGGCGCTTCAGGGCTGATTTGTAAAGGATATCCAAATTTTGTCGCGCGACATAAGTAGCCAGTTTCTGGATATCCTTTACAAAGCTTCTGGATATCCAGAAGCTTTGAAATGGATATCCAGAAGCTTTGTAAAGGATATCCAGAAATCAAGTATTTTTTTCTGGATATCCTTTACAAAGCTTCTGGATATCCAGAAGCTTTGAAATGGATATCCAGAAGCTTTGTAAAGGATATCCAGAAAAAATATTTGGTTTCTGGATATCCTTTCCAAAGCTTCTGGACATCCTTTCCAAAGCTTCTGGATATTGGCTAGGTATGTCGCGCGACATAACAAGCCCCGTTTCTCCATGAGCGACGGAGAAACGCGTTTCTCCCCAGATTTTGTGATCTTATTTGGGTTTTCAATTTATCATTGCTAATATGATTCAATTTATACTTTATAATGTGTCTTGTGCTTGCTTTATTAATACTCCATCCGTCCCATTAATAACTTCACTTTTTGCCATTTTGGGTGTTCTATTGAAAGCTTCACCTTTTCTTTTTTGGCAAAGAATCTTTACTATTTCCTCCACTCATTCTCTCTCCTACATTATTTTAATACTCACAACACCATTATAATTTATTATTCCCTCCACTCATTCTCTCTCCTATTTTCAAATTTCTCTCTCCTATTTTCAAATTACACTCACAATATTTTTTCTTCCCACTCATTTTCTTAATTTGCGTGCCGAAATCAAAATGGTGAAGTAAATAATGGGACGGAGGGAGTATGATTTATGCATAGATCATTCTTTCTTTAAAATTAAACATTTTGAAATTAATAAAAAAAAAATAAGGGCCCCATCAAAATAGTTCGCTTAGTGGCAGTGCCTCCAATTTGATCAGCGCTTGGCAAGGTAGGTGAAAAACATTAAATTTTCGAGAATTGAGGCGGACGCCTTGTGCTGATTTTCGATTTTCGCCAAATTCAGTTTTCATTTTTCGCCAGGTCCAAGAATTCATTTTGTTTCTAGGTTTTAGGGTTTGACTTGTATTCATTTATATACCAAGTGGTAGCTCCATATTAATATTATTATGTGCTAGGAGAAATTGCTATGATAATATAGCTAGTCTAACTAACACTCGTGCGTTAAATGCACGATTATAAAATTTAGATAAATAACAGAAACTAAATTAAAAGAGTTACTATTAGTATAAATGTTAATTTAAAAAAAAATATTTTTTAAATAAAAGGTATTCAAGAAAAATATATAATGACATTGAAACTTTTTCCATTCTATTAGGTTGTTTATTGTTGAAAGGGGAAATAATAAATAATGAGAATATTGGTATTTTAATCATGAAGTTGGTATAATAACTATGTTTCTTACAACTTGTGAAAAAATTAAAAGTGACAAATATTTAAAACCAGATGGAGTATACTATATAATTATTAAATTAAAAAAAAATCTTATAAGAACTGATAAAAATTTTAAATTAATTGTTTTCACCAAACATACTATACATATTGTATTCCCACAAACTAAAGCGAAATGTATACTGCTCTATGGAAAGTACATTAAGTACATTAAGCTTTCACATACAAAACATCAAATACTTATATCTGTCTATATTTCATAAATATGTTTACATAAAGGACCCGTTTTCTCGTATCTTGCATTCATAATCCTCTATTTCCAACGCGATGAATCTATGTTGACACCCATGTCAAAAAATTATAGTAGAATTGGTGCTTTTTTTCCTTAATTTTTTTACAAAGTTGTAACTTGTATTCGTACTCTAATTAAATGAATTGACGTACATGAAGCATAATGGAGTAGTCGGAGTAATGGGATATTAATTCCACATAGGAAGTAGGAATTGAAGTGCTAGGAAATGGAGTAGTATATATTGAGAGGCATTAGCATTTGAAAATCAATAGGGATATTAATCTCATATCGCCTAGGAATTGAAATGCTAGAAAATGGAGTAGTATATATTGAGAGGTCTTAGCATGTGAATCCCAATAGGGATATTAATCCCACATCATCTAATAATTGAAATGCTAGAAAATTGAGTAGTATATATTGAGAGACCTTAGCATTTGAAAACCAAATGGGATATTAATCCCACATCGTCTAGGAATTGAAATGCTAGTATTTGAAAATCAAATGGGATATTAATCCCACATCGTCTAGGAATTGAAATGCTAGGAAAATGAGTAGTATACATTGTGAGACCTTAGCATTTGAAAACCAAATGGGATATTAATCTCACATCGTCTAGGAATTGAAATGCTAAAAAATTGAGTAGTATATAAGGGGTGTGTTTAGTAAATGACATTAGAGGGAATTAACCTAGCCTTTATTTAGTCTAGGTTCTTGTTTGAGAGGGAAAATGGGGGGTGTGTTAAAGTGCTTTGCACTTCAGCCTTTATAAAGTTATAGATTATAGATTAATTGGTTTATTGTTGAACAGAGAAATAATAAATAATGAGAATATTGGTATTTTAAAGGTGACAAATATTTCAAATCAGAGGGAGTATACAATATAATTATTAAATTTTAAATAATCTTATAAGAACTAATAATAATTTTAAATTAATTGTTCCCACTAGACAAACTATACATATTGAATTGAGACAAACTAAAGTGAAATGTATACTTCTCTATGAAAAGTTCATCAAGCTTTCACATGTAAAACATCAAATACTTATATCCATCTATATTTCATAAATATGTTTACATATAAAGGACCCGTTTCCTCGTATCTTGTATTCATAATCCTCTATGTCCAACGCGATGGGTCTATGTTGACACCCATGCCCAAAAATTATAGTAGAATTGGTGCTTTTTTTCCTTAATTTTTTTACAAACTTGTAACTTGTATTCGTGCTCTAATTAAATGAATTGGCGGACATGAAGCATAATGGAGTAGTCGGAGTAATGAGATATTAATCTCACATCGTCTAGGAAGTAGGAATTGAAGTGCTAGAAAATGGAGTAGTATATATTGAGAGGTCTTAGCATTTGAAAACCAATTGGGATATTAATCCCACATCGTCTAGGAATTGAAATGCTAGAAAATGTAGTAGTATATATTGAGAGGTCTTAGCATTTGAATACCAATAGGGATATTAATCCCACATCGTCTAATAATTGAAATGCTAGGAAATGGAGTTGTAACGACTCTAACCCTAGGCACTATTTTAGCATCATATTAAATTCTTTTAATATTTTTATTAAAATTTTGTGTTCATTTTATATATTTGATTTCTTATATTAGGTTGAGATAATTGGAAAATTAAATAAAGCATCTTGGGAGAAGTATAATAATAGAAATGGATAAAATAAATAAAATGTGGGTAATTAGATTTATTTATGTGGAAAATTTGGAAAGCCTTAGTTTTGGGAATGGTATGGGGGCCCATACCCCTTAAATCCCTCCCCTTTCACCTCCTTAGTCAAAAAGGACCCTACCCTTTCATACTTCCATCATCCTTCCCATACTCCATCCTCATTATTTCTTCTTCATCCTCTTCTTTCTTCTCCTAAAAATATCCATGGAGGTTATACCTTGAAAGCCTCACTTTTTCAAAGTTCTAGAGCCTTCAAATCTTCTTCATTTTTCAATCAAGTTGTACTTTTGGGCTTGGGGCATCTAGAGGAATTAATCAAGCTAAGAAGATCATCATTTCATCCTAAAATTCTAAAAGTAAGTTATTATGACTTCTTTTTAAATATTGCACATTTTATGTGTTAATGAATGTTTTATGAAAAAAAAAAGTATATTGTATTTTTAATATGGTTATTTGAGTAAAATGATTATTCAAGATTTAATTGATTGTAGTTATGATATGGGGGTTTAAGTTGAAGGAATGAGGGTAGTGTAAGATATTAATGACATTAATGGAGTTAGTGTATGTGATTATATACATCTTACTTTGATTTGGGAAAGATTAAGAGTTCATTTAATTTGGGTAGAAAGAAGTGGAAAAAGGACTTAGTATACTTTTAATGATGTGAGTATTGATCTTCTTTTCTAATTAATGTTCATGAATTATTTGGTGTTGTTATTATTATTAAAATGGTTATTAGATGCTTTGAAAACCTTCTTGTAGTTAAGAAAGTGGTTTATGTTATAGAATGATGTGGTTGTTTAAGGAAGATGATCAATAGGGTAAGAAAATGGATTAAGTTAGATTAAGGAGGTTAAACTTGAAATGTGAAAGTGAAGTGGGTGGAGAATCAAGTGGTAAATGATCTAGGGTTATATTAATTGTGGGTTTAATGATTTAAAATGAGGTTTGTAAAGTTAGAAAATCCTTTTGGTATTTTTAAGAAAGATTATTAAAAGGGAAAAGAAAATATGTGAAAAGGAGTTAGAATTTTCGAAGTGCAGAAAATCCCCTTGGGCGGTCGCCCATAGGCCCTCGAGCGGCCGCCCAACCCACCGAAGGTATAACCATTTTTAGACCTCTCTGGCGGTCGCCCATGTCACCGTAAGTTCACCGCTTCCTTTCTTGCCGAATTTTAACCACGACCGCTAAGTATGATTCCTAACCCTTTCAAAGTAGTGAAATCTAATCTACTTCAGATATGAATTAATCCTTTTTAACCTAAGTTAAAGTAGAATACCTTGGCTAGGCCATGATGTCTTATTTGGTCAAAATGGAATTGTGGGAAGTAGGTCTTGCACCTTTATTAATATTATTCAAGGTTGAGTAGTAACTTTGTAAGAATGGTTTACGGTTTAGGTTGGCCTTACTTGCTCCCATACCTTGGTGATTAGTTGAACAGTGTAGAGACTGTAATCTCACTAGTGTGTTGGTTAGTAATGTATATGTGTTACATCAATATATTGTATCCCGATTGTGGATTATTTGGTATATGGTTGTATTGTATCCCGAGTGTGAATTATTTGGTATTGTTATGTTGTATCCCAGTTGTGGATTATCTGGCATATTGATTATATTGCATCCCGGTGTGGATTATGTGGTTATGTGGATACCTTATCTGAACTCATATTCGTTAATGGTATTATGCATAGTATATTAAATGAACTGTTGCATTATGGTATGGATTAGCATGAGTATATTTTACCATGTTGTTATATTATTATCCCCTTTTGTGGATTTATTTCAAGTATCTATTATGTGCTTGAACGTGTTGATATTCAGGGGTATAATGGAATTCAATCAATTATTGATTTGTTCTATAAGTGATTGAAGGTTCATTATACCCTGTGGCGATTTCCCTCTCGTGGCCACAGAGTGGGTGTGCTAACGACTGTATTGACCCAAAAAGCTTTACAGACCGTTGCGATTGGTGATTAGGGGGAATGCTTCTGTATTAAGCCTAAAGCTTTACAGTAGCGATATTATTGTTGGATACTCTGATATAGGTATCTTTTCTTATATGAATCTCTGAAGTATGAGTCCTATAAGAGGTGAATGTGCTGGAGGCAGTTCACCAAAGAGAGGAGTTTTACTCCCACGTTGTACGACTTATTGTTCAGACGGGAAAGGTAAAATGAGGTAACGTAAGGTGTTTACCACTTTCATAATGTGTTATGTGCTACCATGCTATGTGTTGCATCTTATTTGGCATCTTGCTGCATTCATAATAGCTTATTGAGATTTATTCTCACCCCTTCCCTTTTACTGCTTTAGATTGTGCTGAGACAGGTGACCTGAACCAGTGAGGCCGGGGAAAGAGTTTGGACTCTCGCTTTTGGGACTTATCAGGATAGGTATATGAGTGGGTGGTCGGGAGTCACATTTAAGTTTTACTCTTTTACAAGTTGTAAGGAAAACTCTTTTGTCAAACAATGTTACTTAGAATTTTCAATGTAATTAATCAAGTATGGTTATTAAAGTATTTGTTTAAATTCCTCCAAGTGGAGATATTATTATTTGATTTTGTTTATGGAAAATTTAGAATTGGTTTTCTTGTAAAGGAAAATAAATGTTTTAAAAAAATCTAAGATGGGTTTTATTAGTTTGAGCTTCTCAAGCTCGGGACACGCGTTAGGTCCCGGGTTGGGGTGCTCACAGTTGGTATCAAAGCTTAGTTTAGAGGTCAAGGGTAGATGTCTAAACTAAGGGGGAATGTGTGGTAATTAACGCCGAGTGTTTAATGCAGGAGTTGGTTCTAATGGCCGGAAGTAATGATGATCAGCAAAAAGTTCTAGAAATTGAAGGAGATATGGGTATAGGTGGAATTCAGAATGAAGAGATGATGAAGTTATTTAGGATGTTTGTACAGAATATGGAGACTAGAGGATCAGTTCCGAATCAACCTGAGGGATGTCTAAGTGATGGATGGAAAAGGTTTGTGAAGATGAATCCACCGAGTTTTAATGGATATCCGGGTCCATTAAAGGCAGAAAAATGGTTAGAGAGAATGAACAAAATCTTTGAGGTTATGGAGAGTCGCAACGAAGAGAAAGTTAGGTATGCCGTTTTCAAACTTGAAGATCCAGCTGATCAGTGGTGGCAGAATTTGAAGGGAAGTTGGGAGCGGGATCATACGCCCCAGACTTGGGATAATTTCACTCAACAGTTCGAGGACTATTTCATTTCAATGGTTACAAGGGATAAGAAGGAGATTGAATTCTTAGGACTAAAACAAGGGAACATGACGGTGGATCAGTATTCAGCCCGGTTTGAGGAATTAGCTAGGTGTTGCCCTCATTTGGTATCACATGAAGTGAAAAGGGTTCAGAAGTTTGTAACAGGTTTGAGGAGTGAGTTTAGGAAGAAATTATGGATTGATAGTTTCACCGATTATCAGACAGTCATAGATAGAGCATATAAGGTCGAGAAGGACATTGAGGAAAATAGTGGAAGATTCGGAAGTGGGATTAGAAATAAACCCAAGTATCTAGGACAAGGATCCAAAATCACTAAAGGACAATCAAGGACTTCAACTTCAGGGAGTATGAGAGGAGAACTTGTTGTAGCTTCTTCGTCAAGGCCAATATCAAAACAGTATGGGATGATTTGTAAATTTTGCAAGAAGATGGGTCATTCTGAAGACAAGTGTTGGAGTAAGCAAGGGAAATGCTTGAAGTGTGGAGAAATGGGTCACTTTAGGAGGAATTGCCCACGAGTGCAGCGAGGACGAGCTTCAAGCAGCGGTCAGCCGGGTGGACAACAAAGAGGTGGTACCAAAAGAGATAGTGAAGGGGAACCGAGAGAGAAGGTCCAAGGTCGAGTATGTGTTTCGGGTCCCGGAGAGATAGATTCCCCAGAGGTCACTAGAGGTATATTCCCTGTCTCAGAAGTTAGGGGTCATATTTTATAGATCCTGTTTCATATCATTATGTGTGGCGTAGCATTTTGCTTCTATGTGGCATACATTGCTTGAGAAATTATTTTATTGTTAGAGGATTCTGCTCTTATGAGAGAATGCCTCGAATCTCCTTTGGTTTACCACGATGGTGATGTGGTTATGGCTGAGCATGTATTGCCAGTTGATTTGGTATTATTATCAATTTATGATTTTTAGATATACTTGACCTGGAGAGTTAAGTAGTTGTTGTGCATTGGTAGACTATCATAAGAAGTGAGTCTCCTTTTCTATACCTAAATTGATTATATTGGTATTAAAATAAATAAACCTTTATATGGTACTCTTATTATATATGCGTTAAAGGCAGAAAATTTTGGTTAAAAGTGTGAAGGGTATTTGATATGTGCTAGACTTGAATAAGGAGTCCCTCTAAAAATTTTATATATTTGTTGTGAGTAGATGGTATTGGTGCTTCCATCGAGGTATCTCATGTGTTGGTTATGGGTATGATAAACAGAATTTTTAAGCCTTATTTTGATGGCTTTATGGTAATTAGAATTAATGGTCTCTTTGTTAATTAAAGTTTCGAGAGGAACATGAAAATCATTGGAGGATAGGATTAATAATCCTTGGTGAGAAGTCCTTGTATGCAAAGTTTAGCTAGTGTGAGTTGGCTCGAGAAGTTTCCAAAATTTGGGGTTCTATAGTCTTAAGATTGGAAGTTACCATGGATCTTACGAGGATTGTGTCCGTGATCTTTGGGTTGGCAAGTGCTATCGAAGGAATTTTTAGGAAATCCTTGAGAATTATAAAATCGTTGGTTTAGTTAATTTGAAAGAATATCAATGGTGTAAGATGTAATAAGGAGGAATCATATTGATAGAATTGGGGAATAGATTGGCTATGGATCCGATCCTTACCTTACCTAGTGGATGTGAGAACTTTGTGAAATTTTAAGTGCGTATTAGAGGGGAATTAGATGGTGATATTATGAGAATTGGGAAAGTAATAGCGTATGCTTCGAGGAAGTTGGCTTAGATAAACCAGAATTTTCTTACCCTCTACTCGAGAGTGGCTGCAATTGTTTTATGTGAGAACCTTACCTTTTTGAAGCTCTCTTGTGGAATTTGTTACCGATCCTAAGAGTTGGAGGATTTAGTTACTTAAAGGGAAGAGATTAGAAGACTATCCAAACTTTTGAAGAATAGATGGTGTGTGGAGTGATAGATTTCTTTTCAGCTTGAAAGGTTTTATTAATTTTAGCGGAGTTGAGTATAATAGCAGTTTTGGTGTAGCATTGAAGGGGTACTGTATAAAACGTGATATGGAAAATTTATTTGTATGATCCTTCGTACGAATGGAGTTCTGCAATTAATGATGTTTAGGCGGATTTGACCTATGTGGGGAAAACGTTGAAGAGTTATTAGAATTTCAATTTCGGGATTAAATTCTAGAATATTTGGGTTGTGAGAATGTATAGAAGAATCATGACATTAAGGAAACTATTTGAAGGGTGTAATTTGAAATGCTTGGGGAAGTAGCCTTTGTTATTGATCATTAAGGTAATCAGGTTTAAAATTCGGGACGAATTTTCTTTAAGGAGGAGTGAGTGTAACGACCCTAACCCTAGGCACTATTTTAGCATCATATTAAATTCTTTTAATATTATTATTAAAATTTTGTGTTCATTTTATATATTTGATTTCTTATATTAGGTTGAGATAATTGGAAAATTAAATAAAGCATCTTGGGAGAAGTATAATAATAGAAATGGACAAAATAAATAAAATGTGGGTAGTTAGATTTATTTATGTGGAAAATTTGGAAAGCCTTAGTTTTGGGAATGGTATGGGGGGCCATACCCCTTAAATCCCTCCCCTTTCACCTCCTTAGTCAAAAAGGACCCTACCCTTTCATACTTTCATCATCCTTCCCATACTCCATCCTCATTATTTCTTCTTCATCCTCTTCTTTCTTCTCCTAAAAATATCCATGGAGGTTATACCTTGAAAGCCTCACTTTTCCAAAGTTCTAGAGCCTTCAAATCTTCTTCATTTTTCAATCAAGTTGTACTTTTGGGCTTGGGGCATCTAGAGGAATTATAATATCAAGCTAAGAAGATCATCATTTCATCCTAAAATTCTAAAAGTAAGTTATTATGACTTCTTTCTAAATATTGCACATTTTATGTGTTAATGAATGTTTTATGAAAAGAAAAAGTATATTGTATTTTTAATATGGTTATTTGAGTAAAATGATTATTCAAGATTTAATTGATTGTAGTTATGATATGGGGGTTTAAGTTGAAGGAATGAGGGTAGTGTAAGATATTAATGACATTAATGGAGTTAGTGTATGTGATTATATACATCTTACTTTGATTTGGGAAAGATTAAGAGTTCATTTAATTTGGGTAGAAAGAAGTGGAAAAAGGACTTAGTATACTTTTAATGATGTGAGTATTGATCTTCTCTTCTAATTAATGTTCATGAATTATTTGATGTTGTTATTATTATTAAAATGGTTATTAGATGCTTTGGAAACCTTCTTGTAGTTAAGAAAATGGTTTATGTTATAGAATGATGTGGTTGTTTAAGGAAGATGATCAATAGGGTAAGAAAATGGATTAAGTTAGATTAAGGAGGTTAAACTTGAAATGTGGAAGTGAAGTGGGTGGAGAATCAAGTGGTAAATGATCTAGGGTTATATTAATTGTGGATTTAATGATTTAAAATGAGGTTTGTAAAGTTAGAAAATCCTTTTGGTATTTTTAAGAAAGATTATTAAAAGGGAAAAGAAAATATGTGAAAAGGAGTTAGAATTTTCGAAGTGCGAAAATCCCCTCGCGGTCGCCCATAGGCCCCTGAGCGGCCGCACAACCCACCGTAAGGTATAACCCTTTTAGACCCTCTTGGGCGGTCGCCCATAGTAACTTGGGCGGTCGCCCATGTCACCAGAAGTTCACCAGTTTTCTTTCTTGCTGAATTTTAACCACAATCACTAAGTATGATTCCTAACCCTTTCAAAGTAGTGAAATCTAATCTACTTCAGATATGAATTAATCCTTTTTAACCTAAGTTAAAGTAGAATACCTTGGCTAGGCCATGATGTCTTATTTGGTCAAAATGAAATTGTGGGAAGTAGGTCTTGCACCTTTATTAATATTATTCAAGGTTGAGTAGTAACTTTGTAAGAATGGTTTACGGTTTAGGTTGGCCTTACTTGCTCCCATACCTTGGTGATTAGTTGAACAGTGTAGAGACTGTAATCTCACTAGTGTGTTGGTTAGTAATGTATATGTGTTACATCAATATATTGTATCCCGATTGTGGATTATTTGGTATATGGTTGTATTGTATCCCGAGTGTGGATTATTTGGTATTGTTATGTTGTATCCCAGTTGTGGATTATCTGGCATATTGATTATATTGCATCCCGGTGTGGATTATGTGGTTATGTGGATACCTTATTTGAACTCATATTCGTTAATGGTATTATGCATAGTGTATTAAATGAACTGTTGCACTATGGTATGGATTAGCATGAGTATATTTTACCATGTTGTTATATTATTATCCCTTTTTGTGGATTTATTTCAAGTATCTATTATGTGCTTGAACGTGTTGATATTCGGGGGTATAATGGAATTCAATCAATTATTGATTTGTTCTATAAGTGATTGAAGGTTCATTATACCTGTGACCGTTCCCCTCTGTGGCCACAGAGTGGGTGTGCTAACGACTGTATTGACCCAAAAAGCTTTACAGACCGTTGCGATTGGTGATTAGGGGGAATGCTTCTGTATTAAGCCTAAAGCTTTACAGTAGCGATATTATTGTTGGATACTCTGATATAGGTATCTTTTCTTATATGGATCTCTGGAGTATGAGTCCTATAAGAGGTGAATGTGCTGGAGGCAGTTCACCAAAGAGAGGAGTTTTACTCCCACGTTGTACGACTTATTGTTCAGACGGGAAAGGTAAAATGAGGTAACGTAAGGTGTTTACCGCTTTCATAATGTGTTATGTGCTACCATGCTATGTGTTGCATCTTGTTTGGCATCTTGCTGCATTCATAATAGCTTATTGAGATTTATTCTCACCCCTTCCCTTTTACTGCTTTAGATTGTGCTGAGACAGGTGACCTGAACCAGTGAGGCCGGGGAAAGAGTTTGGACTCTCGCTTTTGGAACTTATCAGGATAGGTATATGAGTGGGTGTAGCGATGCGTGAATTTTTCGAATAACAGAGTCGCCACTTATTATTTATTTAGGAAAACAATAAGAAAAACCTTAAAAAGAGATTTGAGGGTTCGGGGGTTAAGTTATCGAATGGGTAGGTCGAGGAGCATCCATTCCACCCAATCCGGAGATCGGTCTTGCCAATTGAGTATTATCAATCTTTTTAATTACTAATTAAATAAAGAACAAGAAAACCCTAATCAATTTCTTGATTAGGAATGTCGGATTGTACGCTTCGAGATCGCCTTCATTGATTGAAGAGACTCTAGGCTAATCCTTTTGATGGGATTACACCACTCTAAAAGCCAATAGAGAGAGATTAAGAAGAAAAGAGTAAAAGTATAGGAGTTTACCTAGTTTAGGGAGGATTTGATTTAGAACGTGGTTCTAAGATGTCTTCTCGATCGAGAAGTGATTTGGGCAGAGTTTCGACTCAAGTTAAGAGTCAAATCTTGATGCGGACAGAGCTTCGCCTTGATGCTAGGCTTGAGCCTTGATGTTCGTCAATCAACGTGGTTGAAGGACGAATTTAGGAGTTGTTTGTGATTGATTTGAAGGAGTCTTTCGTGGAAAGAAATCAGCAAATTGTGTGTGTTGTGTGAAATTCTGGACCTTTTGAACCTTGGAAGTCACCAAGTATTTATAGGGGTTTAAGAGGTAGAGGTGGAGAGGTAAAACACTCCTAGGAAGTTTCCAGAACTCAATTCTGATTGGAGAACCGGATTAGATGAGGTTTATCAAGAAAAGAGTTTGGGACGGAGAAGAATTGTGATTCTGCACATCCTGTCGAGGGGATATCTCGCGCGAGATATGATATCTCGTGCGAGATATCTAGTCCGATGACTATTTTGTCCTCTTCAGTTTATTCCGTTAGTCAGTTAGGTCCAAAACTAACGAGGTTAGTTAGAAACTTAACGAAACATGACGAAACTAATGTGCTTTCATCAAAACACAAAAGAGAGACGAAGAGTAGTGTAATCATGAATTATTGGTTCAGAATGGGGTGTCTACATAGCCCCTCGACGACAGGTCTTATGAAAGAAGAAGTGTCGTCGATAGAAAAGACATCATTCTGAACATTGGGATGGTCGTGCCGCACGGCTGCCTACGTATCTCTAAGAGAGAATCAGACCAAACGTAGTTCGACTCCAAAACACTAAAAAGGCTATTTTAGGTATTTTGAAAAGCATTTTTTTGAAAATCAAGGAGGGATTTTTTTTGAAAAGGTAAAATCATACTGAGGAATCAAGGACTTGACCCAATTCTGAAGATACCCGTTTGTTGATGAAGTTGTTGAAGTGCGCCGTCCGAGGTTACTGACGTAGCTGTTGTTGCCGAGGTCACGGTCTTTGTTGTCATTGCCGAGGTCACGGACTTTGTTGTGGTTTTCGAGGTCATGGACTTTGTTGTGGTTGCCGAGGCCACGGACTTGAAGTTTGCTGCCATCACAGACTTTGAAGTTGTTGCCGAGGTCACGGACTTGAAGTTTGCTGCCGTCACAGACTTTGAAGTTGTTACCGAGGTCACGGACTTGAGGTTGCTGTCATCACAGACTTTGTTGATGTCGCCGAGGTCACGGACTTGAGGTTGCTGTCATCACAGACTTTGTTGATGTCGCCGAGGTCACGGACTTGAGGTTGCTGTCATCACAGACTTTGTTGATGTCGCCGAGGTCACGGACTTGAGGTTGCTGCCATCACAGACTTTGCTGGTGTTGCCGAGGTCACGGACTTGAAGTTGTCGGTTGAGATGAAGGTTCTGTCGGCCCCTGTAATGCAAGGATATATGCATGCTGATCTCGGATAGACCCGAATGATTCTTACCTTTCTGTACCTGTCAGCACATAAAGATTCCAAGTAGAGATTTTTTTCAAATTTTAGTTGTTTGACTGGACTTACGTGGTGGTGCTCACGTCTGTTCGTGTAAATGGCCGGTCGGACATTTTGGTGGTAAGTTTATGTATGAGTGTATGGTATACGAACATGTAGGGACATGTGTATGGATTTGTATTTGAGAGGGGTGAACTATATGAGTGAACTTGTGTTTGACAAGTTGGGACCCAATCAGGTTTATGCAGAATCTGTTGCTAGTCAGCGAGGCTGAATTGTTGTAGAATTTTGATGAGTATCCTTGTGTGAACACATCTAGGTCTGTTGCAAATCTTCATTCTTAATTCTCCTTTGAATCGTGTCTCTAGGAGGCAAACGACTACAAATCTGTCGACTGTCGTAATAGCTTTATGTCCAAGGCCCTTTGGTGTCTCAAGCCCCAGGTTGCTTGCAAGTGGTAGATGACTTTGTGAACAGGCTTGTGAGTCTGCTCTCTTGATTTGAAGGTGATCGAAGAAGACTCTCCTTGTAACTTTGATTTGAAGAAGATCGAATGATGTTCGATGAAGAAGGTTGAAGAATACTCTCCCTTTGACCTTTGATTTTTTTTTCTTAGTGACGCACCCTGATTTTTGCCTAGACCGCCCTTTCGGGTTTTCAATCTAGCGGGCATCTCTTTTGCGTCTTTTTTTTTTCATTTTTTTTTGAATGGTATGTAACTCGAAGAGAACTCAGAGAGAGAAAATCTTATTGAGGAGAGAAATGAGATCTCAAGTTAGTTTAGGAGAGACGGACTCTATTCATTGGAAGGTGATCCAAGCATTGACTTTTTGGAGAAGTGTATTCTCTAATGATGAGAGTGAGAAGCAAAGAAGAAAGCCCCTAATTTAGATTCGATTGTTTTGAAGAATTGAAGTAGAGATTGACTGGGGGAGGAAAGGTTAGGAAGCCCCAGTTTTGATGCTTGGATTTCAAGAGTGTGTATGAGAGTGGCTAACAGGAAGCCCCTAGACTCAACAAAGAATGCTACATGGCTCAAAGGTCTAGAAAAGTTGTTCTACTTTTAATGGACCTTGCTTCATCTAGAAATTTCTAAATAAGTTTGAGGAGAAAGTCAATCATTAGTATGACTTAAGGGTAAACATTTGATCTTGATACTGAAAGTCTTCTTCACTTGATGTAGGAGGATTTTGAGGAATCCTCTTTTCTTTTGTTGGTATCACTTGACTCCTCTTCTTTGTGGGAGAGTCCTTCTTGCCTTTGTTGAAATTCCATCCTTGTTGTGGGGCGATGAAGGCTTGAGAGTTTTTCTTTCTCTTTTTTTTTTCATTTTTTTTTTTCGATGCTCTATTTTTGCCTAGGACGATTTGAGGAGTTTCGACCTAGCGAGCTTTTTATTTATTTTTGTACTCTCAAAGCCTTGAGTTGAGTAGCCCCACTCTTCTTGGGATGAATGTTGATAGTAGTGCCTTTGGCTTTCTTCGCTTGTTGGTCTCTAACTTTCAGTAGGGGTAACGTTTAACTCTTAAGCCTCCTAATGATAACTTTCTTTTTTAAAGTCACTTAGAAGTTTCTATTTTTGCGATGATTTAGGGAATGGAAGGTCCATTATTTTGCATGAGTTGAATGATATTCATGAGGTAGAACAACTTTAGGGAAAGTGTTTAGGAAAAGAAATTACTTTAATTTATTGAGAAATTTAAGAACAGACTCGATAGTTTAGAAGACACAAACTAGAGGAGGTGAGGAGTACTAGAAAGACAGAACGACTCTTCGAGTTCATACTTGGAAATTTAAAACCTAATCTACTTCTATCAAAGGAGAAAGGGAGAGGATAGTGGTAGCCCCAAAGTGGTAAGTGTAGATTTCTTCTTGGAGCTTCATCTTCTTCATGGAGTACGAGGAAGAGGATTGGTGATGACGTTGGGACGTTCTAGATCTCCATTGTCAAAGAGGTCTTGGATGATGTCCTTCAAGTGGTGGCAGGAGTTGGTGTCGTGGCCGGTGAAGTTGTGGTACTTGCAGAATAAGTGATGAGCATGATTCGGACCCATATCCTTCGGAGGACCACCTTCCCTTGGTTTGATTTTTTCATTCTGGACAAGCACATCGAAGAGTTCTTCTTGAGTGATTCCTTCAATTTTGTCGTAGTGCCTCTTTTTCTTTTCGGGAGGAGGGACAGCAGAATACTTTCCGGTGTTGGGGCGGCTGAGTGCAATAGCGTTGACTGAAGCATCCTTACTTGTAGCGGGTTTGTTGTAGCGGAAAGTACTTTCCTTCTTTTTGCTTTTTAGGAAGTCGTCAACCCTAATTCCGGACTCGAGGAGTTCATTGAAACTAGGAAAGTAGTTACCGGCGAGCTTCTCTTGAAATTCATCACGAAGGCATTGAAGGAAGATGTGGATTTGCTCTTTGAGAGTAGGCCTTTCGACAATTTCAAAGAATTGAGTCTCCATCTTCTAGCAAATTCAGCAAAGGACTCATTTGCATGTTGCTTGGTTTGTTCAAGATCCCTCCTAGTAGGGCGGTAAGTGGAGTTGTCTTCAAACTGCCTTTGGAAGACCAAACATGCGGATGACCAATCAAGCCTTGTAGTCGTAGGAAGAGACATGTACCAATCCCTTGCAGCACCTTCTAGAGTTTGAGGAAAGCATTGGGCCAAGATTGTGTTGTCAACGCCCATTGGAAGCATGGCCCAAGTGTAGGTCTCAACATGAGCTCGAGGACAGGTAGTACCATTGAACTTGGCAATATCGGGTGTCTTGTACTTGCGAGGAAACTTGGTGATGGATTGTTGAAGAGCATCGGGATCAAATGGAACGAATGACCCCTTGGAAGTATCAAGAGTCGCAAGCTTCTTCTCGAGGTAGTTCTTAGTAACATGGTCACCAAGTTTAGTAGTTTCACCACTACCTTCTTTCTTGGTTTTAGCACCCTTGGAAGTATGTCCTTCGTCATCGGAGGATGAAGAGGAAGAGGATGAATCGGATTCTTCCTTTTTCTTGCTTGACTTCTTGGTTTTCTTATTCACTTTGGTGTAGGATTCCTCCTCATCGGAGGAGGATTCCACTTTCTGCTTTTGCTTTCTGCCTTTCTTGACTTTCAACTCGTGGAGTTCTTTCATGAGGGCGGCCATTTGGGCGTTTTGCTCATCAATTTGCTTACTTTGTTCATCCAACCTAGTCATGGCTTCGATGAGTTGGGCCTTAGCGTCGTTGATATCGGCCTCGGTGGTAGAAGGAGAAGCAGACATCGTGGCAAAGAACCTAGACGTGTAGCAACCGGGTTAAACCATGATCGAGTCCCAACAAGTCGGCTGAATAAGGTGAGTGAAGGCTTGAAGGTTTGAAGGTTTTGGCCAAAACACGAAAAGACCGAACACTTATCTCGTACGAGACAAGTAGTCTCGCGCGAGACTTCACCACGAAAAGTCACAATTTTCTGATTTTAATCCTAATTTTGGTCGGACGGAAAATCCGTTTTGGGGGTTTCTAAAGTTCAAGAACCAAACCTAGGGACCTAGGGGTCGGAGTAATCCAAAGTAACATCAAGTTTTGTGCAATAATTTTGATGAGAAAATTTTCTCTTTTTAGGGGCAAATCCGAAGAGACAACCGTAGGGACGTTTCCGAAGGGACAATTCCGAAGCGACAATTTATTGATTTCTTTTCCGTGGATTATTGCACAAAACGATCTTGACAAGGAATTACAAGGACTCCAAGATCAAACCGACCGGTCAAGGAGTGTCTTAAAAAGTCAATCTACATGATATGTGGCGATGCAGGGCTGGAAGGCTAGGCTCCCCGCGATATGACAATCTAGGTCCAACTTCGGAGAGACCGGCGACTAGGTGGTTACCGTCATCCGTCCTTAGTGTGGGTCCCGGGTTTATAGAGGGTATGTAGTGCAATGACAGTTATATATGAGTGTGCGTGTGTGAGAGTCAATATAGGTGATAGAGTAAAATAGAAAGTTTTTTTTTGAAAACAAAAAAAAAACAGATAATGGCCGCACCAAGTGGTTGCCTACGTTTCTCCCAAATTAGGAAGACTCAGGCCGCCGTAGTTCCACTTAAAGAGAGAGCGAGAGAATAAATTAATTTAAATTACAACTCCCGAATCCTTCATGGACCGGACTTTAAATTAAATAACCAATCACACGCAGGTATATAGTTCAAGTAATTAAAATTATTTTACCCTGCAAAATAGAGTTAGCACAAGCAAAATAATAATGATAATTTATTTTTGATTTTTCTGGAATTTATTTTTGAAAATTTTCGGAAACTGTTTTTTGATTTTTTTTTTTTTTCATTGTAGTCAAACTTTGGTAAAGAAAGAAAGTAAACCAAAGCCTTTTTTGTTTTAGTGTTTGGTCAAACGTGGGTTAAAGTCGACAACTGACTTAAAACCCCCCTTTTTTTTTTCTTTGCTTTCAAGACCGCCGCCAAACAGAGAAACATGATTTTTTTTTTCTTTCGAATGTTAATCTCGTGCGAGATAAGTTATTTCGCGCGGGATAAGCTGTTGCACAGTAATTTTTTTTTTGACGAAAACAGTGCAGAAAAATTCTAAAAAAAATAAGAAAAATCAAATTTTACAGAAAATAAAAAGATTGATAATATTTAATTGTTACGCAAGTCTAACCCTCTTAATTAATTGTCCCCAGCGGAGTCGCCACTGTAGCGATGCGTGAATTTTTCGAATAACAGAGTCGCCACTTATTATTTATTTAGGAAAACAATAAGAAAAACCTTAAAAAGAGATTTGAGGGTTCGGGGGTTAAGTTATCGAATGGGTAGGTCGAGGAGCATCCATTCCACCCAATCCGGAGATCGGTCTTGCCAATTGAGTATTATCAATCTTTTTAATTACTAATTAAATAAAGAACAAGAAAACCCTAATCAATTTCTTGATTAGGAATGTCGGATTGTACGCTTAGAGATCGCCTTCATCGATTGAAGGGACTCTAGGCTAATCCTTTTGATGGGATTACACCACTCTAAAAGCCAATAGAGAGAGATTAAGAAGAAAAGAGTAAAAGTATAGGAGTTTACCTAGTTTAGGGAGGATTTGATTTAGAACGTGGTTCTAAGATGTCTTCTCGATCGAGAAGTGATTTGGGCAGAGTTTCGACTCAAGTTGAGAGTCAAATCTTGATGCGGACAGAGCTTCGCCTTGATGCTAGGCTTGAGCCTTGATGTTCGTCAATCAACGTGGTTGAAGGACGAATTTAGGAGTTGTTTGTGATTGATTTGAAGGAGTCTTTCGTGGAAAGAAATCAGCAAATTGTGTGTGTTGTGTGAAATTCTGGACCTTTTGAACCTTGGAAGTCACCAAGTATTTATAGGGGTTTAAGAGGTAGAGGTGGAGAGGTAAAACACTCCTAGGAAGTTTTCAGAACTCAATTCTGATTGGAGAACCGGATTAGATGAGGTTTATCAAGAAAAGAGTTTGGGACGGAGAAGAATTGTGATTCTGCACATCCTGTCGAGGGGATATCTCGCGCGAGATATGATATCTCGTGCGAGATATCTAGTCCGATGACTATTTTGTCCTCTTCAGTTTATTCCGTTAGTCAGTTAGGTCCAAAACTAACGAGGTTAGTTAGAAACTTAACGAAACATGACGAAACTAATGTGCTTTCATCAAAACACAAAAGAGAGACGAAGAGTAGTGTAATCATGAATTATTGGTTCAGAATGGGGTGTCTACAGTGGGTGGTCGGGAGTCACATTTAAGTTTTACTCTTTTACAAGTTGTAAGGAAAACTCTTTTGTCAAACAATGTTACTTAGAATTTTCAATGTAATTAATCAAGTATGGTTATTAAAGTATTTGTTTAAATTCCTCCAAGTGGAGATATTATTATTTGATTTTGTTTATGGAAAATTTAGAATTGGTTTTCTTGTAAAGGAAAATAAATGTTTTAAAAAAATCTAAGATGGGTTTTCTTAGTTTGAGCTTCTCAAGCTCGGGACACGCGTTAGGTCCCGGGTTGGGGTGCTCACAGGAGTAGTATATATTGAGAGGCCTTAACATTTGAAAAACAAATGAGATATTAATCTCACATCGTCTAGGAATTGAAATGTTAGAAAATGGAGTAGTATATATTGAGAGAAATTAGCATTTGAAAACCAAATGGTATCCCACATCGTCTAGGAATTGAAATGCTAGGAAATGGAATAGTATATAAGAGGTGTGTTTAGTACATCAAGCTTTCACATACAAAACATCAAATACTTATATCCATATATATTTCATAAATATGTTTACATATAAAGGATTCGTTTCCTCGTATCTTGCATTCATAATCCTCTATGTCCAACGCGGGTCTATATTGACACCAATGTCCAAAAATCATAGTAGAATTGGTGTTTTTTTTTCCTTAATTTTTTTACAAACTTGTAACTTGTATTCGTGCTCTAATTAAATGAATTGACGGACATGAAGCATAATGGAGTAGTCGGGGTGATGAGATATTAATCCCACATCGTCTAAGGGGTGATTGTGTGAGGGTTTGAGCATAAGGTGAAATTATTTTTGTGATGTATAATATGTTTTCTATTGTAACACGACATATTTGTGCTTATAGTGAATATCCTTACTTAGAAGTGCCCCCAGATGTAAGTATGAAAAGCAAGGTTCTAAAAAGCACTAGGCGGATGCTAGACGGTGGAGTCTGGCCTATTGTCTAGGGGCCTAAGCGGGGCTGAGAAATCAGACAAATTTTGTATATATTCCATATAAAATGAACTTTCAGTTTCAACGTTAACAACAAGAAAAACATAAGTCAACAACAGTACAACATTTTCATAAGCCAAAAAATATAAAACCATTACTTCAAAGTTCACAGTTCACCTTCGAAGTATCTATAAACTAGTTATTGTCAACATTTTCACCGGTTACTTCACAATTCACATTTTCATAAGTCAACAACGGTTCATTTTAAAACCATTACAATTTACCACAAAATGAAAATTTGTATATTTTCGAATGAGATAGAGAATACTCCCTCCGTCCCACGTGAATGTAAACCAACTTTTTTGGTGTGGGAATTAAGGAAAAGTGATGTAAAAAAGAGAAAAAGTTAAATGTTGTGAGTATGAAAAATTAAATAGGAGAGAGAATGAGTGGGAGGAATAGTGAGGAGAGAGAATGTTGTGAGTGTAAAAGTGAAATATTTATTTTCATTTTGGAAACTTTGCATTTACGTGGGACGGACCAAAATAGAAATAAGTTTGCATTCACGTGGGACGGAGGGAGTATCTATAGTATAAATTAAACCCCTCCGTGAACAGTTCTATGAACAGTTCCGAATGGGTTTTTCCCTATTTTGCCCTCACTATTTAGTCTGATTTTTTTATTTTTTTTTAAATTAAAAAAAATTAATTTGAAAAAAAAAAAAAACACCCGTGTCCTTGGACACGGGCATATGTACTATCTATAGTATAAATTAAACCCCTCCGTGAACAGTTCTATGAACAGTTTCGAAGGGGTTTTTCCCTATTTTGCCCTCACTATTTAGTCTGATTTTTTTATTTTTTTTTAAATTAAAAAAAATTAATTTGAAAAAAAAAAAAAAAAAAAAAAACCCGTGTCCTTGGACACGGGCATATGTACTAGTATATACTCCCTCCGTCCTCTTACAAAGTTCACACTTTCTATTTTGGGCGTCCGTTTACAAAGTTCACACTTTGTTTCTTTCCTAAAAAGGAAACCTTAAATCACTATTCTCTCCACTCATTCTCTCTCCTACATTATTTTAATACTCACAAACCATTATAATTTACTATTCCCTCCGCTCATTCTCTCTCCTATTTTATTTTCACACTCACAACACTTTCAATATAATACTCTCTCCTTAATTCCCGCGCAAACAGTAAGTGTGAACCATGATCCTAGACGGAGGGAGTATATATAAACAAAATTGCAAACTTTCTCGCTCGAAAATGACACTATTAATGGTAAAAATGTCATTATGTTGGTGAAATTTGCTATTACTAAAATAACCCTCATCTTGTGTTATTATTGCAATCCAAGCAAGGGTATAATAGTCATTAAACATGGAGCATGGTTTATGATGTTGTGTGCATGTACGCCATTTATTTGTCTTTGAAGTGGAAAAGCATGACACGTGTTGTATGTTTCCCATCACCCTTTTTTGTTCATCTTCTATCTCACTTTGAAATTCAAAGACCCATCAATCCCACCCCAACGTCGGCTCATCCTCATTCAACCACATATTCTTGGTCTTCGAGTGTGGTGGTTGTCGATGGTTCTACATCGTCGGTCTTAGATCTAGTCGAAATTTTTGGTATTTAATGGATGGCTTCAATAATTTCGGCATATTCTTCCATCTGAGTGTGGTGGTTGTCGATCGATGGTTCAAACCCGCCAGTTCGCCTAGCGCCGCCTAGCTCTGCCCAGCGCCTAATCTCCCCGCTTTGACGTAAACCGCGGTGTCAGGACATCGTCTAGCGCCTAGGCCGCTTTTTAGAACACTGATGAATAGTAAAGTAGGAAAGAGAAAGTGGGTACGAAGTTTTTGTTATAAAAATGACAAGTGAGTCAGATTGACCATTTAAATTAATAAAGTAACTAAGAAACTTACTCCAAGACTTAAGTTGTTAAACACAATGAGCCAGATCGAGATCGGCTCGGGCTCGCTAGTAAAAGCTCGAGTTGAGTGGGCTTGAGGTGAACTCGGGCTCGAACTGATTTTTCAGGCTCCGTTTGTTATCGAGTCGGCTCGTGTTCGCCTCACTTGTTCGCCGAGCTTGACTCGTTTAGCTCGTTAAAATCTCGAATTATTTTTTGTTCTCGATAATCTCGTTAATAAGTAAACTTTTTGTTAACGACAGACTCGAACTCGGCTCGATAAGCTCGAATTCGACTCAATAATCATTATTGAACTTATATTTCGACCCGAGTTTGATAACAACTCGAATTAGAGCTCGATAAGGCTCGAACTCGAGCTGTCTGATACCAATTATTTTCAAACAAAAAATAAATAAATAAAATCCAAGCTCGAGATCAGCTCGTTAAAACTCGAGTTAGAGAATCTCGCGAACAGCTCGAATCTCGTTTTGAATTGAGCTCGAAAATATAAACTGAGCTTGAGCTCGATAATTTAGATAATTTAAAAACAAGCTCGAGCTCGAAACTTCAAAGTTCAACTCGACTTGCCTCGTTTATAGCAATATCCGGGACATATTAATAAGAAAATTAAAAACCTTATTATAAAACAAGTAAATTAATATTTGTAATTCGATAAGACTCAATTTACACTTATAATAATTGTTCACTTACTATTAGTTTGTTCTATCTCATTTCTTTCTCCCACCCTATTTCTTACGGAATATTAGGGGTGTGCAAACCTGCCCATCGATCCGCAAAGTCCGCAAGGCCCGCAAAAATTCGGCCCGCAAGGTCCGCGCCCGCAATGTTTTCAACCCTGCTGGGCTTGACAGCTTGAAGGCCCGCGCGGGCTGTGATTGGGCTCTTATTGTTCTATAGCCCGTTAGGGTCCGACCCGGCCCGTCTCTTTCAAAACTACATCGTTTTGTAATTTATATACTCCCTCCGTCCCAACAATTACTTCCACTTTTTTAAAAATCACGCAAATTAAGAAAATGGGAGGGAAGTAAAGATGTTGTGAGTGTAATTTGAAAATAGGAGAGAGAATGAGTGGAGGGAATAGTAAATTATAATAGTGTTGTGAGTATTAAAATAATGAGGAGAGAGAATGAGTGAAGGAAATAGTAAAGATTCCTTTGCCAAAAAAGGAAAGTAGAAGCTATTAGCGGGACACCCAAAATGGCAAAAAGGGAAGCTCTTATTGGGACGAAGGGAGTATATAATAAATTTAACACTCACAAAGCCAAAAGACTCAAAACTCATTTACTTCTTTCATCAGTTCAAAACAATACTTGGATATTTCAGTTATTAACTTGTAGTCAGGGCTTAACTTGAGTATCCAAACAAGTACCAGAAGCAACATCAATATCGGGGAAGATGGAATATACTGTCAGAAAGTTGAATTGATAAACTCTACTCCCTCCGTCCCAGTCCATGGTTCACACTTTTTTTAAATCACGCAAATTAAGGAAATAGGTGGGAAGAAAAAATATTGTGAGTGTAAAAGTAAAATAGGAGAAAAAATGAGTAGAGGAAATAGTAAATTTGAAAAATGTTGTGAGTATAATAGTGAAATAGGAGAGAGAATTAGTGGGTGGAATAGTAAAGATTCTTTGCCATTTTAGAAAAGGTGAAGCTTTTAACGGGACACCCATTTTAACAAAAAGTAAAGCTTGAAATGGGACGGAGGAAGTATATTGTTTGACTTCTTCATAGTACTCATCACAATTCGCAAGATGGAGCGGAATCTTTCCACAATTTTTTCTTGATTATCTTGGAAAAAAGGTTTGCAAATTGCAATTAATGAAAAACACAATAATAAAAATATAAAGCCATGTATTGGTTCAGATTTGCACATTTACAAGAAACTTTTGTCTGACCTTAAAACTCTACTTCTTATTTTCCCTTGCCTAAACAAGATTACGATAGAATTTCACTTTGATGAAGTTAGTGTCCACAACGTTGTTGAGTGATTACTTCATAAACGAAACTGCTCTGTTCACATTTGTCTCATTAGTCTCCTCCACTTAATTTGTATGCAAAAATATCTATCAAGGAAAAGAGAGATGCAACTAATTAAATTATTGATCTCTCTGTTTGCAACTTCAATAAACTAAAAATGATTATAAATTTTGGAAAAATATCTTCCCCCACTGCTGTACTATTCAAGTGAAGTACTCCAGTTAAACAAAAGCAGTTGTTGGATATCATTTTCAACAAACTAATTTCAAACTTCAAAAACTCTACGGCAAAATGATAAAATGGTAATGAATTGATGAGTTGAAAATAATTTAAAATCCAAAATATAATAGGTATAAAATTTTCAAAATATAACATCTAATTTGTAAGTTCGTCAAGCCCGAGCCCGCTCAATGCCTGTTTAAAATCCGCAAAAGCCCATTAATTTAAGCACGCTATGTTGGGCTCTTGAAATTGAAGCCCACAATTAAATGGGTCCATACCAAGCTTTGTCGAAACCCACAAACTTTAGGCCCGTGCACACCCTACAGAATATCACTCCATTAACTTATTTTTTCCTTTTCTTAACTTATCCGAAATTTGAAAAAATATCTTCTCCGTAACGTAAGGATAATAATTTCAATATTTCATATGATTAAGAGGCACGTGGCTCGGTAGAAACCAAGTAGTCCAGATTTTAAAGGAGTAAGATATTGGGTGGGAAAAAGTGGGAAGCAAGGAAAGAAAAGAAAGAGACTGATCATATGATATCCAACAATCATGGAAGATGACTGGTTGGTCGGTTTGTTTGATTGTGGCGTGGACCCCACAAAATGTACGGACTTTTTTTGTATCCTAGTATTTTCCGAGTGTACTATACAATAATGTAGTGTAACAACATGTGTATAAATTAAGGTCAATTGATTTGTATATTGATTATATTTTATTTATATTATGTATAATTTAATATACAATAATATGTATTAATATCAATATAAAAATTGATATATTAAATTTATTGATACAATTGATATTTAATTAATACGGTTGATAGTCTACTTAAACCAAATATAAATGAAGACAAAAAAAGTGCATTTATATATATATATTTTTTTTGTTAGATTTTTTGTCCATTATAAAGAGCAACATTCTATAACATAGAAAGAGATCTCAAAATACAAATTATAAATTTTTAAAAATAAAGAAAAATAGTATAACAAAAATCTTGAAAATTAAGCAATACGATGATTAACCGTAGTATACTATTTTTAATGGAATTTAATTTTAGGGTTAAATAAAGAAAACTATATTTTTTTATATTATATATATAATATTTATTTATTTATACAAATAATGTTGATACATGATTTATCAACCGAAGTCAATATTGTCATGTACCAATTAGTTAAACATAATTGGTACGGTACTATCGTATCGAGAGTTCAATATATCAACTTTTTGTACCAATTATAATTGATACAGTTGATATACGATAGGTTGGTACGGGAAAGTATAATTTGTCACCCCTCTATTATAATCGGCAGCAAATCTTTGCCTTTTGGTGTAATTTTTTGCATGAAAATTTTCTAGAACCAAAAATTAATTCAAAACTAGTCTAACACCTGTGCGTTAAAAGAACGATCAATTTTTTTTTTACAAATAACATAAACTAAATTAAAAAAAATTACTATTAGTATAAAGGTTAATTTAGAAAAATCTTTTTTAAATAAAAGGTATTCAACAAAAATATATAACGACATTGAAACATTTTCCATTTTATTAATTGGTTTATTGTTGAAAGTAATGAATGGGAAATAATAAATAATGAGAATATTGGTATTTTAATCATGAAGTTGGTATAATCACTATGTTTTCTAAACTTGTGAAAAATTTAAAAGTGACAAATATTTTAAATCGAATGGAGTATACTATATAATTATTAAATTGCAAAAAATCTTAAAAGAAGTAATAATAATTTTAAAAAATATAATTTTGAATACACTTATACAAAGATCATTTATTTTGAAATTACAAGATCATTCATTTTTAAATACAGTTGGTATCACATCACTAAAATAATTTAATCTTCTTTTTTTAATTCTTTCTTTCCATTTGCTATCAACTTCGTAAGTCATGAAAATAAACCATTAATATAAATATCCTATTTATTTTCAGAACTAAAAATAAATTTTATTTGCCTCTTAAATAAGTTTCTACCCACATGAGAATAAACCAATAAAATAAAAGTAATTTTTTTTACGATGTACTACTATAATAAACCCAGATAATTTGTTAATGGAATGGGCTGCTAGCTATAGAACCCACCAGAAAATAACCTGGTCCAACCCTAAACCCATCATATAAATATGAACCTTCTCCCAAATCCTAAATCTAAATTTCTATCTAACTCTCAATCTTTCTCAGCCGCTTTTGAAACCCTAACCCAATATCAAACCGATTTCACGACTAATCCATCATCTATACTAATACTTATATGTATATATCTTCTCAAATCGTCAACATATGTATCTTCATTTAGAAATATCATTGCAAAATGGTTAAACAACTTTTGTTTCAAAGAGTTTCATTATCTTTTGTTTCTCCATTTATAAATATTCAAATTCATTGTTCGCAGTTTCAAATATCGTTAAATATATCTATATAATCAGATTATTACAAATCATTTGACTGGATAGAACTTGACTCATTCTAAAATCTGGTATTTTTCTCTTAAATACGTATATGCCACAAATTTTTCTTAAATAAATTTATTTATAATGGTATTTTACACTAAATTAAACCTATGTTTTCAAAATAATTCTATGTTTATAACATAGTGCGATGTTGAATGCATATATTAACCCGAACCCATCTTTTCTAATAAGATAAATTATCAAGATCTAAAATATATATAAAGTACAATTAATTAAATATTTTTTTACATATTGTTGAAATTCAACACTTGTGATTTATATGAAACTATATTTTACCTTCAAGATCTCATAAATTTCTTCTAAAAAATGTATATCTACATTTGTATTTTTTATACTTAACTTCAATCACATTTATTTTCCCAATAAATACGATCTTATATTTTGTAGAGGTTTTATAATTCAATATATTGTCATCAACAATGAAATTATTTGCTGCATATAAATATTTTTCATTCAACATCTGAACAAACTTTCAATCACGCATAGACTCTCATTATTGCATGGGCTCTCACTCCCTATTGGAAATAATTTGTTTCATTTTATACAAATAATATGAAAATAAACTGTTACTATCTCCGTCCCAAAATAGATTAAAAAAATTCTTTAAAAAAACTTAGATCAAATTTGAAATTCTGTTGGCATTCAATTTTTTATTTGGGACGGAGGAAATACTCCATCCGTCCCGCTACAAACTGCACACTTTTCTCATTGGGCGTCCCGCTACAAACTGCACACTTCCTAAAATGACAAAGAATCTTTACTATTCCCTCCACTCATTCTCTCTCCTACATTATTTTAATACTCACAACACCATTATAATTTACTATTCCCTCCACTCATTCTCTCTCCTATTTTACTTTTACACTCACAACATTTATATCATTATTTTTTTCCTTAATCCCCGTGCAAACAGTAACTGTGCAGTTTCTACCGGGACGGAGGGAGTATATATTAATGGGATATAAATCACAATTGTGAAAAATGCATTATATATTGTACTCAGTTGATGTTGCAAACCAAGCAAAACAAAGAAACAAACGAGACATTGTTTGTACTTTATAAAGTTAAAAATGGGATAGTTACTCAAGATACTAAATGTTGATGTTATTTATATGCATGTTTATTATGCCTTCTCAAATATCTATGTTGGAAAGTGTGTTCTAAAACGATGGTTTCAAGTTCAAATCAAGATACCAGAAAGTGATTTTTAAACTCTTCAATAATCAGTTATTCCCCAGAATATTTCAATTAAAAGTCATTAAATAGATTTAATTATCTTGTATTAAATGTTGGTCAATAATCAATTATTAATTATTATTGCATTTATTATTTAAGATTGAATGCTCGAGGAAAATGAATCTGACCAAAATTGTGTATAGGTGAGAGTTTTGAAGGGAAAGTGTTATATTGACTTTATCTTTTATATAGTAATATATTTCATGACATTATTTCCTCTGTCTATTGTAAATTTACTGAAGTAAGTCGAACTTGAAATCTCATTTTGAAGATGAACACGAGATTGAAATTCAATTTCTTCACATATACTTTTAAAATGGAGTTTTTTATCAAAAACTATCTTAAAAAGACGCTATTTACAAAAAAAAACAAAACATGTAAGATGCGATATTATAAAAAAACTCTTTTTTTTTCCTTTTCAGTTAAAAAAATGATAAATGCATTTATCAATTGTTTATTACTGATAAATTCATTTATCAGTTTTTAAATAGTATTTTGTGCTTGATTTTTTTGGTTAAATAACTGATAAATGCATTCATCAGTTGTTTATAACTGATAAATTCTTTATCAGTTTTTTAAAAAGTATTTTGTGCTTTATTTTTTTGTTTAAACAACTGATAAATGCATTTATCAGTTTTTATACAGATAAACGCCAAATAAAAAATTAAAAAAAAGAGTAGTTTTTTGCAATATCCAACTTGTGTAATTTTATTTTTTTTGTAATATCCATCTTTTAAAATTAGTTTTTGATAAATGACCCTTTTAAAATTTATGTTTTGCGAAATTATTCATGTTTGTAAAATAAATTAAAGAATTACTTGGTCACGACCATCCTTCAATGGGTGGAGTTGACTCTATTGCCCCTCACGTTGTCCTCTTTAGTGAAATCTCTTGTCATCAATCTCACCTTGAATATGAATAGATTTGAGTTCAAAGATATTTTTTTTTACTGAACGATAACAAAGGGTATTTTGCAATAAAGCACCTAAATTAAATAAAATTTTACACAATTTACATTATTAAAATTTTTATTTTTCTCTCTATCTCCGAGAATAAATGTCGTATATGGTCAACTAAGTTAAACTTTAACAAAAAGTTATAAAATTTTGAATATCTTCATACTTCTACTATTTTGAAAATGGTTATCGACATATTAATGTAAATACTATTTATAACTATTTTAAAATTTTCATGACAACTAATAATTTATCATTAAATTTTAGTTAAAGTTTAATTTAGTTGACTGTATACTAATTTATTCTGGTACAAAAGTAGTACTTCATCCCTTCCAAAATACTTGCAATTTTAGCATTTTTCATTAATATTAATAAAAATAATTAATATATACTCCCTCCGTCCCATACCTAAATGCCTAGTTTGACTTTGGCACCTAATTTGACCATACAACTATGAAAAATTAGAACATTTTGATGAAATTTTAAAAGTTGTTATTGATTTATTACTAACAAAACTAACAATTAAAAATTTTAAAATTTAATTATAATATATCAATTTCTCGTAGTTGTATAGTCAAACTAGGTGCTAAAGTCAAACTAGGCACCTAGATATGGGGCGGAGAGAGTATTAAATAGACTAAATTACCTTTTTGAATATTTCAAATATCTAATCAATTAATTGCTTTTACATTGATAACTAAATAATTATAAAGCAAAAGCTTGAATTCAATGGATTAGACATCACGTTTGCCCAACAAAGAGCTCTCTCTCTCTCTCTCTCTCTCTCTCTCTCTCTCTCTCTCTCTCTCTATAATGTGGTTCATAATTCAGTGTTCTAAAAGATCCCACTTAAGCGGGCGCTGCAGGCCCCTCTCCAACGCCTAGCTAGTTCCCCGCATGCGCCCCGACTAATTCCGACTACCCCGCCTGTGCGCAGGCCCCGACTCCGCCGCCTAACATCCGCCTAGCGCTTTTTAGAACCTTGGTTCATATATAAAAAAAAAAAATCTCTATAATGTGGTTCATTGTGCAATTTGAGAAATACCTTGATTTTTTTTTTTTTCATTCATCGTATGAACAATGAATTCGTGACTACCAATGTAATACTCTCTTCTTCCAATAATATTTTGTTGTTTAGTAGTTAAAATTTATCCCAAAACATAATTCGTGACTACCAATGTAATACTCTCTTCTTCCAATAATATTTTGTTGTTTAGTAGTTAAAATTTATCCCAAAACATCTGTTACTTTTAAATAATTATCATAAAAATATCTAATTACCTAGTAATTAATTTTTTATAAATTTTTTATTTTTATATCTTATATTTAATTAAGCCAAAATACATTTTGGTACCCAAAACTATCCTCCCCATCCTACTTAAGGTCCGCAACATTAAAATCCATGTTTGACTTTTATCGTGGAAGTCAATACATTCGACATGGAAGGTTTTCAATGTCAATTTTATCACTGAACTTCAATTTGTTTTTCAAATTAGTCCCTAAACTATATTTATTTCAATATTTTTTTGATTTTATAACTTACCCGAGGAAAAATTAAAGTGGGCCTATTTTTTAACTATAAAGTACTCTTTTTGTCCCAAAATAAATAACAAAAAAGTTTCAAATTTGCTTTTGATTCAAACAAATTTGAACAGTTTTTATTATTTATTTTGAAACGGAGGGATGTAGTACTTTCAGTGGTATCAATTCATACCAATCATTTAAAGCTCTGTTTGTTGACGTTTAATCATAATCATAACACTACAACACTACTCGTACTTGCTAAAAAAAAAAGGCAAAATGTTAAGCAACAAAATATAAAGAAACATAATAAATGTAAAAGGTGAATTTAAATGCAAATATGTCAAAGTTAATATCCATATCAAAAGCAGCATTAACTACTTGCAAGCTTGAGTTCAAAAATAATAATGCTAAACTTCAACGGTATAAAAAATAGGCCCACTTTAATTTTTCCTCGGATAAGTTATAAAATCAAAAAATATTGGAATAAATATAATTCAGTGACTAATTTGAAAAAAAAAATATTAAAATTTAGGGGCAAGGATGTCTTTTAATAAACCCTAATACTATTCATCTCTTCCTCTGCCTTTCTCTTTCACCATTCGCATGCGTCATGCCCTTCCAAATTTGCCGATTGTAGTTTAGCGGGAAGAAAACCCTTACCAGCAAATCATTGTAGTTGGGATTTTCATCAAGAAATTAGCGTGTAAATTTATGGTTTCTTCGGAAGATCAAAAAGGTGTGTCAGGAAGGCTGTTGGAGTATGTATTAATGCTTATATTTGTTATATTATGTCATATATGTGATCCTTCAATTTTGTCAAAGTACTCGTGTTCAATGGATAGAACATGGGTGTGACTATTTTATACTTCCTCCGTCCCACTTCAATTGATCCACTTTTTTTTTTTGAAACGTTCCACTTCGATTGATCCATTCCATAATGGAAATTTTTTCATATATTTATACTCTTATCATCTCCACGTATTTACAAAAAAATCAATCATTAACTTACTATTCATCCCATTCATTTTCTCTCCTATTAAATATTTTTAACTTTTACATTTTTTCTCATATTCCCTATCACACATTTAATTTTTACATTCTCTCTCCTCTAATTTCTACCTACTTTATTCATTTTTCTTAAAAATCGTGAAATTCACCTCGGGACCAATTGAAGGGGGACGGAGGGAGTACTAACTTTGGTATAAAATTAATTCAAAATTGGGCCAAGGACTCTAAGACCCATGACTCATATCAATATCTCACCAAAACCCATTTGAAATTAAAATTCCATCAAAACCCGCGTCACTCCTATAGCATCCCGTCAGGTCTTATATCATGTGGTATAGGACCATTTTTTTTTTGCACTTTTTTCACTTTTTAAAAAAAAATTAAATAAAAATCATATAAGAAAAAATTACTAAGGAATAAAGTCCTATATCATATGGTATAAGACTGAAAAAAGGTCATATACCATGTGATATAGGACTGTCAACGGGTTTTTGAGGAATTTTAATTTCGACTTCCGAGGTTTAAGGGAATTTTGATCTCAGATGGGTTTTGATGGGATTTGATTTGGACTATGTGGGTAAGGAGAAATTAATCCAAAATTTTAAAATTTTGGAGGATCCGACATTCGTATATCTAGCCGTGTTAGACACTCTTATGCGAGTTATGCGAGTTCGAGCATCATAGAGGCTGTCACTGATATACACAAAATTCAAATTAATGTTGGTTATTTTTGTACTCATGCTATTTTTTCTTTCTACAAGAATGGGCAGTACTAAGGACGGACTCATGTTAGGATTAAGACCTGAACTGAATTATTAGTTTTAAGGTTTACTACAACTTGTGATCAAGAAATGGGGTAAGGCACGAGGAAGAGACAAATAGTTTTAAGGTTTGTGCCCCTAAATTTTGGACATGTGAGGGACACATGTCATCATATTCCGTTAAATTTTAAATGGATTGTTATTGTTTTTTTTTTTAATAAAAACATTCATTCACTAATTGCCAATTACAAATAGAAATGGGATGATTATCGACAAAGTTCGAAAGTTCAACTCAAATCGAAAAGTTGTTAATAGTACAGACATTATTAGACAATGAAAACGAATTAGGTACAAACCAAATCCAGAAATCGCCATCACATGGTAACTACATATCATCTCATACAAATTTCCTCGGGCCTATCTTCCATCGAAGCCCATTTCTTACAATATCTTGAGTTGCGCAGATGACCCTCTATGGACAGCCTTATATTGATCTTCAAAACTTCCATACACGATAAAGATATCGCTTTTAGAACACCAATGATTAGCGAATCTAGGTTATCGATAATACGCCAACCGAGCCTCACAAGCATCATATCATTCATAAACTTTGAATACTTGAATACTTAAATACAACATAGTAAAAACGAAAGGCTCTTAACAAATCGGAGATAATACAATGACTTAACAAACTGAGAGAATACAATGACTTTCAACAGACGGAGAGAATACGTGAGACAAAGAAGAATTGGTGACATAAATCTAGATTTCATTGTAGTTATTAGATAAAACTAATTCGCAAATCTAAAAAAACAAATCAGAAAAACTATATCCCAAATTTCACAATTATTAAATGACAAATTGTCAATTAATAATTGTGAAATAAGGAAATGGTTGAGTTTGATGCCATCTAATTGGGGACGCATGAATTAGCGTATTGAACCAAAATCGAGTAATTCATTTGACATTAGCCGAGAGCGTTAGCGCGGAGCCAGGAGCGCGGTCACGCTGAGTTGCTATCATAATGGGGAGATCACGCGCTCCTTGGGGGCGATCGCGCCCAACATAATGGGCGATCGCGCGCTAGAGAGGGCGATCGTGCCCTAGGTCCGGTTTGGCCTGTTGTAGGACAGATTTGACTCAGGGTTTCAAAGCCTGCAGGGTTTGGAGTAGACATATAAATAAAACTTATCTGTGTGTCGATAGTTCTCTTTCACGTGGAAGTCAATACATTCGACATGGAAGGTTTTCAATGTCAATTTCATCACTGAACTTGAATTAGTTTTTCAAATTAGTCTCTAAACTATATTTATTCCAATATTTTTTTGATTTTATAACTTATCCGAGGAAAAATTAAAGTGGGCCAATTTTTTAACTATAAAATACTCTTTTCGACCCAAAATAAATAACAAAAAAATTTCAAATTTGCTTTTGATCCAAACAAATCTGAACAATTTTTATCATTTATTTTTAAACGAATAAATGTAGTACTTTCAGTGGTATCAATTCATAACAATCATTTAAAGCACTGTTGACTTTTAATCATAATCATAGCACTACAATACTACTCGTACTTACTTAAAAAAAAAGGCAAAATGTTGAGCAACAAAACATAAAGAAACATAATCAATATAAAAGGTGAATCCAAATGCAAATATGTCAACATCTATATAATATATAAAAGCAGAAACATTTCAAGCTCATACAGCTCGCCACGTGGAATTCCAAGTCAGCTCTATGTTCACCAATTATTAGCCGCCATGTGTCACATTCAAAATGAATGATTTTTTTCAAAATTAGATTTTAGATTATTAGATTAGTTTATTTTATTTTATTGGATTAAATTTAATTTGTTTAAATTGTATTATTCTCTCCATCCTAAAATGAATGATTTTTTTCAAAATTTAATAATCATTTTAAAAAATTTAATTTTAATCTAGAAAAAATAATAAACATTCTTTTAATTCATTTTCAAAATTTTACATTTGTAAAAATATAATGAATTATGAAAAAAATTAAATCAAAAAATTTAAAAGAACATTTACTTTGAGACAATAATCTATATAATATATAAAAGCATAAACATTTCAAGCTCATACAAATTCGCCACATGGAATTCCAAGTCACTCTATGTTCACCAATTATTAGCCGCTACGTGTCACATTCAAAATGAATGATTTTTTTCAAAATTAGATTTTAGATTATTAGATTAGTTTATTTTATTTTATTGGATTAAATTTAATTTGTTTAAATTGTATTATTCTCTCCATCCTAAAATGAATGATTTTTTTCAAAATTTAATAATCATTTTAAAAAATTTATTTTTAATCTAGAAAAAATAATAAACATTCTTTTAATTCATTTTCAAAATTTTACATTTGTAAAAATATAATGAATTATGAAAAAAATTAAATCAAAAAATTTAAAAGAACATTTATTTTGAGACAATAATGGTCATTCAATCTATATAATATATAAAAGCAGAAACATTTCAAGCTCATACACTCGCCACGTGGAATTCCAAGTCACCCATGTTCACCAATTATTAGCCGCCATGTGTCACATTCAAAATGAATGATTTTTTTCAAAATTAGATTTTAGATTATTAGATTAGTTTATTTTATTTTATTGGATTAAATTTAATTTGTTTAAATTGTATTATTCTCTCCATCCTAAAATGAATGATTTTTTTCAAAATTTAATAATCATTTTAAAAAATTTAATTTTAATCTAGAAAAAATAATAAACATTCTTTTAATTCATTTTCAAAATTTTACATTTGTAAAAATATAATGAATTATGAAAAAAAAATTAAATCAAAAAATTTAAAAGAACATTTATTTTTAGACAATAATGGTCATTCAATCTATATAATATATAAAAGCAGAAACATTTCAAGCTCATACAGCTCGCCACGTGGAATTCCAAGTCAGCTCTATGTTCACCAATTATTAGCCGCCATGAGTCACATTCAAAATGAATAATTTTTTTCAAAATTAGATTTTAGATTATTAGATTAGTTTATTTTATTTTATTGGATTAAATTTAATTTGTTTAAATTGTATTATTCTCTCCATCCTAAAATGAATGATTTTTTTCAAAATTTAATAATCATTTTAAAAAATTTAATTTTAATCTAGAAAAAATAATAAACATTCTTTTAATTCATTTTCAAAATTTTACATTTGTAAAAATATAATGAATTATGAAAAAAAATTAAATCAAAAAATTTAAAAGAACATTTATTTTGAGACAATAATGGTCATTCAATCTATATAATATATAAAAGCGAAACATTTCAAGCTCATACATTTCGCCACGTGGAATTCCAAGTCACTTATGTTCACCAATTATTAGCCGCCATGTGTCACATTCAAAATGAATGATTTTTTTCAAAATTAGATTTTAGATTATTAGATTAGATTAGTTTATTTTATTTTATTGGATTAAATTTAATTTGTTTAAATTGTATTATTCTCTCCATCCTAAAATGAATGATTTTTCAAAATTTAATAATCATTTTAAAAAATTTAATTTTAATCTAGAAAAATAATAAACATTCTTTTAATTCATTTTCAAAATTTTACATTTGTAAAAATATAATGAATTATGAAAAAAAATTAAATCAAAAAATTTAAAAGAACATTTATTTTGAGACAATAATGGTCATTCAATCTATATAATATATAAAAGCGAAACATTTCAAGCTCATACATTTCGCCACGTGGAATTCCAAGTCACTCTATGTTCACCAATTATTAGCCGCCATGTGTCACATTCAAAATGAATGATTTTTTTCAAAATTAGATTTTAGATTATTAGATTAGTTTATTTTATTTTATTGGATTAAATTTAATTTGTTTAAATTGTATTATTCTCTCCATCCTAAAATGAATGATTTTTTCAAAATTTAATAATCATTTTAAAAAATTTAATTTTAATCTAGAAAAAATAATAAACATTCTTTTAATTCATTTTCAAAATTTTACATTTGTAAAAATATAATGAATTATGAAAAAAATTAAATAAAAAAATTTAAAAGAACATTTATTTTGAGACAATAATCTATATAATATATAAAAGCATAAACATTTCAAGCTCATACAAATTTCGCCACAGAATTCCAAAGTCGCCCATGTTCACCAATTATTAGCCGCTTACGTGTCACATTCAAAATGAATGATTTTTTTTTTCAAAATTAGATTTTAGATTATTAGATTAGTTTATTTTATTTTATTGGATTAAATTTAATTTGTTTAAATTGTATTATTCTCTCCATCCTAAAATGAATGATTTTTTCAAAATTTAATAATCATTTTAAAAAATTTATTTTTAATCTAGAAAAATAATAAACATTCTTTTAATTCATTTTCAAAATTTAACATTTGTAAAAATATAATGAATTATGAAAAAAATTAAATCAAAAAATTTAAAAGAACATTTATTTTGAGACAATAATGGTCATTCAATCTATATAATATATAAAAGCGAAACATTTCAAGCTCATACGGCTCGCCACGTGGAATTCCAAGTCGGCTACATGTTCACCAATTATTAGCCGCCATGTGTCACATTCAAAATGAATGATTTTTTCAAAATTAGATTTTAGATTATTAGATTAGTTTATTTTATTTTATTGGATTAAATTTAATTTGTTTAAATTGTATTATTCTCTCCATCCTAAAATGAATGATTTTTTCAAAATTTAATAATCATTTTAAAAATTTAATTTTAATCTAGAAAAAATAATAAACATTCTTTTAATTCATTTTCAAAATTTTACATTTGTAAAAATATAATGAATTATGAAAAAAATTAAATCAAAAAATTTAAAAGAACATTTATTTTGAGACAATAATGGTCATTCAATCTATATAATATATAAAAGCATAAACATTTCAAGCTCATACAAATTTCGCCACGTAGAATTCCAAGTCAGCTCTATGTTCACCAATTATTAGCCGCCATGTGTCACATTCAAAATGAATGATTTTTTTCAAAATTAGATTTTAGATTATTAGATTAGTTTATTTTATTTTATTGGATTAAATTTAATTTGTTTAAATTGTATTATTCTCTCCATCCTAAAATGAATGATTTTTTTCAAAATTTAATAATCATTTTAAAAAATTTAATTTTAATCTAGAAAAAATAATAAACATTCTTTTAATTCATTTTCAAAATTTTACATTTGTAAAAATATAATGAATTATGAAAAAAAATTAAATCAAAAAATTTAAAAGAACATTTATTTTGAGACAATAATGGTCATTCAATCTATATAATATATAAAAGCAGAAACATTTCAAGCTCATACAGCTCGCCACGTGGAATTCCAAGTCAGCTCTATGTTCACCAATTATTAGCCGCCATGTTTCACATTCAAAATGAATGATTTTTTTCAAAATTAGATTTTAGATTATTAGATTAGTTTATTTTATTTTATTGGATTAAATTTAATTTGTTTAAATTGTATTATTCTCTCCATCCTAAAATGAATGATTTTTTTCAAAATTTAATAATCATTTTAAAAAATTTAATTTTAATCTAGAAAAAATAATAAACATTCTTTTAATTCATTTTCAAAATTTTACATTTGTAAAAATATAATGAATTATGAAAAAATTAAATCTAAAAATTTAAAAGAACATTTATTTTGAGACAATAATGGTCATTCAATCTATATAATATATAAAAGCAGAAACATTTCAAGCTCATACAGCTCGCCACGTGGAATTCCAAGTCAGCTCTATATTCACCAATTATTAGCCGCCATGAAGAGTTTTATTTTAGATTTTGATTTAAACACAAATTTTAGCTTTTAAATCCAAACAAAATATTTTTAAACGTAATAAATTTAAACTACGGTTCGACTATTTCATCCGAAAGAATGTGATGGTGGTAGAAAGTAGAAACATTGTCTAGGACATGCACTTTTCTTTTATCATTATCCCCCATATTAGATTTTAGATTAAATGTAAATTTTTGTGGTAAAAGATGAAAATTAAAAGTGTGTTTTGACATAAGAGTTTTTGGTAAAGTTTAGGTGTGTGCGCTAAAAAGGGCGTAACTTTTGATTCCGGATGAACCACGGAACGCACAGCATATCAAATTGAAGCTCTTTTCGAGACGGACAAAAGTCATTGGGCATAGCCCTATGACACAGGTTTTTATAAACATAAAGCTCGAATCTTGGCAGTCAAATGATGTGTTGAACTAATTTAATTTTTGTAAATTAATATTAAAATATTTTTTAATATTATTTTAAATTATTATTTTAAGTTACGGATAATGCCAAGATTTGATTTTTGAATTAACAATTTCAAGCTGTCATAAAGCTGTTGAAAATACGTGTATGAATTTGAAAAGACATGTCTTTTCAAAACTTAGTCCTATATAAACCATTTCGGATCGTGTTCCAATATACACAAAGTTTTCATCTTCTCTTTCCCTTCTATATTTTAAAGCATTTAGTATATTGTAATGAACAAGTTCTTATGATTACTTATGCATGATGACCACCCTGGTCTAAGCCAAAACAATTAGGAAAAACATGGTATAAGCATCATTTGCATCCTAAACGACAACATGAATACGAGGTATACTCTCTCCATCCCATATACTCTGTAATTTCATTTAAATAAACGAAAACAATATGGCCTAATGAAATTACAGATTATAGCAATAAGTAATAATAAACTTTAATATGCCCGTCGAATTTCGACGGGTTACTCACTAGTTAATATCAATATCAAAAGCAGCATTAACTACTGCACACTTGAGTTCAAAAATAATAATACTAAACTTCAACGGTCCAAAAAATAGGCCCACTTTAATTTTTCCTCGGATAAGTTATAAAATCAAAAAATATTGGAATAAGTATAGTTCAGTGACTAATTTGAAAAACATATACTCCCTCCGTCCCGTTTATAGGTTCATCATTTTGAGCATGACACACAAATTAAGAAAAAAGGTTAGTGGAGAAAGTGTCGTGAGTATAAAAGTAAAATAGGAGAGGGAATGAGTGGAGGGAATAGTAAAGTTGATTGGTGTTGTGAGTATAAAAGTTAAGTAGGAGAGAGAATTAGTGGGTGAAATAGTAAAGATTCTTTACCATTTTAGAAAAGGTGAAACTTTTAGCGAGACACCCGTTTTGACAAAGGGTGAAACTTTCAATGGAACGGAGGAAGTATTTGAAGCTCAGTGATGAAATTGACATTGATTAGTAGCACACATGAGGCCCACTTTTCTGGACCACAATCCATATGGTATTTCTGCCGTTTTCTTACCATTTGAGTTGCTAGCCCAATAAGTGGATGACGTTTTCACACTTGGGCCGACTTTATAAATATAAATAGGTCGGCTAGTTTCTATTGAGCCCAGCCCATATACGTACTTCTCTTATGGTGCAAAGGGTGTACAACAAAACGATTTAAAATCAAAATCAGTAGTAGGCTGGGAGGAGAAGCCCATGCTGTTCTATTGCACAGCGTGCGCATGACTAATAGCACCCATAAGGCCCACTTTTCTGGATCACAACCCATATGAGGGTCTAAAAATTATATTTACCCCTACAAACTTGTTTCATTTTATTAACTACTCCCATCCGCCCCATTCGAAATAATATAAATTTTCATTTGGTGTTACATTTAAAATGGCACAAAACTTAGAGGATGGAAGAAAGAGGAAAAAATATAATGAGTTCAAATTTATCCATCAACATATTATTTATTTATTTATTTATTTATTTATTGCTAATTTCTTTTGTTGAAATATTTTAACTTCTCGTCTAAATTATATTTGACCGATTATTAAAATATACTCCCTCCTCCCGTTGAAAGGGCACAAATTTCTTTTTTGTGCGTCCCATTTGAAAGGGCATAACCTAAAAATGAAAAGTTTTTTATTACTTCTTTATTTGTGGAACCCACTTGTCATACTCTCACAATAAATATCCACTAACTATTCTCTACCCCACTTTCTCTTTCCTACATCACCTTTCACTCACAACATTTATTCCATTATACACTTTTTCTCTTTCCTACATCACTTTTCTTAATTTCCGTGCAAGACGCAAACTTTGCCCTTTCGAACGGGACGGAGGGAGTAATGTTCTTTTTATTAAATTATTGATAATATTTTTCATAAAGTATCATAATTACATTTTCTACATTTTTCTTATTAAAGTTTAGTCAAGTGATCAAAATAGCCAAGATAAATTCAATAACGGGACAAAGGAAATACCAATAATATAAATACTTAAATAAATACTATACAATATAGTCTAATTATGTATATGGCGACTTTAAATTGCTTTAAAAAAATGCCTTTATTTCACTACTTTTGGGGACAATGGGTTCTTATCTAAAGTATACTCCCTCCGTCCCAGCGAAAGAGTCATTTATTTTCTTTTTGGGCGTCCCATTTAAAAAGCCACTTTCCCAAAAAGGAAACCTTAAATCACTATTCTCTCCACTCATTCTCTCTCCTACTTTACTTTTACACTCACAACATTATCTTTCTTACATCACCTCCCACTCATTCTCTCTCCTATTTAATTTTTCATACTCACAACATTTAAATTTTTTCTCTTTCCTACATCACATTTCTTATTTTGCGTGTCGGACAAATTTACCGACTCTTTCGCTGGGACGGAGGGAGTAAGGATTAAAATGGTTAAAACTGAAGTTTAAGGAAAGTACAAAGGTTCAAAATGTTGATAGAACTTTTTTTTTTCATTAACACTTAATTCATTAATTAAACTTCCTTTTTTACTATTCATTTCCATAATTATATAAGATTTTATGATAAAAAAAATGAAACGCCCCTATAAATATGAAAACAAATAACAAAAAAATTTATAAATGAATTGAGTGTTATCAATACGAAACTTAACGTGTGCCTAGTATAAAAAAAATCAAAATAATTTTCCATAATGGAGGATTTTATTTATTTATTTGATTATTTTTGACGATGTCTAAAGTTAGGCGGGGAGGCGAGAAGAGAATTCGAACCTTATACCTTATCGAAACTGAGGCTTAACTTTATTAATCGGCCACTCGTTCTTTGGAGACTATTATAATGGAGGATTAAGAAATGAAAAGTAAGGGAAGTGAGTGACATTATTTAAGAGTTGGTGGGCTTTCATGTGTACTTTTAGGAGTTGATGTGAGATTTTTGCTTTTGGAAAGTGTTTTTAGTTAGTTGTTTGTTCACTTTTGACCTACTAATCTGAATTGACCTCTCCGCTAGATATATAGAAAATCAGGTATTCTCCAATCCAATTTTATGGCTACAATCAAATAACCGATTTAAATTGATTTCCTAAATAAATTTATCTAACTTATTTTCAAACCTTTTATTCTCTATATAGGATAATCTAGGGGTGTCAGCGATTCGGTAAAAGCCGCGATTTGAGACCGAACCGAACCAAACTATGTGGTTTGGTTTGATTTTTAACGATTAACGGTTCAGCTCAGTTTCAAAAATTTATAAATCATGCGGTTCGGTTTGGTTTGCGGTCTGACTCCTTCAAACCGAACCATTTCGAGCTGAACCGTCAAACCGAACCACCGAGCTGAACCGTCAAACCGTTATCTTAACTGTTCATTATTTTTTATTTATTTTCCACCATTGAATATGATATAGCTAGACTTGGATTGATCTTTCTGCATATAACACTATCATCGTCACAAATTGAGAAGAAGGGATAAATTCTTCACTTTATTTGCATATGTAATGCTAGTTACAGCAAAACAATTTGAAAATTCTTATTGAAGCTCGTTGCTTTATAAGGTTAATAAGGTATTGATTTAGACAATGCTAACTTTGAAGGAGGATCCTTCATTTATTATGTGTGTTGTTTTCCATTCTGCGTTCTTTCTTATTTTATTTGGGATGATTTGTTTAGCATTCAGTTTGAAAGACTGAAGCTTAAGACTGAAGTTTAATGTGATACTGATAAGGAAAGGCTAACCTTGAAAGAGGAACTGGTAATCCTTTTTCTTTCCAGCAGAAGGATATAATATGAGAAAGTTGTTGAAGATGTACCCATATATGCTACATCACACCAATAGATGTGCAAAAAATAAAAATAAAGTGCTAGTTAAGCAAACCATACATTGCCCTACATCAGTAATTTTGTGTCACCATTTGTTGCTTAGTGAACATTTTGTTGTAAGTAAAGGAAAAAATATTCATCTGGAGATCTTTCCCGTTAGTGGATTATTAATTATCTGTAATTTTAATATGTCTTTTACATAAATAGGTAAGGAGGAACGTTTGGAGTTTGGACAGGTTTACCGCGGTCTAGACCGCAGTTCGGACCGGGATTTGAACCGTTTAATGACATCGCGGTTTGAGACCGAACCGAATCGAGGTGATTTAGTTCGGTTCGGTTCGATTTGAAATTTTCCATGGTTCAATTTGATTTGGAATTTCTCCGAACCGAGTTGAAAGTTTCGTGTAGCTAGGAAACTTGGATCACGCAATAGGCAAAGGATGTGAGTACAGATGTGTCTCACAACTGTTCACACATCCACAGATAATGTAGCGGAATAAAACAATTAAATGTAAATAAAATGCAATAACTCAAGAGTTATATACGCTTACTGATCTGTGTGATCAGCAAACTAGGCTTACGCCCAAAAACCTTTCACTATAAAAACTTTTGTTTCTTACAAAAACAAATAAGTGAAAAACTAAAATATGAAAATACTAAACAAGTTCTAATCACCTTCTATGATATGAACAACTCCCCTTTCCCAAGTAGGACTTATTCAATCAGAAGTAAAACAAGAGAACTTTATGAAAACCTAGATGTGAGTTACGGATGTAAGCTCACAACCTAAACATAACTCAATCGAAAGCTATGAAGTATGTATGTTTTTCTCTCTAAAACCGTAGCTTCTCTTTGTGCTGAATGCCTTGTATTTATAATGCACCATTGAGAAGATCTTCATGCAATCGACCTCTTCCTTTGTGAGATTCCTTTTTCTATATGAAAACATATAACACACTCACAAGGAAATCAAATATTAGTAGGTTAGTCCTAATATAAAACTATGTACATAAATAAAAGATATTTACATAATTACAATCTCTTAATAAAAGTAAGATACTTATAAATCTCCATGAAAGTCTCAAAATCTTCTTACCATAATAGAAGACAAATTAAATAAGGAAACATAAATATGTTCCCATAAAACTCACGTTTTCAATCTCCCCCTATTTTGGACTTTCTGGTCAAAACCAAAAATTTATAACAAACATAATATTATGACCACAGAATATAGAAAGAGCATGACTCCCCCTGAATGGATGTGTGTCCAGATGTGTATACACATCCACACATAAAAACTGCAAAACAGAATTAGAGCAGAACACTAGCAGTTCATTAAGCAAAAGCAAAAACCATTCAGCCATGTCCTACTTAAAGCTATTACAAACCATTGTTTTAAAAACTAACCAACTAAAACAGAAAATTAAAATTGTCTTTAAAAACCATCAATTCAAAAAAACTTTTCTCCCCCTAAGTTAAAGTTCCCGGCCCTCCAACTAGTAGCGACACGGCGGTGTTCCAAACTTTATCTCCTCCAAAAGCGGCGCAGGCATCAGCATCTCCCCCTTTTTGAGCAGAAAGTGAAGCATGCCATTTGAGAAGATTAGACTTAAGTGCTTTAAGGTTGTTGGCATGGGCAGTGGAGGCTTGAGCTTGAGCTTCAGCACTGGCAATCTCAGCATCTAAATCCTTCATCTGAACATCAAATGGAGCTACGAGTTTGTGGGTTCGGATGTATCCACATCCTGGCATAGTAATTTCAGGAGAGGTACCCACAGGGAGATCAACATGCCTTTGCTTAGGGTCTAACAGAGTTTTGGATTCCTTAAATAAGGCAAAATTATCAACTCTTTCTTCTCCTTTTTCAGCCTTTACTCCATTGGCAATGAGAATTTGGGATATCAAGGAAGGGTAAGGTAATGACCATTTCTTGGATGGAGACTCACCATAATCACAAATTTTCCTAAAGATAAATTCCCCAAAATTAATGTGCCTCTTAAGTCCCAATCTGTACAGAAGATCAGCTTGCACCCTAGTGACAGAGGTTTTGTTATTTGAGGGGCAGAGATTGGCAACTAAGATAGTGTGAAGAAAACAGTAAAGGGAGGATAAAGAGCCACTCCCTAAATCTTTAGGCTTTACTGGCCAAGAGGATACCTTGCCATGGGTAATTGCAGACACAAGATCATCATCCTCAATAGAAACCACATCATCCAAATGATCATACAACCCAAGAAAATCATTGATAATAGAAGGGGTGAAAGGAACAAATAATCCTCTAACATAAACACCAGGAGAATGAGGATAAGTTTTATCTAATCCCTTAGGCAGATTTGCATAGAACTCATAAACCAATTTGGGGTAGAAGGGAAGGGGATGGTCCACAGTCAAGAATAATCCTCTTTCCTCAAAAAACTTGTCCATACCAAGTTTAGTAAAAGTCTCCCTATCCCTTTTCATCTCAACAACAAAGGCTTTAGAGGAAATTAAAGTAAACCTATCAGCAGCCTTTTTGGATAAAAACTTTTTGGAAAAGGGTTTGGGGGTAGAGACTAGAGAAACAGAAGATGACATACCCTGTTCAGCTTTCTTTCGAGTAGATGTGCGTCTAGATGTGGGCACATCCTTAGGCACATCCTTCACAGGGAATGGAACAATAATGGGTTCAACTTCAGTGTCATCAGCATCAGTGGAATCAGTTTCTTGGTCTTCTTTTTTCCTGATCAAGTTCTTCTCTTCCTAGCCTGTAGTTCTCATACGAGGCGGTATCATCATCATCGAACTTGAGTCGATTCATCATCAAAAGGCTCTAAGTCGATTGCGGCCATCTTTTCTTACCCTTTAAATCCATTAAAACTTTAGCTAGGGGCTCTTCATCACTGAAGGATATAAGGTCCTCAACAGGACTAGACACCAAGGGCACAGATGGCTCAACAACAGGAGCAGACAAAATATCCTCAGTGGGTGAAACAATAGGGGATATTATGGGATCAGAAGAAATTATGGGAGGAATAGGAGCAATTGGCTCAACCGACTCTGCATGGGGAACAGTCTCAACAGAGATCAAAGGTTCAACATGGGGAGGAACATCGGAATGGCGATTCAACAAGGGGCACAACTACAGAAGGAGTAACAACAGGACTACTAACAGAGGAAGGGGGAATAGACGATTTAGCCCTAGTCCTGACAAGGGGAATGATTACCTCATCTTCTTCTTCTTCTTCAAGAACAATAGCTGTTGAAGATTTCCCTCCAGGTTTTGATCGGTTCTTGGCTTTGTCAGACTCTGACAGCTTGCGAACCCTACCAGATCGACGAAGAGCACGCTGGGGGACCGGAGTTGTAGCAGACTTTGGGGGTTTTACTTGGGTCAACTTCCTCTTCTTAGTTGAAGAAGGTTCCACAGCAATGGCGACATCCAATGGTGGGATCACCGGAGAGGATGGAGCTTTAGGGTTTTCAAGAATGGTTCCAATGAGGGGGATTTTGGAGAAGAAGCTTCCATTGTTGGATCAGACGAGGGTGATGGGGAAGAGAATTCAGCAAGAAATTTGGAAATTACTGGGTTTAAAACAACAGAACCCTCGCCTTTAGCTATCGAGATGGGAGCAACGTCAAGAATGTCTTTCTCTTGAATATTCGAATGCTCGGCCATTTAACAGAGGAATTTGGGTTGGTTGAACAGTGCAAAGGAAAATTAATGCTAAGGTGTATGAGATTGTGTGCAAAGAGGAGGAAGAACAAAGGGTTTTGTGAAGGTTTATGGGGGATGGGACGGATGTGAGGTATATTAAATACTCACAGCTCCCCCTTTCCTACTAAAATTAGGAATCCCTTTTCAAAGAGGTTTAACATACCTCAAAATCCTTAAGAGTCCTCCAACGGCTAGAAAACCTTTGAGGTTGCAACACACAAGCACCTTCCAAGAAAATAAGGAATTAAAATAAATCAAGATTTTGTAAGATTTTTATGAAAACAAACATTGCTTCGGCATATCTTTATTTAAAATAGAATCCCAAAAGAATTTTTCAACCTTTTCAAACAAGGATTGATACACACCTTTTCTTTTCATGAAGGATATTGGAGATCAAAAACCTATATAATCAAAGAGTAAATTAAGAGAGAAAATTAATTAACTAACATATTTACAAAGCTCCTATATGACCTAAAATGCAATATGCCTAGCATGATGCAAACACACAAGTGAAGGAAATATTCTCAGCTTATAGATGTGGCATAGGATGTTAGTCACATATTGAGACACATTTAGATCACAAAAGTCAATGAGCAATAATCCAATCTGCACGGCCTCTAGGATGCATCCACCAATTTTTGTTGTGGATTTTTGCAATGTGAGTAGCTTTCACTTTACTTGATCCCAAAGATAGCCCTTTTTCCCAATGATCTTATCAAGTTTGACTTCAAGTTTTCTTATGAAAATCACTTGATCACAATGGTATGGCTTCATACTAAGGGTGAAAGCAATTGTTTCTCACATATATATATATATATATATATATATATATTTTTCTTTTAGCACCCACTGTGAGATACCTAGGAAGGTTATACCAAGTAATCAAAAGATTACATGGACAGGAAATACTCACAATTAAGTGATCAAAAATAATGTTAAAGATGAAGACTCACAAGTGACCACACTTTGAGAAATTTCGTGCTAATGCATGATATTTTTGGATTTTTCTTTTTATGATTTTTTTTTTTTTTTCGAGTTAAACTAATCTACGGATGTGTTAGAGGATGTGAGACACATCCGGTCTCACAACCTTAGATATCACACAAGCCAAGAGACTTCCTCAAGGAGGAAAATCTCTCCAAATCTAATGCCTTTGTAAATATATCACCAATTGATTTTCACCCCAACAAATTCCGGACACACGCTTTTTTGTTCTACAAGATCTCTAATGAAATGATGTCTAATATCAATGTGCTTTGTTCTAGAATGTTGAACAGATTTTTAGATATGTCCAAGGCACTTTTGTTATCACAAAAGCAAATAAAACTTTGCTTTAATCCATAATCTTTTAGCATTTGATTCATCCAAAGTAATTGTGTGCGAACTCCCAAGGGCAACATATTCAGCCTCAAGAAGGACAAGGACACACAATTTTGCTTCCTACTATACCAAGACACAAGATTATTACCTAGGTAGAAACATCCACCGCTGGTACTCTTTCTATCATCACTGTTTCCACCCAATCGAATCGGTGTACCCTACCAAATTTGTGTTTGTTTCTTTAGAGTAATGCGCACCTAGGTTCACAAATCCCACTCACATACCTAATGATCCTTTTCAATGCTTTAAGATGGGACATTTTAGGGTTGGCTTGGTATCTAGCACGTAGACATACACCGAACATAATGTCGTCTACTTGCAGTGAGGTAAAGCAAACTTCCTATCATACTTCTATAAAGAGTTTGATCAACACTCTCACCATCGAATCATGACTTAGTTTTTGGGAAGATCCCATTGGGGTTCTTTGATGTGAAGAGTGTTCAAGCTCAAACTTTTTCACAAGATTCTTGGCATACTTAGACTGTGAAATGAACATACCATCTTTGAATTGCTTAATCGTAAGCCTAAGAAAAGTTCAACTCACCTACCATACTCATCTCAAATGTGGAAGTCATGCTATCCACAAATTCAGCTAGCATTGGATCGAATTTGATCCAAACACAATGTCATCTACATAGATTTGTGCCACAAGAATCTCTTTCTTGTTTCTCCTTACAAACAAGGTTTTGTCAACCTCACCTCTCTTGAATCCTAGTTGAAGCAAATGGTCACCAACCTACCATACCAAGCTCTAGGGGCTTGCTTTAGCCCATACAGTAGCTTTCTTCGCTTTATACACATGATTAGGATATTTGGAGTCCACAAAGCCTTTAGGTTGTTCAACATAGGCTTCCTCATTTAATATCCCATTTAAAAAGGCACTCTTGACATCCATTTGATGAAGAGTAATCTTGAGGTAACAAGCAATGGCTAACAAAAGCCTAATGGACTCAATTCTTGCAACAGGAGCAAATGTCTCCTCAAAGTCAATTCCCTCAATTTGAGTATAACCTTGAGCAACTAACCTAGCTTTATTTCTAGTTATCACACCTTGCTCATCGCTTTGTTCTTAAAAATCCATTTGGTTCCTATGACATTACCATGTGAGGTCTAGGAACAAGAGTCCATACCTCATTCTTTTCAAATTGAATTAATTCATCTTGCATAGCCATAATCCAACAAAGATCCTTCAATGCTTCAAGAACATTCTTAGGTTCAATTTTAGAGACAAAACAACAGAAGCTTACCTGGGAGTATGCTGAGGAGCAACTCCATAAACCAGCCATCTTTCTATAATCAACTTTGTCCTTTTGTCTAGTTCTCACTTGAGCATGCACATCTCCCACAACTTGTGAAGTGGGGTGGTTTTTCTGGATTTTAGAAGGGATATCTTTTGACCTATCCACACACCCATTCACATTACCTTCTGGAGCATCATCCTGATCGGAATCGCAGGAACCGTCCTCGCCATGGAGTTTGAGTGGATGTGGGTGCAGATGTGGGTTCAGATGTGGAGGCAGATGTGTCCACATCCTTGGTTACATCCTTGTCGTTCATCATTTTTAACAGACTGGAAGTTTCTTTTGCTTTTTCAGACTCGTTTCTTCATCCTTCCAAATTCAATGAAGCAACCCGAAACATCATCCTCGCCAGCCTTGAGGTTAAGATCAAGTGAGTCATCAAATTTAACATTAGCAGATTCCATAATGGTCTTAGTTTTGAGATTGAAAACTCTGTAAGCTCTACTGTTTGTGGAATAGCCTATGAAAATTGATTTGTCACTTTTTGAATCAAACTTGGACAGGTATTCTCTATCATTGAGAATATAACAAACACAACCAAACACATGAAAATATTTTACGCTTGGTTTCTTTCCAAGGAGAATTTGATATGGGGTGACAAGTGCTACCAATCCTTAGAAACACCCTATCGCTAATGTGACAAGCAAAGTGTTTAAAGCTTCGCCCAAAACTTCTTGGACAAGTTCTTGGAACTTAACGCATGACCCTAGCCATTTCTTGCAAGGTTCTATTCTTTCTTTCAAGCAATTCCATTTTGCTGGGGTGATTGGTGCAGTAAAACTCATGAGTGATTCCCTTAGAATTGCAAAAATTGGTGAACATTTGATTCTCATATTCGGTGCCATGGTCGACCTAATCCTCACAGTCTTAAGACCATAAAGATTTCTAACTCTTTTGTACCAATTCTTGAATTCTCCAATTGTTTCGACTTTTCTCTTAAGAACATTACCCAAGTGTACCTAGAATAATCATCAACACACACAAAGGCATACTTTTTCCTACCAAAGCTTTCAACTTCAATAGGTCCCATTAAATCAGTGTGAATCATCTCCAAACATCTAGTTGTGGAGCATTGTTGGACCTTTTTATGTGATGCTTTTGTTTGTTTTCCCTTTTGACATGAACCACGACATCGGGGTTCTTGAAGTTCGGTTTAGGGAGGTCTTTAATGGCTTCAAACCTTTGAAGTTCTTCCGAGTTCTACGCCTAGCATGCCCTAATTTTTGGTGCCACGATTGACATCATTAGCTTTTGAGCTTAGGCAAGAAAGATTGTCACCAAATTGGTAACAATTATCGCCAGATCTAGGACCGGTAAACACACATTTATTATCCTTATCAAACACTTCACACAAGTGCTTATCAAACTTCACAAATAGGTCATCATCACACAGTTGACTGATGCTTATTAGGTTGGCTTTCAAGCCTTCCACATGGTATACATTGTGCAATTTTGGGAGACCCTTGACATCTAGGGTTCCTTTCCCAACAATCTTTCCTTGAGCACCTCCACCAAAATTTACTTTCCCTCCATTTATCACTTCATAATCAAGAAGGACTGCTTGGTTTCCAAATCATGTGCCTAGAGCACCCACTATCAAAATACCAAGAGCGAGACAAGACTCTTGAGGGAAGAGTAGACAACATTGCAGGTGGTAATTGGTTTGGCTACCCACTGTTTAACAGTTTTCTTTTTGGGTTGCAGAGGTCTCAGATTGACTGGATGTGTGTTAGGATGTGCATACATCTTCTCACACATCTGAGGCTGTTTGAAGTTACCAGATTTTTTATCAGCCTTAAGTTTGTAACAGAAGGGCCTAATGTGACCAGGAGCTAGGCAGTAATGACAGATGTAATGCCTCTTTCTTGGTTTCTTCTCACTCAGAATGACTTTTTCTTTAAAAGCTTGTTTTTTCACACTTTTAGAGGTAGAACCCTCATATCCCTCCTTTACAAAATTATTTTCAAAACCTATACCAATTTTGTCACGTTGACCCATAGAAAAAGCTTCTTCCATTTTCATTTTACTTTTGTTTAACTTAGTGAAAGTATTATCAGCTTTTTCACATTCATTCTTGAATTTTTCAAGGTCAACTTCTCTTTTGGTCACAAGGACTTCTAGTCTTGCAATGGTATCCTTTTGAGCATCATTTTCTTTTGAAAGTACAGCTTTTTCATCTTCACAAGCAGCCAATTTATCAGACAGAGATTTGTTTACCTTAACAAGTACCTCAATTTTGTCCAATCTTTTCATCCAATCTGTATGTAGCTCCTTGTATGTGGCAAAGAGTTCCTCATAGGGAATGTCTCTTTCTTCATCTTCATCATCTGACTCTCCTTTTACGGAAACAGGTTCAGCTCCAGTCCAGATGTGACACCAGATGTGTACACAACTGAGCCCACATCCAAGGGTTTTTCAGGAGTATATTCTTCTATATTTGCAGAAAAAGCATTAAACACAGAATGGCAATTTAAGACAGACATGTTAGTCACTTCTTCTTCCTCATCCTCACTGTCACTAAGGGTAGCAGTTAAGCTCATTCCCTTCTTTTTAAGTGTATTAGCACACTCATTGGCATAATGACCAAAGCCACGACATGCCCTACATTGGACGCATTCGGATGATTTATTTTCAAAACTTGGTTTCTTGAATCCGATTAATCGGTGCTTAGGTTTTGGCTTTTCGTGATCGGAAGTAGGTCTATTGGGGAATTTGCTTATCCTTCTATTTTTCAAGATAGAACTGAATTTCTTTGAAATAAAAGCTACATCCTCATCTTCAAGATTAGACTTGTCAATTTCAGAGGATAATTCCACAAGCTCTTTTGGTAGAGCGACAAAGACTTTTAAGGGCAAGACTCGTGTGTTTTGTTTCTTCTTCTCGAGCCTCACGGTTAAGCTCAAACACAGTCAAGATTCCTATGATAGTGTCAAGACCTACCGTGTTTGTGTCCTTTGTTTCTTCAATCACAGCTACTTTTATGTTAAACCTTTCGTGCAAGGTTCTTAGTATTTTACTAACAAGTCTTGCATTGGAGATAGATTCTCCTAGACTTGTGCATTCATTTGAAATCTCATGAATCTTAGCGCATATGACACAATATCCTCGGTTTCTTCCATTCGAAGTAACTCAAACCTATCCATTAAAATTCTAAGCCTGGTAGCCTTCACACTTGGTGCTCCCTCACATTGAGTTTGCAAAATATCCCAAGCAGCTTTGGCTATACTTTCATTTGTTATAAGCTTGCACATATTCCCATAAACATGGCTGGAAATAGCACCCATGGCTTTTGAATTGTAATTCGCAGCTTGTATTTCATCAAGAGTCCATTGTTCTTCGGGTTTTCTTTCAAAGAAGGACTCACCAACACCGAGAAGATGGCTTTTTCTCCACAAGAGGAGGTTGCCATGCAACAAGAATGCACATCCAAGCTCTTTCATCAATACTTTTGATGTAATTTCGCATCTTAGACTTCCAAAGAGAATAATTTGTGCCATCCAAGACAGGAGGCCTATTTTGGTGATTTTGGCATTCCATAATGACTACACTTTCGGATCAACACTCGGCAATATTTCGAGAGTTGGCTCGATACCAATTGAAAGTTTCGTGTAGCTAGGAAACTTGGATCACGCAATAGGCAAAGGATGTGAGTACGGATGTGTCTCACAACTGTTCACACATCCACGTATAATGCAATGAATAAAACAATTAAATGTAAATAAAATGCAATAACTCAAGAGTTATATACGCTTACCGACCTGTGTGATCGCAAACTAGGCTTACGCCCAAAACCTTTTCACTATAAAAACTTTTGTTTCTTACAAAAACAAATAAGTGAAAAACTAAAATATGAAAATACTAAACAAGTTCTAATCACCTTCTATGATATGAACAACTCCCCTTTACCAAGTAGGACTTATTCAATCAGAAGTAAAACAAGAGAACTTTATGAAAACCTAGATGTGAGTTACGGATGTAAGCTCACAACCTAAACATAACTCAATCGAAAGCTATGAAGTATGTATGTTTTTCTCTCTAAAACCGTAGCTTCTCTTTGTGCTGAATGCCTTGTATTTATAATGCACCATTGAGAAGATCTTCATGCAATCGACCTCTTCCTTTGTGAGATTCCTTTTCCTATATGAAAACATATAACACACTCACAAGGAAATCAAATATTAGTAGGTTAGTCCTAATATAAAACTATGTACATAAATAAAAGATATTTACATAATTACAATCTCTTAATAAAAGTAAGATACTTATAAATCTCCATGAAAGTCTCAAAATCTTCTTACCATAATAGAAGACAAATTAAACAAGGAAACATAAATATGTTCCCATAAAACTCACGTTTTCACGAGTACTAGCGGTTTGGTCTCTAAATTTGTCCAATCGAACCATTTACACCCATAGTATAATCTAATCTATAATGGAATGTTACTCCGTAATATTTTCATTCCATTCATCAATAATATATACAAGTTTCCTAATCAATCATTATCCTATAATTTAGGGATACATTCCTAATCTACCAAGATTACTACCTATCATATACACTTATCTATAAACAAATACAAAGGAGATATATACAAATATTCTACATATTCTAACACTCCCCCTCAATCGAAATCGGGAGGAAGACGGACGTTGAGATTGGACCGGAATTCTTCAAATAAAACAAGCGAAAGTCCCTTAGTAAAAATATCAGCAATCTGAAAACGAGAGGGAACATGTAACACTCGAACTTCGCCCCGAGCCACCTTCTCACGGACAAAATGAATGTCCATCTCAATATGTTTAGTGCGTTGATGATGAACAGGATTACCCGAGAGGTAAATCGCACTAATATTATCACAAAATACTAAAGTTGCTTTCCGAATAGGAACATGAAGTTCCAACAGCAGATTACGTAGCCAACATGATTCGGATACGACATTGGCCACCCCACGATACTCCGCCTCAGCATTAGAACGAGATAAAGTAGGTTGTCGCTTAGACGACCACGAAATCAAGTTATCACCGAGAAATACACAATATCCAGAAGTAGATCGCCGAGTATCAGGACATCCACCCCAATCCGCATCTGTATAAGATAATAGAGTGAACGTGGAAGACGGAGTAAGATGCAACCCAAGAGAAGAGTACCCTGAAGATATCGGAGAATGCGCTTCAGAGCATTCATATGAATAGTCATTGGAGCATGCATGAATAGACAAATCAGCTGGACGGCATAAGAAATATCTAGCCGAGTAAATGTCAAGTATTGTAACGCACCTGCCAGGCTGCGATACAAAAATGAATCGGCAAATGGTTCAGAGGAAGTGGCACTCATTTTTGACTTGGTATCAACCGGAGTAGCAGCCGGTTTGCAATTAGTCATGCCGACCCGAGAAATAATGTCCTCAGCATATGTACACTGAGACAAAAATAATCCTGAGGCAGAACGGACCACAGAAATACCCAAAAAAGAACTCAACGGCCCAAGATCTTTCATGGCAAACTCCGAACTGAGAAGGGACATAACAGACTTACGGAGAGCATCAGACGAAGCAGTCAAAATAATATCATCAACGTACAGTAGAAGATAGGCCATATGACCATCACGATGATAAATAAACAGTGACTGGTCTGATTTACTATGAGTAAATCCAATATAATACACATAATCTGCAAACCGCTTATACCACGCCCGAGGAGCTTGTTTAAGTCTATACAGTGACTTCTTTAACAAGCAAACATGGTCCGAAAGAGACTGATCCCGATAGCCGATAGGTTGATACATGTACACTGTTTTCCGTAACTCCCCGTGTAAAAAAGCATTCTTAACATCAAGTTGATGTAACGCCCAATTATTAGACAGTGCCAAGCTAAGTACCACCCGAATAGTCGCCGGTTTAACCACCAGACTGAACGTTTCACCACAATCCACTCCCACCTGCTGAGTTTTCCCATCACCTACAAGACGGGCTTTGTGCCTCTCAAAAGTACCATCAGAACAAAATTTATGAGAGAAAATCCACATAGACCGAATAACATTGACATTAGTAGGACGAGGCACTAACACCCACGTCTTATTTTCAATAAGAGCTTTGAATTCATCATCCATGGCAATTTTCCAATTTGGGTCACGTAATGCCGTTACCGGACTACAAGGAATGGGAGATTTGATATCAGAATGAAGAATATATTTAGGATTCGGTTTGTGGATACCAGACTGACTTCGAGTATGAGGACCAGGAGTAGGTGGAATTTGGACTGACTGAGGAGGTATAGGTGGCAGAGAAGACATATGTGGAGGAGAGTTTGGCTGAGTAGGCAAAGAAGAGGCTGGCCCAAGATGGAGCGGACCAGCAGAGCTTGAGGATGGCGGCTGTAGTGTGCCAGAGTGGGACGAAGGATGCTCAGATTGAGCCACAAGCGGTCTGCCTTGAACAGAAGAAACAGGTTGGTCCGAAGCATTGGACTGGACACTCCAATAGTGAATAACAGCTGGAGAGATACCCATATCCAAGAAATCATAATTGTGAGACAAAGATTGAGTTAATGAAGAAAATGGAAAACGGGATTCATCGAAAATAACATGCCGACATAGAATTATTTTGTGAGAAACAATATCATAACATTTGTACCCCCGATGATTCTTTGGATATCCTAAGAAGACACAAGGTGTAGACCGGGCTTGAAGTTTATGTATTGTTGGCGACGGATGAAGAGGATAACAAAGACAACCGAACACTCGAAGGTGATCAAACGAAGGATTCCTTTGATAAAGAATTTGCACCGGAAATTTATACTCTAAGTTTTTGACCGGGAGTATATTAAGAAGATAGGTTGTCATTTGTAAGGCGTGATGCCAAAAATGTGGAGGTAATGAAGCGTGTATAAGGAGAGTACGCATCATATTATTTGTAGTTTGGATTTTTCGTTCGGCTTTACCATTTTGGGAAGAAGTATAAGGACAAAAAAGACGAAATTCTAACCCATTATTTTTGCAAAAATCCCAAAAATGATTATTATCAAACTCACCCCCATTGTCACATTGTAGAGTTTTAACCTCTCTTTCGAATTGAGTACGAATGAAAACTCGAAATTGCAAGAAGGTTTCATAAACTTGAGATTTTCGGGCAAGAGGATAAGTCCATACATAATTGGAAAAATTATCAATGAGAATGAGGTAATATCTATGGCCAACGGAACTAAGAACCGGAGAAGTCCACAAGTCACAATGAATAATATCAAATGGTATGTATGTAAAAGAGGAAGAAGTAAAAAACGGAAATTTAATATGCTTTCCAAGAGTACATGACTCACATACTTTCGAGTTACCAATCTTATTACAACCAATAAAATTACTCTTCCTAAGAGAGTCAAAAACCGGAGTACCCGGGTGACCTAAACGGTCATGCCATAACGAAGAACTAATTGCAGAGAGAAAAAACTGGGACGTCGCAGAAGTAGTGAAAGCTGAATGAAAGGGATAAAGGTCGCCTTTACTATCACATCTCAGAAGGTGCGACCCCGTCCGAAAATCCTTCACAGAAAACCCAAAAGGATCAAATTCAACAGTGACCAAGTTATCTTTAGTAAACTTTCGAACGGAAATAAGATTTTTAACAATCTGGGGGGCATGAAGAACATTCTTTAAAGAGAAAGAAGAGGACGGAGAAGACACAGAAGTATGACCAAACCCCACAATCGGAATACGACTCCCATTACCAACAATGATGCCATTATTATTTAAATTGCTCATATTGAAATAAGAAGTAAGTGTACCTTGGTCCAATGTCGAATGAAAGGTAGCTCCTGTATCCATGTACCACGTTGGATCCGGAGGAGTGAGACTCATAGTATGCATGGCTGCCTCTATATTTGTGGGGACAGGAGAAGTAGAGGCAGCATACACCTGAGGAGAACCGCTGCCAGAAAAAGGATGGGACCCAAGGACCCCAGGTTGAGGCTGCTGCGAAAATTGCTGTTGTGGGAAACTTGGCCGAGCCCAAGGTTGAGTAGGATAGGGACAAGGCGGGACATGCCATGGCCATTGAGGAGCCCATTGTTGGGGTTAAGTCCACTGTTGCTGTTGGGGCCATCCCATTGGTTGTTGTTGCCGACCACCATAGTGATTGCCTCCACCATTGTTTGATCTGCTGCTATTATTTCCACGATTCCCATCCTTATTGCCCTTGTTGCTGCCACCATTCTTCTTCCCATGATTATTCTTTGAACCACCCTTTGAGCCATTACAGCACTACGGGTTGGAGGAGGACTATAGAACGGAACAGGATCCGTCGGTGGCTTTGGCTGTCCAACCATCATAGCTGAGTGATTTGCTAATGCTGCCTTCTTTGCAAGGCCAGTTTTCTCAAGAACCAGCATAGAGCGGGCAGAGGAGAAGGAAGGCAAGGGGTCCCGCTGGAGTATGAGATCCCTACACCATTGTAGGCCTCGGTGAGGCTGGCGACTATCTGTAGAACCAATCGGCTATCAGAGACAGGTGCCCCGACATTCTTCATTTGGTCGGCCAAAGTTTTCGACGCCTGCAATATGCGAAGCACTTGGAAATTCCTCCATAAGTCAGTAGAGGAGAACTCACCTTTCAAGAGATACAGCCCGGGAATTTTTGTTGTCCTCAAAAATATCCTGTAGCCTATTCCATGCGGCCATAGCTGTCGATCCCGGGACCATAATTGTCTGAAGGAGATCATTGGAGATAGTGGAATAAATCCACCGAAGGACTGTAGCATCGAGAGTGTCCCATAATTCTTCCTCTTCGGTATTAGCAGGGACCTTTTCTTTCCCTTTCTCCGGGGGAATAATGTGGTGAAGCACCTTGCAAGATTTGACATGAACTCAGAAGAGTTCTGCCCATGTGGAATACTGCACATTCTCCAACTCCAGAATAACAGGAACATTGTTATTGATGTTTGAGACTGCAAGGGCCGGATGGAACCCAGACTTAGAAGAAGACATGAGGAAGAGGAAGGAAAACGGCAGAAGAGAGAAAAGAGACGAAAAAAAAAATTAGGATGCGTTGCGGAAGCGAGAGAATCGAAACCCTAATCTTATACCATAATAGAATGTTACTCCGTAATATTTTCATTCCATTCATCAATAATATATACAAGTCTCTTAATTAATCATTATCCTATAATTTAGGGATACATTCCTAATCTACCAAGATTACTACCTATCATATACACTTATCTATAAACAGATACAAAGGAGATATATACAAATATTCTACATATTCTAACAATCTATAGGTTGTCTAATGGGGTCAATTGCCCCGATTTTTTTTTTTTTTTGAAGTGCAAATATTTTAAGAAATTAAGTGTTTTAATAAATTTTATTAAAATTTTTACTTTTTGTGTTAAAAAAAAATGCATTTTTTTGCCTGTTTAGCTTTGTGAATAATATTTCCATCTTTTAAATAAATTGTCTGCCCCACTAAATAGTACTCAATCCGTACTAAAATGAATGTCTATATTTTTTATATTTTTTCTGAAGTATATCAAAAAATATTTTGAGAAAAATTAATAACAAAAATTCATACTCCCTCCGTCCCGTCAAGAGTGCCACCCTTTTAGGGGTGGCACGCAAATTAAGGAAAAGTGTGGGAAGAAAAAATGTTGTGAGTGTAATTTGAAAATAGGAGAGAGAATTAGTGGAGAAAATAGTAAATTTAAAAAGTGTTGTGAGTGTAGAGGAGAGAGAATTAGTGGAGGAAATAGTGGATGAAATAATAGAATATTAATAAAATACTCGTAATTCCTTTTTAGGAAAGGTGACACCATAAACGAGACACCCTTTTGAGTAAAAAGTGACACTTCGAGTGGAACGGAGGGAGTACATATTTTTACTATTCATTTTTTATTTTTTTGCAAGTATGTAATGAATTTTACTTTTTTTTTTTTGTTAATATATCATATAGATATAATGTGTTTTAAAAATATAAATATTTGGTAACGAAAATATTTTTAAATAAATACTCACTCCGTCCCACATGAATGTGCACTCTTTTTTTTTTCATCCGTCACACGTGAGTGTGAACATTACAAAATGGAAAAATAATTATAATTTTATATTCAATTGGACCCAATTGGCATACTCAAAATAATAATCCACTTACTATTTCTCTCACTCATTCTTTCTTCGATTTTAATTTTCATACTCATAACACCTCTTTTAATATCTCTACTTTTCTTTATTTCATTACTGTTTTTTAATTACTGTGCCCAAAATTTTGATTAAACCTCACGTGGGCGGAAGGAGAATTTACCAAATGCTTCATAAGTTCTGAAAAAGTTTCATAATACATTATAAATTCTTTTTCATGTTATATAATCATATTATATTATTATGTAATAATATTGAATACATGATACTGCATGATACTATACATACTCATATTTTACATAGTTGATGATGACATGTGGCGTTGATGATCGAAAACTGGCGACCGGATTATGGCGATCGGCAACGGCGGGCTGCATATTGAATACAGTATAATATAATACTTTATAATAAGTTATATGGCATTTAATTAGGGGTGTCAGTGGTTCGGTTTAAACCGCAGTTTGAGATCCAACCGAACCAAACAATGTGGTTTAGTTTGGTTTTTAACGATTAACGGTTCAACTCGGTTCCAAAAATTTATAAGCCATGCAGTATGATTTGGTTTGCGGTCTGACTCTTCCAAACCGAACCAAACAGAACCATTTCGAGTTAAAGCGCCAAACCGAACCACCGAGCTGAACCGCCAAACTGTTATCTTAACCATTGATTATTTTTTATTTATTTTCCACCGTTGAATATGATATAGCTAGACTTGGATTGATCTTTCTGCATATAACACTATCATCGTTGCTTTATAAGGTTAATAGGGTATTGATTAAGGCAATGCTAACTTTGAAGGAGGATCCTTCATTTATTATATGTGTTGTTTTCCATTCTGCGTTCTTTCTTAATTTATTTGAGATGATTTATTTAGTACTTTTGGAAGACTGAAGTTTAATGTGGTATTGATAAGGAAAGGCTAACGTTGAAAGAGGAACTAGTAATCCTTTTTCTTTTCAACAGAAGGAAATAATATGAGAAAGTTGCTGAAGATGTACCCATTATATGCTGTGCAAATAATAAAAATAAAGTGCTAGTCAAGCAAACCATACATTGCCCTACATCGGTAAGCCTGTGTCACCATTTGTTGCTTAGTGAACATTTTGTTGCAAGTAAAGGAAAAAAATATTCATCTGGAGATCTTTCCCGTTAGTGGATTATTAATTATCTATAATTTTAATATGTTTTTTACATAAATAGGTAAGGAGGAACGTTTGGAGATTGAACAGGTTTGTGGTTTGGACCGCGATCTAGATCGCAGTTCGGACCACGTTTTGAACCATTAATGAAATAGTGGTTTGAGATCGAACCGAATCAAACTGAGGTGGTTTGGTTCGGTTTGAAATTTATCATGGTTTGGTTTGGTTTGGTTTGATTTGGTTTGGAATTTCTTCAAATCGATTACTAGCGGTTTGGTCTCTAAATTTGTTCAAACCGAACCATTTACATCCCTAATTTAAATTAATGAGAAATTTAACATAAATTGATTTGTTACAAAAAGAAATTTATAACGCAAATTCCCATATTTTATTTATTAAAGGGGACAATGGAGTAAAATAAATAACAAATAAAAAGTGCCAGTTGGCAATTCCTAAATTGGGCCAAAACTGGCCAACCTAATTCCACTGTGTGATAATGCACAATTATTTTGCATGTGAGAGCGCACCATTCATTAACCACTTTCCTCTTTTTATATTTTCATTTTTCATCTACCTTTTTAATATGACACGTGCTCTAATTAATTAATACCCCATCTACTTACAAATTATGCACCCCTCTTTTTCACATTATTTTATGAGTAGGTTTTGGAGGAAATTAGCTTTTTCCTAACATTATAAAAAGTCTTGTTTTAAAAATTGAAATAAAGGTATGTACTATATTTTTTAAATAAAAAACAAGACTTTTTATAATATTTAGGGAAACTAGTTTCTCCAAAAATTTTCTGTTATTTTATTTTAAATTGCGGAGTATATATTTTTCGTGTTCAACATATCTTTATATTAACTAGCTCCCCTCTATGATAAATGCATGTTACTATAAATGGGTATAATTCTATGATAAATGCATGTTACTATAAATGGTTGACTTATACGTACTTCCTTTATTTCAAAATAAATATTATTATCGATCAATATCAAATTTAGAAGAAAAATTTTGATGTAGAAAAAAAAATTGACGCTTATTTAGGGACTGAAAAAGTACTATTACCTCGGGGGGACATTTTGATTTTTGTATCTTTATAAAATGACAAAAATATTAATTTAATTTTTTTTTTTAAAATATACTCCCTCCGTCCCGTCCGACTTAGGACGTTTTGCCATTTTGGGCATCCCACCCGACTTAGGACGGCCCAAAATGAAAAGTTTATATTACTTTTATATTGAATGGGACCCACTTGTCATACTCACAACAATAATCCCATCACTATTTATCCCACTCATTCTCTCTCCTATTTAATTTTTCACACTCACAACACATCCTCCACTCATTCTCTCTCCTAATATTATAATAGTATTCCTTAATCTCCGTGTCGGAAGTGGATGTCCTTAGTCGGACGGGCGGAGGAAGTAAAACATTCATATAGAGAGTTTATTTAGAGAGAGAGAGAGAGAGAGAGAGAGAGAGAGAGGGGGGGCGGGTAGTAAATCTGTACAAGCCCAGCCCAAACAAGGTTTTCATATTTTGACCGACATGATTGTTTTAGTTTGCATAGTTAAATTAACGTTACTACTTTTTTTGGGGTCCAGGACTACGCTCCCTCTCTCTCTATTAGTTCAAACACTTTGGTGTTACTTAAATAAAGTCATGACCATCATTATTATTATTTCCTATTGTATTGGAATGATATGAACTTATTCTTAAGATGAAATTACTTTTTCCATTTTTATTATAGTGCTATAATTCATGATTGAGATTATATTATATTTGCGCCGAAAGAAATAATCCAAGTATCGGTTCAGGTCCACGCACGTGGAGGCCCAGATACCTAATTATCAAGGGCAATCATATGGAGGCCCCAGGTAACGAGCTTGAGCTCGGGCCCAGTTCCCTCAAGGGTTGTGGAAACGAACGGAACAAATGATATTGGTACAAGGGTGAGCTCGTCGTGTTAACCGAGCTCGAGCCCGTCTCATAAAATGAGCTCTTTTCCAATGTCATTCAGGGAACTTGGTATTACTTCACCGCATACCTACAAATCCACAATTTCGCCATGTTTCATTAAGTTTTGACTAACGGACGTTAGTTTGAACTAAACTGCATACGAGATAACAAGGGAAGGACAAATATATCATTTGTGAAGCCTTGTCCCGCGCGAGACATAACGTGTCTCGCGCGAGACTACCTCTCTGCAGGAGAGTTTTCTTGTCGATTTCAACCTCTTTTCTTGATAACTCTTATCTAATCCGACTCTCTACTGATTTTAGAGTTCTAGAACCTTCATTGAGTGAAATCCTAAGTCCCTTGAGTCTCCTAATTTTGATGATCAAGTAAATCTACCCCTATAAATACTAGATGACTTTCAGTATTTCAAGGACACACTATGACGGTCAGAGAACACGAAAATCCCGGGAAAAAACACACAATTTGCTGGTTTCTCTTCTTGAAAGACTCCTGCAAGTGCATAAACAACACCCAAATTCGTCCGTCAACCCTGTTGATCGACGAATATCAAGGTTCAAACATATAATCAAGGTGGAACTCTGTCCAAATCACTTTCCGATCTAAAGGTAATCTTCATTTATTCTATATTTATTCTAATTGATTGTTAGAGTGGTATAAGCATATCGAATCTGGGATCGGCCTAGAGCCTCTTCAAATCATGGAGATGGTCTCGAAGCAATCGATTCCATATTCAATTTAATCTAATTAAATGGATTATTTTTCTTCGTTTCTTTAAAAAGAATTATTATTTAAAACCCCCTTAAGCAAGACCGATCTTCGAATTGGATGGATGCGGTGCTTCCTGACCTTCAAAATCCATCACTTAAGCCCCCCCGAACCCAAATCTCTTTAAACTGGTTTTTCTATATTTTCCTCATAAATAATATATGTGGCGACTCAAACAAATAAAATAAAAAGAGGAGAAAATTCCGCAATCGCTACAGTTGTGCGAACATACAGAACAAATGATATTGGTACAAGGGTGAGCTCGTCGTATTAATCGAGCTCGAGCCCGTCTCATAAAATGAGCTCTTTTCCAATGTCATTTAGGGACCTTGGTCCTCGGTCCAAGCCAAGCAGGTGGACCGTTCAATCGAGCAGGGTTGTGGTCGAACAATCCTATCTCAATAAAGGTTTTCAATCTTTTTAGTGATCTAATCCCAGTCAAAATTTACTTTCCTAATTGAACGTGACTACCGATCTCTATTCTTAAGTATTACTTCACCGCCTACCTACAAATAAGAGATCATAACTGCGAAATCAGATATATTGTATTCTCTAATCTTTTCTCTTTATTCCTTTCTTACTCTTTAAAAACGCATACTTATTCTCACGGCGGAGAGCATTCGCCGGCTTAGTTTCGTTGTTTGTTCATCTATTTCAGGCTTAAATCAGGCAAATTCAGGTATCCGATTCGCTGATTATGGCTAGATTGACCTATACAATTTTGGCTGGATCATACACTTTTTTGTATATTAATTTGATCTGAAATAAAATTTGTGTATATCAAATTAAATTTAATCATCTATGTCTTCTTCGATCCAAAATATATGTCGTTTAGCACTAAAAATTTGGTCCAAAATACATGTATTTTTAGGGCAAAAACCTAAATTTACCCCTTAATAAAAATTGTTTAATGTCATTAATTATACTTTTTGAGTGAAGCTAATATAAGAGAGAAACACAATTAATGAGGGCATATGTTGTATTTCCTTCATAAAATCATAGCAATAATTATCTTTCTTAATATTTATGAAAAATTCAAAAACGACATATATTTTGGTTGAAAAACAGTCCCCATTGAAATACCGACTCCTTACTGGATTAATTAATTGCAAAATGAAATAAAATGTTGGGATCAAAGTCACAGAATCTGGTTAATGCCACGTCTTTAAAGATCCACATGACTTGTTGCGATTTGCGAACGGTCGAGAAAGTGTGCATTTTAAACTTTAAATTGCTAATTGGTCATAAAGATATTTAGGTTCTTGTTGTCGTTGTTGGGCTAAGGACTTGCAATTTGCTTTCCTAATTAATTAATTAATTACTTTGTCAGTATAAAGTCTGGTCGGCGACAATATCAATTTGTCTAAAGCGCTTCCACCACTTAATTATAATTATATACTTAATTATATGACAATTAACGGGGTTGGTCTTGTAAAATTTGAAATTATAGGTGATAACGTTACAACTTTTAGGGTCTCACTACTACGTAGGAATATCTGCCTTGTATGAAATGATTGTACATAGAACACAACAAAGACAATAAGAACCGTTAGATATCAAGTCGGAGTTTAATCCGACTCATGCCCTCGGGTGTGAGATTAAGATCTCTGAGGATTTAATAACTGAGAATAAGACTTGGAATTTCTTATTGTGTTGTGTGCTATGCTTTAGATAATGTGGCTTACAATAGCGATTTTACACTTACCTTGTCCATGGAGACAAGTGATAGTATTTATAATATGAGGGAGCCGTTGGTGACGTCAACTCTTGAGGAGATGTTTGCCTTTTGACCTATGACGCGTGTCTGCGCCTGTTTGACTCATACAATAAAGTGGAAATTATTATAGAGAGATGTCTCTGATTGGACGAGGATACGGGAAGCAAGCGACAGTTGGTGTGGCGCCATACGCGCATGATAGATGCCTGAGCCACCATCTAATGTGATAGTGACAAGTATGTCCTATATATCAGAGTAGGTACGGACCCTTGTATTAATGGCCTTTACTTTAACTGGGAGTCTGGTGAGAAAATCGGGAGTCTGATATGAGACCGCGGTCAACATGGTCAATGTGGTCTTGAATAAGCACGGTCTTGGTGATCGCACTCTTATTGATGCCACGTCATAATTGGTCTTTGTACCAGATTGAGCTTTAGGCTCGGTCAAAAAGGCCCGGGCTCATCAGTGGCCCCTAGCTTTAAACGAGTAATCATTTATGGTCTGAGCGAGGAGCTTTATATGAAGCTCGGTCTATGGTCTGACTAATTTCGCGGGCACCAGTGTTGTGTACTTTCACTGGCTTTGTTTAGACCCCCTTGTTGTGGCGAACGTGATGAACACGTAAGAAGAGTTTGGTAGAAGTTGGTGTAAGCTTTGTGCTGCTTCCCGGATAAGCTTTGCGTGGGCCCTTTTAACTGTCGAAGCGCCAGCGCGTGTCAGGTACGGAGTTGACGTTTCGCGAATTCCAAAGGGCGCCATAAATGCCAATCGCCATTAAATTCAAATTTTAATGTTTTCGTCGGTTCATGATTCGAGAGAATATGGTTTATGGGCTCATAAATATGGGTCGACCCGTATTGGTTTGCCTATAAATATCAAACCCTTCTTCTTTCTCACTCTTTTATCACCCTCAAGGCTTGAAACTGCATTTAGAGAGAGAAAATTTACTCAACTTCCTTAAGCATCCCTTTGTGTTAATCTTCTTCCGTAAGTGATTAATCCTTCCTTCCTTCTTATCTTTTTGTCCCTTCTTTCTTTAAGATGACTTATAGGATGAAGTGTATAGTAGAGTTAGGTGATGGCACCACCCCTGATACTTTCGCCGTTGACAAGAAGTCCGATAGAATTTACAGGAAGGTTGCTACCTCTTGGGTTAAGTTATCCCTTGAGGCTTTCAAGTACTTCTCAGCCAGGTATGACTCTGGGGAAATTGGGTTCCACCTCGTTTGTGGGAAGCCAAGAAGAAAATGTACTTGTCCGGCGATATGATGGTTTTGGGTGACCACGACCGTCTGAGAAATTTTGTTATTGAGGTGTTGTGCAGGTTTCCCCGTGAAAACGACCAGGCGTTGAACACAATAGAGCTGGTGAGGAGAGCCCGCATAGATCCTACTGCCAGAACAATAACTGATTGGGAGAAAGTGGCTCTGATGGATGAGACCGAAGTATTCGTGGCCCCTAATGCCATGGTTGAGCCTGAGGTAGATCTGAACTTGCCCCTGATGGTGGACCCCCTGACCGCGATTGAGCCCTCTGCCCAAATAGATGCTCAACCTAGAACAATGGTGAATCTTGGGAGTAGTGATGACGTGGTGAATCTTGGGAGTAGTGATGACGAGCCCGCTGACATAGACGTGGTGGAAGTTGGATGGATATTGAAGTCATCCTCGGAATCAACCTCTGATCTTTTTGGCTCAGAGACGGAGGTGGATGACCGCGAGACTTTAGACCGCATGGCGGTGAATACAGCCTAGTGGGCAATTGAGATTGTCAATGCCTTTGTTGAGGGGCATGGGGAGACTGCTGCTGCTCGTGGCAAGAGCCAAGTTGGTGCCTCTACTTTTGGCCGAGGACAGAGGAAGAAGAAGGGAGGTTCCTGCCCTGCCGTGGAGGAGGATCTATATACTACTTTTGGCGTTGACCCAAATTCTTTCTATGTCCGCGGGTTGCAGGAGGTGGAGTATAAGGGGAAGTTGCGGCCAGAGGCCGTAGCCGATGTTTGTGGGAGAAATAAAGCCTGCATATTCTATGGAGCTCAATTTGATAATGGACTCAGGCTCCCCCTAGGATCCCTTTATTGTCCATTTTCTAGACTTTAATAGCTGCCTCCCTATGCACCTAACCCCAAACACTGTTCGAGCCCTAGTCTCCTTCATAGTGGTGTGTAGGGTTCTAGGGTATGAACCTTCAATTTTTGGGCTTTATGCCTATACTCCTGTAAGTGCTCCAATTTGAGTTGGTAGCTTTTTCGTTAGAAAAGTTAACGAAAGTTTTAACATTTCTAACATTTCTAACAATCTCTAACCTTCCTAACCAAGCAAGAGTAGGTTAGGGTTTGCCATTTAAAGTTAAACCAAAAAAAGAATCCAAAAAAGCAAAAGAATTAAGAAAATCCCGAAACAGCAAGTTGAAAAACAATTTCTGCTGATATTTTGAATTTTATTCCTCCTGTCCAAAGCACACGGCCTCGAGATGAACAGTGCACGCCTACGGGAACCCTCCGCGCGGACATGTATGACATTTCCAGTGTCCTATAAATTGAACCCTCCTCTCTCAGTTTAAGGGAGGAATTTGATCACAGCAACGAAGTTCTGGCGAAATATAGAGAGAAAACAGTGGGAATCCCTTGATTGCCACCTTTTTCTCTTGAATCTTTCCCAATCAAATACCAAACACACCAAACCTTGATACTCCTCAAGCCAAACACCAAATCTTGATATTCCTCAAGTCAAATTCCAAGCCTAGGAAGATAGGGTGTCACCATTGGTAAAGCCCTCCTTCTCAAAACCCTAAAATCCTCTTTTAACTTCTTGTTCATCTTGTTCTTCTCACTTGGATCTACTTGATGTCTTGTTTAACTTAAGTTTTGACCTAAGATGGTCATCTTGAAGTTCATCTTCATGAATGACCATCTCAAATGGTCTACATTTTAAATCTCTAAATTGATTTTCTCTTTAAATTCATCTTTACAAAGATCCCCTCTCCCTTTGCAAAGGATATGTTTAAACCCCATAAATTCCCCAAGGATGACTTGAGTATGATAACCACTTGGCACAAGGTAGTGGAATCAAGTCTAGGGATGAAAATGGGGTGAACATAGATGCAAACCCCCCAAAAATCACATTTCTCCTCAAGAACATCTTGCTGTCCAGTAGCATTGTTCTGAGAACTCAGTCCATTTTCCTATTTTTTGGACCCAGTAAAACTTGGAATTGGGTGTTGACTACAAAATACTTTTTGTAGCCAACATCCAGAGATTTCCAGACATATTTTTAATTTATTTTTTGCGTGAGTAAAACTCCTTTTTTCAATTTTTCTTTTAGAGACCAGTTCATCAGCTTCTGGAAATCCAGATTTCAGATCTGAGATTTCCAGAAGGTTTTGACCCCTCAAATCATCTCCAAAATGAAAAGTTCTTTTACAGAAACCTTTTCTAAGGTGTTTTGAACATTTTTCATTCCCGGACTTTTCCCAGATTCTGGAGTTTTCAAGCCCTAAAGTCCATTTCAAAGTCAAGGGTCAACTGCCTTTTTCATTCTGGCAGAAATGGTTTTCAACTTCCGAAAATCTTTTGAGTGCCAAATCTCAACCCAAAAATCACCCAAAAAATCATGGGATCAGTTTAAAGCCTTAAAAAGAGCTCCCAATTTTTACTTACCTCAGTTTCAACTTATTTTGGCCAAAACACACACACACACACACACAAATGATTTTCAGCTTGGAAGACTCGTTTTTACGAGGCGCGTCGGGTGCACACTAACGTCCTTCCCGACGCGTAACATGACCTCCGAACCTAAATCTCTGATCTCGGGTTTTTTTCAAAGTTTTGGCCCTCAAAATAAAAATGGCGTGGCGACTCCGTTTGATTTCAAAAATCGGGTACATCACAGTGGCGACTCTGCTGGGGACTAAGCTTTTAAAAAAAAAATGGTATTTGGTATATTGGTGGAAACCACTAAATTTCCCGTTATCGCCTCCTAACACGAGTCGGGGATAAATTGTGGTCTAACAATCCCACGTACCGGTATCACCGTTTTCAAAAAAAAAAGCTTTTGAGGGTCAAGCTTCCGTCCCGACATTTGAAAATCCTTTGCTTTGTGTGTGTTGATTTTTGCACAGTTTTCGTGTTTGTTTTTGGCCGCCTCGGAAAAGTTAAAATTTTGACTGTCGGAATAATGTCCCTAACTGTCGGAATTTTTGTGCTTATGTGCTTATGTGTCCATAAAATTTTCAAAAAAAAAAAAATTTCAAAAAAAAAAAATTCAAAAAAAAAATCATGCATCATGCCTTTTTAAGACACATAAAAAATTTCTATTTTTCTCAGAAAAAGAAGATAGACTGCTTGCACACTACACGCACGTGACCTTACACTGCACACTACGTCCCTAACCCGGGGAAATCCTTGTCGCGGTCCGTTTGGTCTTATTACGCCTCTCGGATGAGCACAGGACTACCCAAACATCCCATGGAGCCTCGTGTCGACCATGCACTTGTCCGTGACACACTTTGTCCGAGACCCGGTTGGTTTTTAGTTAAAGTGCGTGTCATGCCCTGTCCGTGTATAGACCTTTCCTTTCAAGCCTTTGTCGGCATACCGACTCAATATCTTTCGGGGTCCCTAATCGGTCGAAGTTACGCCGGTTTTCCGCCGCGAGACTTTGACCAAGATATTGACCGCGCCTTGACTTCGGCTCGGCGGCACAAATTATACACGACTCCCGGCATTGACACCGAGTCATCAAGGATTAATGACTATTCCATGCCTAATTACGGCTTAACCGACGACAAGTCAAGATCAACCGTGGACGCTTATCGGTCAAATCATGCCGACTTTTTGTCGAGCCCTCGGACCTGATCTTGACTTTCGACGTCAGCTTTGTCCGTAATTTACATCGAATGCTCGTTAAGACTCGATTACCCGCCAGACTTTTAGGATCGTTTCTCTTTCGGTCGGTGGGACCCGCTTGCCCTATAGGACCCTCGCCCGGGCCGTCCACCCCGGGAGGTCGAAATACAGTGGAATACGAGGGGCTTATAGACGTAGTGACGGGGGCCCACCGATCCGGGAATCGAGTAGTTTGCGAAAAAGAAGAGCAATCTTTTCCAAACGAGTAGGTTAATAAAACATGTTTTAAGTAAACATGAACAAATAATCGCATGTTGCATGAGCCAAAAGTCCAAACACCTACCCTCCTTCCATTCCCAGACCTCTGAACCCTCGTGTCTTTCCCCCATGACTCCGCACAAAGGTTGGTTTCGGGCACCGGTCACCGTTTAATCGGTTGGGAAGAGTCAAGCGCATCATCGGCTTCACCGTGCATTCCCAACTCCGAATTTTAGAATGCGCATCAGCTAGTAACGATGGGGACAACGTCACTCCGCCTCCGGGACTCCTCGGAGACAACAACGGTGGAATCGGCTAGCCGAACAGGATGAGAGTGCGCCGGGAAGCACGGTTGAACGGCCTTATGGAGGCTATCAAAAGCCATGGATTGGCCGCCGGTCTCGGCCGGATGGCACCTTCACTGTGGAAGAAAGAGGAAGACCACAATCCCGCTCTTGGTCAACCCGACTACTCCAGGATGCCACCACCGGCCTCCCACGGTACTACCACCGAGCCCATGCTCCTCGATCCCTAGGTCGGGCTCCCAAGCTGCAGACCACTGGATCCATGCGGCTGACGGGACGAGCCGGTTCGCAATGCCTCGGTGGGGACAAAGTCGATGCGGAATGCCTTCCCATGGTTGGGGATACCCGGAATGCCACAGCAAATTGGGATCCCGCCTCGGTTGGGACCAATCAATCCGGACTTTCGCAGCAATCGGTTTGGAATGCCACCACGGTTTGGTTCGAGGCAACGGTCGAGCCCTCCTCGAATGATGCTAGCTCAGTTGCTCCTCATACGGCTTCCGCAAACCCATTTCTCACTCAGGGTTCAACGGGTTACCAAGCCCCCATCTCCGTTTCATCCGAATCACCAGGACCACAGTATCCTCTCGGTTATGCATCCTCGCCACAACCACCCATGCAATTCAACAACCAGGGACAGCAACCCGCACTTAAGCCTACTTATGGGCCTCACTCCGAAAATCCAAGCCATATGGCTACCTCGGATCTGCCTCCATCTTCTCTGCCGATTGGAAGCCAACAACGGCAAGTCGCCGGGTTCTATCCTTTTGCCCCAGCTCCTACCTACACTCCCCAGGGTAATTTGGGCCAAGGACAGGTTTTCACCTATGCTCCGGGATATGGTATTCCTTCCACCAATGCACCACCAACAGCTAGTCCTCTTCCTAGCTCAAATATCAGCTCAGGAATTCCCGCTCCGCCTTTGGATCCCCAATTGGCTTGGTTTATGGAGCAACACAAGGAAATGAAAGCACAGATTCTTTGAATTGACCGCCAAAAAGAACACCGCTCTTCGGCCTACAGATCCCGACTCGATTGTCCCCCTGCCTCACAAGTTTGTGATGCCCACTCTGGAATTGTTTGACGGGAGTGCATGCCCTAAAACTCACTTGGACACCTATACTTTGGCAATGAAGGCTAAGGGATGCACAAACCGGCGGTTGGCCGATTACTTTAGTCTCTCTTTGAAGTCGGGGGCTTTGAAATGGTTTTTCCGATTGCGGCTGAAGCTAGGGCTACTTGGGAACAAATTACCGGTACTTTCACGAGATAAGTATAAAGCCAACTTGGAGTGGGAGACAAACAGAGTTGACACTGCAAACAACGATGCGGCGCCTAATGAGAATATTGGGGATTTCTATAAGAGATGGAACTTAAAGCTCGGTGAAATGGCCATTCCTCCCTCGACGAGGAGCGGTTAGACATCTTTCGGTCATGCTTGAAGCCGCATTTGAGAGCTTCCCTCGGCCACTTCCCTACGGCGACTTGCGTGCAATGGTTAATTCCGGGGCTAAGTTTGAAAAGGCTTACAATCAGCGGCCGGCTGCTGCACACGCCTACGGATATCGGGCTCCTCCCTCCAAAACTACTCTCACTTTCGCTAAAGGCAAAGAGGCGATCGGCTACGCGGGACAGGGCTGTAACAATGCCACTTCCTTTGTTCCCAAGAAGCACGATGCATCCAGATCCCGGCTCAAAGACTTGAGAAACTTTGGGATGCCTTTGAGTGATATCTTCAGAGGTTTGGTGAGAGAAGGTTTGCTCCGGCCTTTGGAAAATTATCGGCCTAGAAACCCCAACGCTCCTTTGGATACCTCCAAGCATTGTGCCTTTCATCGGTACCATGGGCACCTGACGGATGATTGCGTCCCCTGAAAAGGCCATCCAAGGGTTGATTGAGCAAGGGAGGTTAGAGATGCACGAAGGACCCAATATTATCAATAACCCGCTCCCTAACAACATGAGTGTCAACATGATCGAGTTTGGTGGTTCAAGCCTTGTGGGCACAATGGAGTTTGACTCGTCCCTTTGTAAGGTCAATGAACCGATCATCGCGAGCAATGAAGATGGTTGGGTTGAGCAAAAAGTTGCCAAGGAAATCCTGATGGAAAGGTCTGCAATAGCTCCCGTCTCCGGCGTGAAGAATAGATGCATGGTTCAACAAAGAAAGAGCGGCTAGGCGGGGGCTACCTATCTTTAAAATAGTCTTTTGAGTCAACCTTCGTAGGTTCTAGTACTTTTCTTTCACCTAAGTCCTTCCTGGACATTTGTCGTTGTAGTCCATTTTGGACATAGTGGTTAAGTGTCTAATTTTTAATATAAGTCTTTTTTCTTTTCTTGCTAGACTCGAGACATCATTTGCGCACCCACGTTACACTTAATTGAAATGGTTTTATCCAAAATGATCACTTGTCCGCTCAACCACTAATTCTTCGAAAATGATTAATATTTAAACTAATCGGAGTGAGAAAATCAATTGATATCCTTCCCAAATTGGGGCTTACCAACTCCCCATCTTGCATCTCATATGCTCACATCCCTTTCATCATCATCATCTCGTTGCTCGATGAATTTGCATGGATCTTTTCTCATATAAAGCTTAAGCAAGCAATGAAGACTTAATCTCGTAGGGATTGCGGTTGAAACCTTTCACCCATAGGAAAGCCATTACCTCACCCTTACTAAACACTACCCTCTCATTTCAAGATCGGCGTGTTTTGAAACCCGGTTTAGCCATCATTTTTGCTCCATGCGAGAGAAAGTCCAAGCGAGCCCGAGAAGTTAGCTTCGAGAATCGGCGATGCGCAAATTATCTCAAGCCATGAAGGAAGGACAAAGATAATCCTCAACTCCTCGTGAAGCTTTCCAAGTCAAAAAAAAAAAACAAAAAAAAAACAAAAAAAAAAAAAAAAAAAAAAAAAAAAAAAAAAACAAAAAATAAAGCAAAAAAAGAAACAAAAAAAAGAAGGATTTTAAAATCCTCACAATCTCGGATACAATTCCAAGCTCCTCAGAAGCCTTCCAAAAAAAAAAAAAAAAGAAGAAGAACTCAAAAGTCCCCGACATCTCAAGAAGCTCTCCAATGATCAAAAAGGAGCCCGAATTCTCACAAGATCGCAAAAAGTTGTCGCAGCTCGGACTTCCTCTTATCATTACCTTAAACCAATCCCAAGCCATCCTCTCAATTTTAGAGGATACTCCCATCACCATTACCCTCGCCTCTGGCCAAAGTCAAAATTTGACCTCTCATTCTTAGAGGCAATCAATCTTCCCCGCCATAGATTTCCCAAACACGTCCCTACAAGCCAACCTCTCATCTTTAGAGGTCCGGTCAAGAAAGGCCCAGCCGACCTCTCATCTTAAGAGGTCAAAATTTCCCAAAATCACCCGATGGCCGATCGAAGCCCGGAAACCCAACTACAGTCCCTATCGGATAGCAGTTTCATTCTAATATCCTCGATGTCAGGATCAAATTAATGCTTCACTGCTTGCATAAAATTGGAATCTAATCCATCTTGGTCCAAAATTACCAATCAAAGATTGTGCAAATTCAACCCTTCCCTTCATGTGAGCATATTTCATTTCTCCTCACAAACACTTGCCGTGGATGTCCCACTGGGGCTTCGCATCCGTGTCTTTCATGGACACTCTAAGGGGATATGTTATTCAATCCTCAAAATCCCCAAAGGTCCTCAGACCCTCGAATTTCAACATTCGTTCTCTTTTCATTCGGGATAGGCCCGAACTACGGCGACCTGAGCTCTTCATGATGGAGGGAACGTAGGCAACCAGAAATGGTCCGGTCGAAATCACAAACAAATCTCAAAAAAAAAAAAATCCGGTCTCATCAAGGATCGTCCCTATACACTTTCCGCCCTTCCAAGCTTGATTTTCGATATCAGTTGGTTTTCTCCTTGTGATTAATCAAAATATTTGTTCATATCAGATTTAGGGATTGAATAACCCGAACATTAACAAAGGGTTTTAAGCAGCCTTGTGATCATCATGAATAAGACAAGTTTTCAAGTGTCTCGACAAGTCTTCTCTCTCTCCATCATAGGGAAATAGAGCCAAACACTGTCTTTCTGTCTGCAGGGGCTTCCATACACTTTTCCAACACCTTGTGATGCTTATACTCTCTCAAAAGAGTCAAACCAAAAGCGAGAGTGTCATACACAAATTCGGGAGACATTCCCATCTTTCAAAAGATATGCCCCGGCACGTAAACATTTCTGAGTCTTGTCCGAATGGCGGTTGACTAAGGTCTGAAAAGATGGGTTCCCCCTCTATAAGACTACTCTGAATTTCTTCATGCTGGGGCTTGCTAAGCGGTTCTCCCAGGTTCTCCTGTAGCAGCTCTTCAAGCTGGGGCTTATATAGTCATCTTTGGGTCCACGTTGGTTTCTTCACTGCGAGATAGATTCGCCAAGTCACTTCTTCAAAATCCGGACTTTGCCTACTCAGGATCCGGGGGCTTTGTCAAGACGGTCTTTTGGATCCGAATTTTATCAAGAAAGAATTTCAGCTTCAGAACTTGGTACACGGCAGCTTCCCGTAGCATCGGAATTCAAGATCAGGGTTTCTCCCGGCATTAGCAATTCCATCAAATCATTCTCCGGATAAGGTTTCGGCCGAGGTCACAGCTCACCCAAATGAAAGAAGCTTCACTCATATCAACGTGCTCTAGAGCACATCGGCATCGGCTTCAAATGACCAAGATTGAGAGAGAAAATTCCAATCAAGACCCGGGATCCGAATCCAATCTCATCAAAATTGAGGTCCATGTGATACTGCTGGCAAAACCTCACCAACAACCGCTGTTTAAATCGCGATCAAGGGTTCTCATCCCCCACATGCTCAAAATCTGTTCCAAACAGTCTCCAGACACATACATAACCATGCATCCCCACAAAAAATCTCCCAAGGGCTCATGTAGCATGCACAAAACTTGAATCAATAGGAAAAATCCTAAGTGAATTGAAGATCATAAATCATAATTTCCCTGTCAAAAGCTTAGGCTAGGTGCATCTTCGAAAGCAAGTAAATGCATCATCTCGCAAACATATGCAGTGATACTCTCACAATCATTTTTGGCTCTATGCATGCATCTGTCATCATGAATGTCATACTATGCATCTTCCTCTTCACTAACGAATGCAGGAATTCAAACGTGAAATCAAATCCCCCTTTTTCGGCAAGGATGATCTTCACCAAAGTCGACCTCCAATGTCCACAAACGGATGAAGACAGCCTCCAGCATCTACAGTTTGGCAAAGACAAGCTCCGGCGTCTGCAACTTGCTGAAGACAACCCCCAATGTCCACAAATGGATGAAAACAGCCCCCAATGAAGACCACCTCTAGTGTCTACCATTCGGTCAGAGACGCCAAGTTCTCGAATACAAGTCGGTCAGGGACGCCAAGTTCTCAAAATACAAATCGGTTAGGGACGCCAAGTTCTCAAATGCAAATCAAATGCCAGTTGGTCAGAGACGCCAAGTTCTCAAATACAATTCGGTCAGAGACGCCAAGTTCTCAAATACAGTTCGGTCAGGGACGCCAAGTTCTCAAATGCAAATCAAATGCCAGTTGGTCAGAGACGCCAAGTTCTCAAATACAAATCGGTCAGAGACGCCAAGTTCTCCAAGGCAAGAAGGTCGAGACGAGACGCCAAGCTCTCCAATACAATGCGGTCGGAGACACCAAGTTCTCAAAAGCAAGAAGTTCCAATGTGAATACAAGCTCAACCACCTCTCTGAGGTTGACGATCACCGGCCAGATGCGGGACTCAACCAAAACTCCTCCTTCAGGTCAAAATGCTTCCAAAGACGGCAAATCGTCGGCGAAACCGTCCCACGAACAAAGCAACTTAACAACTCTTCATCAACATCAGTAGTAGCCTCGGTCCTTCCCGGCAACTACGGGTAAGCACGCACGGGTATGAAAGCATATCTTAGTCAACTACTTTTCTAAAAGAACATTATCATCGAGATCATGTAGGCGACTTCCAAAACAGTCAAAACCTTAGGGTGACTTCCCCAAAACAGTCAAACCATAGGGCGACTTCCCAAAAACAGTCAAACCATAGGGCGACTTCCCAAAAATAGTCAAACCATAGGGCGACTTCCCAAAAATAGTCAGATCATAGGGTGACTTCCCAAAAATAGTCAAACCATAGGGCGACTTCCCAAAAATAGTCAAACCATAGGGCGACTTCCCAAAAATAGTCAGATCATAGGGTGACTTCCCAAAAATAGTCAAACCACGGGGCGACTTCCCAAAAATAGTCAGATCATAGGGCGACTTCCCAAAAATAGTCAGATCATAGGGCGACTTCCCAAAAATAGTCAGATCATAAGGCGACTTCCCTAAAATAGTCAATCCTCGGGTGACCCCCAGATACAGTCAATCCTTGGTCCATCCACTTGACCGACATTGATCACCTTTCTTCCCGATGGTTCTCGTAAGCCCGAGTCTTCCCCAGCAAGAACACCTTCAAATAGCCTCCATCAGGTACCGAACCTCAACTTAGGTTCATACTCCTGAACTAAGTTCCCATTTAGGTTCATACTCCTGAACAAGACCTCATCTTAGGTTCATACTCCTGAACTAAGTTTCCATTTAGGTTCATACTCCTGAACCAAATCTCAACTTAGGTTCATACTCCTGAACTAAGTCTCCATTTAGGTTCATACTCCTGAACCGAACCTCAACTTAGGTTCATACTCCTGAACTAAGTTCCCATTTAGGTTCATACTCCTGAACCAAATCTCAACTTAGGTTCATACTCCTGAACTAAGTCTCCATTTAAGTTCATACTCCTGAACCGAACCTCAACCTAGGTTCATACTCCTGAACTAAGTTCCCATTTAGGTTCATACTCCTGAACCAAATCTCAACTTAGGTTCATACTCCTGAACTAAGTCTCCATTTAGGTTCATACTCCTGAACCGAACCTCAACTTAGGTTCATACTCCTGAACTAAGTTCCCATTTAGGTTCATACTCCTGAACCAAATCTCAACTTAGGTTCATACTCCTGAACTAAATCTCCATTTAGGTTCATACTCCTGAACCGAACCTCAACTTAGGTTCATACTCCTGAACTAAGTCTCCATTTAGGTTCATACTCCTGAACCGAACCTCAACTTAGGTTCATACTCCTGAACTAAGTTCCCATTTAGGTTCATACTCCTGAACCAAATCTCAACTTAGGTTCATACTCCTGAACTAAATCTCCATTTAGGTTCATACTCCTGAACCGAACCTCAACTTAGGTTCATACTCCTGAACTAAGTTCCCATTTAGGTTCATACTCCTGAACCAAATCTCAACTTAGGTTCATACTCCTGAACTAAGTCTCCATTTAAGTTCATACTCCTGAACCGAACCTCAACTTAGGTTCATACTCCTGAACTAAGTCTCCATTTAAGTTCATACTCCTGAACCGAACCTCAACTTAGGTTCATACTCCTGAACTAAGTTCCCATTTAGGTTCATACCCTCTCAAAAGAAAATCATCCCAGGCAGTTAAACGTAAGACCGAGTGCCCCGAGAAAGATAACGGAATCCCGTTTCTTTCATCAAAATCGTCCCCGACAGTAAAACGTAAGACCGATCTCCCCGAGAAAGATAACGGAATCCCGTATCTTTCATCAAAATCATCCCTGACAAGAAACGTAAGACCGATTTCCCCAACGAATACGTCTGATTTTCCCCAGCACCGCCAACGAAATCTCGAGTAAATTCCGAACTACGGCCGGCTTGATTCCCACTCGGGATACGTAGGTAGCCTATCATTAGGTCCAGCCACTCGACCAAAATGGTCATCCTTTCCTTCGGCGGCGGACGTAAGGCTGATCCTTTCAAGCAAAGTCCACCAGAGGACCATCTATCCCCACCATCAAGGTTCGAGGCACCTAAAACGCCATCTCTAAGGTTCGAGGCACCTAAAACGCCATCTTCAAGGTTCGAGGCACCTAAAACGCCATCATCTTCAAGGTCCGAGGCGCCTAAAACGCCATCATCTCTAGGTTGATACCTTAAAAACAATCATTCCCAGGGTCAAAGACCCGAACTACGACCGGCTTGATTCCCATTCGGGATACGTAGGTAGCCTATTGAATAGGTTCAGCCACTCGATCACTTGATCATCCTATCAAATATGGAGCCTTACTCTTATCGACGACCCCGCTTCCTTCGAAAGCACCGTCGCCGAGGGGCTACTGTAAGTGCTCCAATTTGAGTTGGTAGCTTTTTCGTTAGAAAAGTTAACGAAAGTTTTAACATTTCTAACATTTCTAACAATCTCTAACCTTCCTAACCAAGCAAGAGTAGGTTAGGGTTTGCCATTTAAAGTTAAACCAAAAAAAGAATCCAAAAAAGCAAAAGAATTAAGAAAATCCCGAAACAGCAAGTTGAAAAACAATTTACTGCGATATTTTGAATTTTATTCCTCTGTCCAAAGCACAGCCTCGAGATGAACAGTGCACGCCTACGGGAACCCTCCGCGCGGACATGTATGACATTTCCAGTGTCCTATAAATTGAACCCTCCTCTCTCAGTTTAAGGGAGGAATTTGATCACAGCAACGAAGTTCTGGCGAAATATAGAGAGAAAACAGTGGGAATCCCTTGATTGCCACCTTTTTCTCTTGAATCTTTCCCAATCAAATACCAAACACACCAAACCTTGATACTCCTCAAGCCAAACACCAAATCTTGATATTCCTCAAGTCAAATTCCAAGCCTAGGAAGATAGGGTGTCACCATTGGTAAAGCCCTCCTTCTCAAAACCCTAAAATCCTCTTTTAACTTCTTGTTCATCTTGTTCTTCTCACTTGGATCTACTTGATGTCTTGTTTAACTTAAGTTTTGACCTAAGATGGTCATCTTGAAGTTCATCTTCATGAATGACCATCTCAAATGGTCTACATTTTAAATCTCTAAATTGATTTTCTCTTTAAATTCATCTTTACAAAGATCCCCTCTCCCTTTGCAAAGGATATGTTTAAACCCCATAAATTCCCCAAGGATGACTTGAGTATGATAACCACTTGGCACAAGGTAGTGGAATCAAGTCTAGGGATGAAAATGGGGTGAACATAGATGCAAACCCCAAAAATCACATTTCTCCTCAAGAACATCTTGCTGTCCAGTAGCATTGTTCTGAGAACTCAGTCCATTTTCCTATTTTTTGGACCCAGTAAAACTTGGAATTGGGTGTTGACTACAAAATACTTTTTGTAGCCAACATCCAGAGCTTTCCAGACATATTTTTAATTTATTTTTTGCGTGAGTAAAACTCCTTTTTTCAATTTTTCTTTTAGAGACCAGTTCATCAGCTTCTGGAAATCCAGATTTCAGATCTGAGATTTCCAGAAGGTTTTGACCCCTCAAATCATCTCCAAAATGAAAAGTTCTTTTACAGAAACCTTTTTTAAGGTGTTTTGAACATTTTTCATTCCCGGACTTTTCCCAGATTCTGGAGTTTTCAAGCCCTAAAGTCCATTTCAAAGTCAAGGGTCAACTGCCTTTTTCATTCTGGCAGAAATGGTTTTCAACTTCCGAAAATCTTTTGAGTGCCAAATCTCAACCCAAAAATCACCCAAAAAATCATGGGATCAGTTTAAAGCCTTAAAAAGAGCTCCCAATTTTTACTTACCTCAGTTTCAACTTATTTTGGCCAAAACACACACACACACACACACAAATGATTTTCAGCTTGGAAGACTCGTTTTTACGAGGCGCGTCGGGTGCACACTAACGTCCTTCCCGACGCGTAACATGACCTCCGAACCTAAATCTCTGATCTCGGGTTTTTTTCAAAGTTTTGGCCCTCAAAATAAAAATGGCGTGGCGACTCCGTTTGATTTCAAAAATCGGGTACATCACAACTCCAACCAAATCACAAACGAAAATCTTGGCCAGAAAACAAAGAATAATTATGCCCGCACTTTCTCTCCTCCTTCCAATAAATTTGACCAATGGAACCAGAAGAATATTTGTAATTGAGAGTAGATTTTGGTGGAATTTTTCCAGACCAGGGGGTGCTGCTCCTATCAAGGTGTCCGCTAGTTCATATCCTAGCCCATCTGAATATGAGGGCCTCCAAATTACCATAGCCAAATATTTAGGTCAGTTAGTGTCCGAGAGATATAGCCCTGTTTTTGATGTGAGCGCGATCATAGACAGAGAACCTTTGTTAATCTTCGCAGGGGTGGCACCTCCAAGGGAAGGTAGCTACTATGCCCCTAGGGTTGTTATGGAGCCCCTACTCCGTGATCCCGATTGGAGAGTCCACGAGTTGTTCGAATTTGAATCTAGATGTGGGACTTGCATGATGGGCGCGATTTGCGAACCTCCTGCTTGGATTGGTCTCTGCCTTTGTTTTTACAAACTGATTTTGAACTTGCTTTTTCTGTTTTTTTATTTTTCCTTTTGAACTGCGGTCTAAATACTTCCTCCCCTTTTCTTTAATGCAAATCCAGCAGATCCTACCATTGCCTCCAAAATTTCTCCGGCTGAGCTGAAGGCGGCCAAGGCGCGCCAACTGGCCAAGGATAATAAGACAAGGCAGGATGCCTTGAAGAAGACCGCGGCCCCCGGGGTGGTGTTTCCTGTGGTCGATAAATCCTCGGGGAGCTTCTGGCCGCTACCCGCGGAGTACTAAAGGCTAACTCCAAGGCGGCAAGCTAGCCGTGACCGTAGTCTGGCTCCTGATCGCAGCGTCTCCACTGCTCAATCTGATCGATCAAGGAAGCGCTCCTCCTCAAACGCTGAAGGTGCTGAAAATGACAAACAAGAGAGGGTCCAACACCCCGAAGCTATTATTGCGCCCATCTCGAGCTCTCCAGTTAGATCAAGCTCAATCTGTGCGAATGCTTATTAAATCAAGAATATAGATGCTCGCGAAGATGCCTGGATCTTGTACAATGAGATCGGGGAGGTTCCTCCTGTTCGGGGTGTGGACCTGTATTCTCGTAGAAGTAATAATTCTGTGGTGGGGCTTGATCTTTTAAACATGCTCTACTCCCCTGACTTCTACGAGAATGTGGGATCCAAACTCAACGCCTCCGCCCTGGCAGGAAACATTGGCTTAATGACCACTGAGGTATTTCCTTTACTCTTTCTTTCTTTTTTGTTTCTCTATCTTTCCTGACCGCTGATCGCTGACCGCGCTTTGATTCTTTTCAGATGGCCAATGACACCATGAGGCTCCGTGAGATCACGGATGAGCAGGCTGCCTCTATAACAAACAAGAATAAGGTCTTGGGGAAGGCTCTGGAGGAGAAGGATGCCTTGGCTGTGTCTTTAAAGGAGATAGAGACCGACCTCAAACATTTCTGTGAAAAATATGATGAGGCACTCAAATCCTTGGAGAGGGCTAAGGGCATGCGGGATGAGTTCAGCGGGAAGAAGGACCTGTTGGAGAATCAAGGAGAAAGAAACTTACTTCAGGATTATGTTGTTGTTCGAAAGAAAGGCATCTTGTCCAAAGATAAATACAATGGCAGTGAAATCTTTACCAGAGCAATACATAAATTTTGATTTTTTAATTAATTACAAAAGTGATTATGGGAAAAACAGGGGGAGAGCAGATTGTTGGGAACGTCATATCCCATGTTCTGGGGCATCTCAACGCGAACGCAAGTTTCTCGGCCAAACAGGTTATTGCCGTGATTTTGGAACAAAACGCGCGTTCGATTAGGGAGAATGCACTCTCAACCCCACCCTTAGGCTCTGTTTGTTTCACGGAAAATAACCCCCGAAAAATGATTTCTTGGAAAATATTTTTCGGAAAATGAAAATGCTTTCCGAAAAATATTTTCTGATGTTTGGTGAATCTTAAGAAAATATTTTTCAAAAAATATTTTTTGGCATTTGGTAGTTTCATTAAAGTAACTTTCTAAAGGTAAAATTAATACAAACAAAGGAAAATGAGGAAAATTTTTTTCGAAAAATAACTTCCTTAGGTAGAGGTAAGGAAGTCATTTTCCTTAGAAATTAAGCTCATTTTTCATTGACCCGAAAAATATTTTCCGTTGACTTCTTTTTCCGATGTTTGCCAAACACCGAAAAATGGAAAAAATATTTTCCAATTTTAGACACTGAAATGTCTAATGTTTAGAGTGACATTTCTAACATGTATAATAAATTTAAATATTTGGGGCCCTGAAATTTTTGGGATCCTAGACAACCGTCTCACTTGCATTATAGCCAGGATCGGCCATGACAATCCATGTTAGGCTTATTCCATTGATTTGTACTTCCTATATACTCCCTCCGTCCCAGCGAAAGAGTCGGTAAATTTGTCCGACACGCAAAATAAGAAATGTGATGTAGGAAAGAGAAAAAGTTTAAATGTTGTGAGTATGAAAAATTAAATAGGAGAGAGAATGAGTGGGAGGTGATGTAAGAAAGATAATGTTGTGAGTGTAAAAGTAAAGTAGGAGAGAGAATGAGTGGAGAGAATAGTGATTTAAGGTTTCCTTTTTGGGAAAGTGGCTTTTTAAATGGGACGCCCAAAAAGGAAATAAATGGCTCTTTCGCTGGGACGGAGGGAGTATATACAAAGTTTGTACATTTCTTGTCAGTGAAAAAATTACATTAAGTCACAGTCTATCTATATATTAAAGCAGATCATCTAATGAATAGTGATAGCGTCAAAAATTTTGTCAAAATTTCAGGGGCAATTTAGTCATTTCCTTTCATGGCATAATTGAAGATATGCTACGCAAATTACACGTGGCAGGTCGTGATTGGGAGGAAAATGGCGCGTGCAATACACGCGCCGACAGAGGCGCGTGTATGCAGGCGGATTTCCTTCTTTTTTTTTTTAAATTGAGACACGTGACGAGTTTAACCGGTCACAAGGATCAGTTGTGATAAGGATTGGTAAATCATTGACATGGTGACCGGTCAATAATAAGTGGATGACCGATTCAAACCAACCAGGTTGTAGATGACCGATCCAAACCAACCAGGTTGATGACCGATCCAAACCAACCAGGTTGTAGCTGACCGATCCAAACCAACAATTGTAGCTGACCGATCAAAACCAACAAGGTTGTAGTTGACCGATCCAAACCAACAATTGTAGCTGACCGATCCAAACCAACAAGGCCACAACTGATCCAAACGCTACAAACCCCGTCTCACTTTAAATTACAAAATAATAATTATTAATAAAGAAAACTAAATAGAAATATTATTTTTTCCATCTCAAATAAATACTTTAAAAAATATACTTATATAAAAAATTATAATCTTCATTTCAAAAATAAATATTATTTTTGACTCAAAATGAATAACCAAAAAATAATACTACATTTTTTGTCCAAAAAAATGAACATTACTTTCTTCATCCCAATAAATATTTTTAAAAAATAATATTGTTTCATTTGCCTCAAAAATTAATGTATGTAATGTTAGTGCCTTCTTTTCAATATATGACATTCATTTTTTAAACAAATGAAGTAATATTTTATAAAATATTCATTGGGACGAAGATAATAATTTATTTTTTTAGACGATATAGTATTCTTTTGTAAAAATTAATGTTTATAATATTAGTGTATTCGTCTCAGAAATTGAATATTAATTTTTGAGACAAGTAAAGTAGTATTCTTTTTTATAATGTTCATTGAGACAAAAAAAGCAATTTTTATTTTTGGATATAGAAAATAGTATTAATTTTGGGACGAAAGTAATATTCATTTTTGAGTGGAAGTAATTTTTTTTCTTAAAAAGTAGAATTTTTTTCTATGTAAAAAAAATGAATATGGCTTCCTTCGTCTCAATGAATTTAAAAAAAGAATACTACTTTATTCGTCTAAAAAATTACTAACATTACAAACATTAATTTTAGAGGCGAATGAAGTAGTATTAATTTTTAAAATATTCATTGGGATGAAGGAAGTAATGTTCATTTTTTTGGATAAAAAATGTAGTATTATATTTTGGTTATTCATTTTGAGTCAAAAGTAATATTTATTTTTTAAATGAATAATAAATTTTTTATAGAAGTATATTTTTTAAAGTATTCATTTGAGATGGAAAAAATAATATTTCTATTTAGTTTTCTTTATTAATAATTATTATTTTATAATTTAAAGTGAGACAGAGTTTGTACCTTTGGTAATTTGAACTTGCTACACTATGTAGCGAGTTCAATTTTTTTTTAATAGCATTAATTTAAATAAAATTGAGCAAATTTAAATTCGCTACACCGTGTAGCGATTTTAACGAAAAAATTATAAACTCGCTACACCGTGTAGCGAGTTTCAAAAAGTTATTCATTTTGGCAAATAGTTTCAAATGTGGGTTATTTTGGGATTAAAATTTTTAAAATGGAATTATTTGAAAAAAAAAATCCATCATTTTGTTGTGCATCGCACGAGAGTACTGTTTGTATTTATTTAAAAAGTAAAATTTATTTTCAAACAGATATTTATAGAATGTGTGCTTTTTATTTTGGAATTTATTTTAGGACATACTCCCTCCGTCCCAAGGAAAGTGATGTAAGAAAGAGAAAAAGGTTAAATATTGTAAGTATGAAAAATTAAATAGGAGAGAGAATGAGTGGGAGGAATAATTAGGAGAGAGAATGTTGTGAGTGTAAAAATAAAGTAGGAAAAAGAATAAATGTGGTATGAAGAGTATAAAAATAATAAAAACTTTCCTTTTTGGGGTTGGGCCCTTTTAAATGGGACGCCCAAAAAGGAAATTTATGCCCTTTCGGACGGGACGGAGAGAGTAAGTAATATTGGTAGGAGAAACAAGAAAAGTGACATGAAAATGACAAAAACTTAGGTGAGACGGGTTGCACTGCCCGTCTGTTTAGGTCCGCTCCGCTCAAGCCTCGATTTGTGTGTTCAGTGTCCGTCACGTGTCTCTTTTTTTAAAAAAAAACCCTTCAACAACTTTAAAATGAAATAATTTGGAATTTTGAAGTCGAAAAAAAATCAGAAAAAAATCGTTGTTTTCGTATATACGATACAAATCAAATTGGCAGTGTGATGATATGTTTTTGAATTATTTTTATAAAATCATATTTAGTAACAAACAAAAAGTTGAGTTGTTCATCGCATGAAATATAAAACTTACTATTAAGAAATGTTACAGATAAAATTCTGAAATGTATCAGTTTTTATTATAAAAACAGACTCTCTCTCTCTCTCTTTCTATATATGTGTGTGTGTGTGTGTGTGTGTGTGTGTGTGTGTGTGTGTGTGTGTGTGTGTGTGAGAGAGAGGGAGAGAGAGAGAGAGAGAGCGTATAACTTGTTCTACAAATGCATGTACTGTAGAGTAAATGTTACCTTTTTTCTTAAAAAAACAAGAATTTTGCACAAATGAATGTAATAGTTTTTATTATAAAATGTAACTGTAATTTTGGAGAAAATTTAAGATAGTTTGATCATTATTTTTTGGAGAACAATTGAATGTAACAGATTATATACATGAGTATACTTTTTTATATAAATGAATGTAACAATTTTTTTGGAGAAAATGTTATATTTCAATATTATGTCAACCTTATTCCTTTTTCTATGAAATTGTGGTTACATTTCAGAATAAAAATCGTTACATTTCAGTATAAAAAAATATTAAATTCCAAAAATAAAAACTGTTATATTTCAGAAAAAAAAATATTCCTTTATATTAAGTGTTACATTTGTTAACGGTGAAAAAATAACGAGCAAAAAAAAAAAAAATGAGTGAGTTGATGAGCACGGGTGATCCGTCTCATAGCCTAAGATCTTCTCATAGAAGACTGCATCCATAAATATACTCCCTCCGTCCCACCTCACTTGACACCCATGAGATGGGCACGGGAATTAAGAAAAAAGAATAAAATAAAAAAAATGTGTGGTAGAAAATGAAGAGAGAGAATGAGTGGGGTAAATAGTAGTGTTGATTGAATAAATTGAGTGATGAAAAATGAAGAGAGAGAATGAGTGGTGGGGTAGAGTGAATATAAAATTATAAAAAGTAGGCTATTTTAGGAAGTGTCAAGTGAGCTGGGACTACCCAAAATGAAAATAAGTGTCAAGTGAGGTGGGAAGAAAGGAGTATACCCGAATTTTCATAGGGACGAAGTTGTAATGTTGTGCACATAGTACAATGGTGAAATTTCACATTTAGGCAACATTATCAACAAAACCAATCGATCTTTAGAGCTTATTGCTAACAAAGTAGAGAGAGATTATAAATTGCATCAATCAATCGATTGATATCCATCAACCGATTTATGCTTTGACACAATTTTTTTTTTTTATTTTTTTTTGTAAACCGTAAAAAAATATAATACTTCACTGTCCAAGATAAATGTTTATTTTTATTTTTTAATCAAAATAAATGTCAATTTTTTTTTTATAGATTTACAAAATGAAAAATGTTTAAAATTGTGATACAGACGAACTCATAAATCGCTTTAAAAAATTTATGGGTAAAGATGTCATTACAAAAAGTTTAGTGGATTACGTGTAACCCACCAATCCGCAAGCTGCACAATGAATAAAATACAAAGCATGTGCTGTTTTTTTTAGTGGATTACGTGTACATTCCGCAATTTGCCTCCGCCAGTATACTGAGAGGCCGGTATCTGGTGATTCAAGATTAGTCCGGTAAAACTGAGAATCTGGGTATCAAAAAAAAATAAAAAATAAAGTAAAATAAAATACAAAGCATGTGCTGTCGACGTGGAAACAGTCTCAAGGCGACTCATTAAAAGGGGTGGTTCAAGGTGTGTTTCTTAGTTCTGTTCTTTCTAACCTGCACAGTGAATTTGGCTGTACAGTAAATTTGGGATGATATAAACATTTTTGTCATTATCATCAGATAATATTTTTTTATAGTAGAATGATAAAAATAAATAAAATAGGGTCTAAATAACGAATTTTGATATAAAATGATACAATTGTTTGAAATACGATGGTAAAAATGAAAAAAAAATTTGATAGTAAAAATGAAACACATCCCCACGATAAACAAAAATGATTTTTTTTTCAAAAATTTATATCTTCTTAAAACTATGATATTGTATTGGTCTTTTTCAGAATAAAAAATTTATTTAAGAAAACGAAGTGAGATATTTCTAAATGTACTATATCCATAGGTTGATTCAGGAGTGGAAGCGGCTCGGCTCAAATCGCGGTTTGGAGTTGAATCGAGTTAAATTGTGCAGTTTGGCTCGATTTTTAGACATAAGTCGTTTAGCTCGGTTTGAGAAATTAATAAATTATGTGTTCAGCTCAGCTTGGGGTTTGACACTCCTAAACCGAATCGAGTCAAACTGAACCGAACCGTTTGAGACCGAACCATTAAGCCGAACCGTCAAACCGAGCCATGTTGTTGCTGCTGCTTATGTTGCTGATTTGCTGCTGTTGCTGATTTGCTGATTTGCTGCTGTTGCTGCTGCTGCTTATGTTGCTGCTGCTGGTTATTTATTTTTGAACAATTTTGTTATTGTGTGGTACTTATTTGCTGCTTATGTTGTCTTTTTTGAATTGTTATGGTTTGAAATATGGTTCGGACCGTGATCTAGATCGCGGTTAGGACCGTGGTCTGAACCGCAAAATCAAACCACAAATCAAATCGCGGTTTAGACCGAACCATGGCGGTTTGGTTTATAGCTCGATTCAATTTTTTTTATGATTTAGCTCGATTTGAAATTTCTCCAAATCGATCCTAGCGATTTGACTTCTAAAATTGCTCAAACCGAGTTAAATCGAACCATTTCCATCCCTAGGGTGATTAGGGTAATTCATTTCAGATTAAGGTTTATTTTTAAAAAATATTTCAATTTTATATGCGTTTGTAGTGGGATACTTGATACGCGCTCCTAATGCTCACATTATAATTTTTAGGTGAAATCATATTTTGGTCTTTGAATCATAGGCCATTTAATGTGATTACTGAATTTCTTTGTTTGCAAATGTCCTCATCTAACATTTTTAGTTTTTCAAATATGCTTCATAATTTTGCTAAAAATGTAATAAAAGTTAGCCATATAACCACATGTGAATAATTTTCGTTAAATTTTTAAACCAATTGATGGCGAGAATTTTGATTAGACTTGGGTGTTGAGTGTTGATTCCTGCCTTTAATCACGCACGTGAGCCCCTATGTCCCACCTAATTCTCGTAGGTCATCTACTTGGTTAATTTTTTTAAAAAAATAAAAATAAAAATGTAAAGAATTAGCACGTTTGAAAAATTGAAAAATGCAATGAGGACATTTGTAAAAATAAAATATATATAGTGATCACATTGAATAAATTAGCCTATAGTTTAGTAAATAAAAATGTTTTTGCTTACTTTTTATTAGTCATTGTATGGGGGCACAATATGGGAAGAAGAACTTTAAGGCCACAACTTTATTGTTAATGCCTTTAAGAATGGACCCAATAGGATCTCCATATTCCAACATGCATAGATCCCCACTCACCCATTCATCCCATTAATTAAAAAATAAAAAAAAAAATGCTTTTTCTTGTGGGTTGTCAATAAACTCACTCTTGACCTAAGTATTCATTCTCTTTCAATGAAATCTTTTTGCTT